>JAKEEE010000041.1:1200000-1800000 GCA_021498325.1 Bactrocera minax | reverse complement strand
CAATAATATAAAAATGCTCCGTATAAATAATTTCTTTATGTCTCTGTTAAAAAGTTGCGTCTAGTCTTCGCTCTATGAATTTTTACTTTGACCACGAAGTTCGTAATGGGTTTTCTAGTTTTCTTTCCCCTGTCTCTGACCTGTCTCATTTGCTGGTAAATACAATCGCAATCAGGAAAATGCGTTTCGTCAGAAAATATGTCTTTCTAATCAAAGTTGTTGCAGGACTCTGAGGATCGTGAGTATTCTCCGCTACTATTTTAGTACTATTTCTATAACACCATTATCACTGTCAAATTTTGGAACTCTTTAGCAAACTTAACAGCATTGAATTCTTAGTTAAGATTTATTTAGATTTCGGAACAACTTCGGGGCAGCCTTTGAAGAGCATTTTGTGGGAAACGACATGTGGAAGTAGTATGTAGAGATATGATGGAAGCGAAGTATTATATTTGAATTTTTCTGACTACTAAAGGATATAAGAAATCTAGCCAAACTGGAAATGTAACTGATTTTATCACTTCTTTGCTCAGCAGCGCAAAAGGTTTTTTTCAAGTAAATTCAAAAACAATTTCCAAGGTTCTTTACATCTCCACTCATTTATTCTTTATCATAACTTTTCTGTCATTTTACTCATTTCACTTAATAATATATGGTTGATTTTTATTTAATTTTAAAACTAGTGTTTTGACTTCTCCATACTTTTTGCGTCCAATATTAAAATTTAATCGCTTTAGTGATTGAGAGTGATAAGCCTAACACATTGAAAGATCTCTCTTGTTTTTTTCTCTCTCTCTCTGTTCAGAAACTCCTAATTAATCAGGAATGATGGAAATCGAGATTACGATAATTTCGCCCTCTTACCTTTTTTGGACTACGTTTGACAGATAAACACGTCGTGAATGAGAAGGGGTGAGTTTACAATTATTATTTGTGTCGCAATCTCGACCCTGCCATTCTTGAAAATAATAAACTACTAAAGAGAGTTCTCTAGACGTAATCAAAACTTTCATCACTTCAAAGCCCCCTCATCAACCAACTTATGGTTGAATGGAACATGGCGGCCTACATAGATATTCCACCTTAATAGGGCGAACCAATAAACTCGAAATCTCTCTCAATCTGTTGTCTCCTCCTTTTTCTGCCATATTTAGCGTTTGCGTGTAATGTTATACTTCAAAAAGAAAATAAGATCCGCAACATACTCCATTCTCGGATGAAAGTTTATTGATTCCACTTACAATCTGCGAGATGAACGAAATGCATTATAAATTATTTTAAAAAATCCTCAGCTTTACATATCGCAAATGTTTCAGAAAAAGTAACTCTCAATTTATCAACAATCCCGCTTTTTTGATACACGTCCTTTCAATAGCACAATTAGCTAGCTTCATAAACATCGAAAAGCTCATCAAATTACCCACAAATAACTCCAACACTTTTATATTTTATTTATCGCTGCAGAAGTAAAATATTTATGAGGGAAAATTCGTGATGACATTTCATTTGCAGTCTCATTAACCGATTAACATTTGCTGTGCTTTACTTTTCCAGCCATTCGTTGAAATGTCATAATAAATCCCCATAACTGGCATAAGCAGTGTCATTATCAACGGCATATCAGCTGACAAATTGTTATTTTGTGTCAAAAAGCCACTTAACGAGCATGTATGTACATGTATGTGTAAAATGATTATCACCCAATGATAAATCAAAAATTGTGCATATTTTGTGTATTCGGCGATTTTCTCACGAATCAGAACTCGAACAATTCATTTTTAATGAATTGTGACGACAACAGAACCATAAACTCGTAAAAAGTGGCCGTCAACTTACAAACATACATGCTCCCATTCGAATGTAACAGGCATCACCAGTCCGCTCGCGGAGGTTCGTAAAATTGTTCGAGTTTGGCTGAATGGGTGGATGATTTGCTATAAATGCGATAATTGCAATTGAGTGTGTGGATGGGCAAAATGTCTGCTCGCTACTAATTACCGCAATAAATGCTCGTCAATCTTAATTCATTGCAATCAATCGCAGGCCGATGAGCAACGCATAAAGAAGGAACAAATCAAACCACTTATAAAAGCCTTTAGAATTCTGATTATTACCAGATCAAATTAACATCATTTGGCAATAAATCAATTTCACTGACCAATATTTAAATTACAATTAAGAGAACCATTGTATAGACACAATTAGCAGAGAATAATTGGATGTTCGAAAGAATTTTTAATAAGTAATGAAATACTCGCATGAAGAAATATTTGTATATATATATATATTTGTACTATTTATTACCATAAAAGTGTATTGTTACTTGGCTGTGTATTTTAGTGATGTATTTATAACTCTTACATTTGTTATGTAGAAAAAATGCCAAGAAGTTGAACAAGGCATACAAAACAGCACAGTTTAATGAATGCTATATACAGTGTGATAGCAAAATATGTTGCTTGGCTGAGAAAAATTAGTCAAATACTACGGAAATGGGTGCGGAGCAGTTTCCAAAATTGGTGATAGTTACTTTGAGGTTAAAGAATTTCTTCAAATTAATCTCATTCGCTCATAATTTTTACAGTAAAAACTTCCCATCACAATAATATATTTCATAACATCATCTTCCTATCTATTCTGCAAAATATTTGGTACAACTTTATTTGGGTACTTTCCGTGACTCATTTCTCGCTTAACTTGGAAGATAATTCAAAAAGAACAGAGCAACTAACGCAAGAGGTTGTACTAAAATATAATTCCTTGTTTAGGAGCTCGTTCCTGCTATTATTGTATACAGAAAGGTCAAATGAGGATGCGTCAAATATCGAGTAATCCTTACTATTTATATGCGATATTTAATACCAATGACTTAAGTAAAGTTTATATAATTTAATAAAACTTGGTACACAAGTTTCTTGTTTTTAAATACGTATAAAATTACTTAGAGATAAAAATAATTAAAATCTTGCGACCCACTGCTATCTTCGGTATAACTGAGTTTCTGTTAAATAAAGTTTAGAAGAATATTGCTAAATCGGAAAACTGATATATTTGACTTACATACGATTTAATTCAAAATTTTCGTTTTTCAACCACTCATACCTTCTATAGTACGATAACTGAATCAATGAGAGGATATCGAAACAACCATTGTAGATATGGGGTCGTAAGAGGAATTAGAGGTGGTAGAGGAACTCAACAGTACGATCAAACAGCTGTCTGTTCACACTATAAATTTCGCAATGGATTTTTTGAACGATGCGAGAGCTATTTCAGTGATAGTTTTAATTCAAAAACGACATCGATCTTAGATTTATTTTACCTAGTAAAATAACCAAGATAATAAATTTCGTCCGCCCGTTAACTTGAATATGGATATCTAGAGTGCCTTTTAAATTTTTAAACGCTTAAAGTCGTTATACTCAAATTTAATGGGATCTCTAAGTTGTTTAACTACAATATCTTCACAAGTCACTGAAACAAGTTCTTTCTCAATATATTTTTATTTTATAGCAAATATTTATGACAAAGCGCCAGTCCATAAAATAACCAACACATAAGAAAATAAGAAAGTGATAATCAAAGAAATGAGTATGATTTCTCTTAGCAGTAATGATTAGATAGTCGACTATAAGGATACATGCGATTGACATTTGAAGAAGCATGAATACACACTTTATTTATTCGTACAGATGCCATCAGAGTACATTTTCACAAAACTACTAGATGTAAACACACATTGATACTTACTAACGCCTAGTAACACTAACCGCATACCCCCATTTCCATGCGAATACTAAAATTGGGGATATCCACTCTTGTAACAAAGCCTCAATGTTTTGGCTTTTTTTGGCATTTGGCAATCAAATAAAACCTTGAACGTTTTTGAGAGGAAAGTAATTTATATGAGATGGTAGTGACCCACTTATTCAAGTAACAACGCAAGTTTTATGTGATTGAGGCACTCGTTCGCTTCATTTAATGATTCTTAGCAATTGCTCTCTCTCTCTGACTATATCATATATAAATGTAGATCCAATGATGTATCCATGCACGAGTATACTAAATTAGAGTTTGAATGTGATGGTTTCACTATCGCTATTGAATCATTTCGCTTATTTGCTCATTGTTAGATGATTGTTTGTTAAATTTTCTGACAGCCTCACTTTTCGTAGATTGAAGAAATAACAGACATATGTACATACTATATGTATATATCTGTGTATATGTGCTTAGGAGTGAAAATGTTTTTAAATATATGACCATGTGGAATAACGGTATGTCCTTGAAAATGGCGAACAGACTTATATACTTAAGTACATGCCAATAATTACTTGAAAAAGTTGCTGTGGTGGTGTCCATTTTTTTACTCATTTATAATTTCCGTATATATACTGTATTTCATTCTAATGGTATATAGATTCGTTCACTTTTATATCCCAACAAAAAATTGTGCCAGTAATCTTTAAAGAGAGGATTACTCTCTATAGGGTACAAATGGGAATGAATTACAATGTCTCCGACACATATCTTTACGATACAATAATTTATTAATTAATCCCAAACGAACATCTTTAGGGTATAGTTGAAGCTAGATTAGTTGAATGTTTGTTTACACTTCTATTTAATGCTACCTTATACAAGAAATTACCCATTTTTACGATTACGTCTTTTACGTGGGTACCTGCAGTGTTAACAGCCTAACCCCACGGTGCCCAAAAGCACAGTGGATGAAAACAATACGTTGATCAGCACCCCGAAAATGCTAAACATTTTTCGGTACTAATAAGCAATGTAGAATTGACACACTAACCACCTTGGTTAGATTTGAGGCCCATCTAAAGCCTCTGTTTTACTTTTGGTCAGCCTGTAGCAGTACAATTCCACATCGAACTGACTCAAGGTCAGCTCCACCTCAATTCCGGTATTAAGCCATAACCACCACGATACTCCTGAAGGACCTACCGCAATGAGCAGTTTGAAGTGAACACCGAGATTTAAATCTCCGGTCAGACCTCGTAGCCGAAACTACTTCCACCTATGAGCCTATCGAGCACCTATTCAACTCATTACTGTTTACTATTCTAGCTTGTGATATAAGTGATATATTCGTAATATCAGTTCAAACTTAAGTATTAAGCACTATTATCTGACTAGACTAAGCTTGTGTTTGCCCATGATTGTGTTTGCCCATGATTGTGTTTAGATTTCGCAACGGTGGTCGCTTTTACAGAGAAAGCATTCAATAGCCGACTTTTCTTGGAAACTGTGAAGGAAAGAAATTCTTAAATATGCAACATTCAAAATTACTTGAGAAATAGGGGACCAACCAACAAAAGGAACATTTATTACAAAGACAAATCTGATTAATTCTCCATTACTGAGGCAACTCTTGATAAACGAAGCGAAGACTACGCAAGAAATTTTAGGTACGGTCGGGGGGAGGCTAACTTGCAAATATAACAGCTAGATTTGAGTTCACCATGATAGGACCTGTTAATCAGGTATAAGAAAATTATATACAGACCCACAGCAATCAGGAAGAGAAAATTTTGCAAAAGTTAGTTATATACTCGAAGGGAATAAGAAAATTTCTTTCGAGTGTCGTATTCTTTCATATACGGTCTGACTACCAAGACGGTACTACCAAGCTGAATGACTATCGGCAAAATGCATATTAGACAGCAGTAGATTCATCTAGAATACAGTGGAGAATTTTGATAACTTAATGCACTAAAGTTAAATGAACGAAAGTCAGCTCTAATAAGCTAGCGTTAATTGGGTTCGAAGACTTACATAAAACTAAAATTATTTTCGATAATACGAAGACGTTGTAGAGAAGATATTAAGAGAAGTAGAAGTTTTGTTGACTTAAAACTTGAAACCTTGAGCTCAGTTTCGCAATTTTTTCATCCCTTGAACTGACGCACAAATGGATATAATATTAGCAAACAGTTTCGACTTTATTTGTCCACCAAATGGAACTTCTTTTCACAGCGATAATTTGTATTTCATTTGTTTCATATTGTTTCGATCGCATATACTTTATGTTGGACATATGGGCTCTCCAATTCCATTTAGCATTCAATTTATACTTTGTAGAAAACTAGTTAATATCCCACCATATTGACAGCGCGATATACTTTTAATTAGCTACAAATAAAAATATCAAAAAATTTGGGTATTTTAACTTTTATTATAAGTACATATGTAAGTATGTTAAATGAATCCCTATGTATGTACATGACACTTATGTACATCTATATATAGTCTTTTATCATACTTTCCACCATATAAAATGTGATTATTCATATACATATTTTTCTATCTATAAAAGCAATCTGATTTACCCTCTTAAAAGTTGATCGTATTAAGAGTTATGCGCATTTGATTGGCGTATTGACAATAATAATTGAAAGAGAAGTTCATCATTTCTACGGGTCTATGAAAAGCGCAATGAAATAGAATAAGTATTAATTAAAAGTAAACAACAACGTAAACACCCGCTTTGTCAAATTTAATAAATCAAAATACAGTTGACGTAAGGTCTTCGAGCATGCCAAAAGGAAATAATAAAGGGATAGGGAAAGGAAATATCGAATGACGATCGTTTTTTAATTCGATAATAAAACACAGTTCTTTTTCAATATCATTAATTTTACATAGAATTAAATTAATCGAGAAAGTCCAGCCTATCGCCATTATTACGCGATATTAGTTATATTTTTGAATATAACCTTGTATATTACAGATATGTCAAATATTATACATACATATATATACATTCCCAAGCGGCAATTCAGTGTTTTTTTTTTGCGTCTTGAAAAATAATTAGCTTTGAGATATTAAGATACATATTCATATAAAAGACTTCTCAACTTGAGTGATATAAATTGTTGTTTATTCTCAGTTATTGATTTTCAAAATATACTACATAAGTACATCTTTTATACTTAGCAGTTTGGCTGAAAAATTCGTATCTTTTTAAAGTAATATTCAACATAGTTGCCAACAAGGCCGATCGTATCGATCTTCCAACCTTTCAATATCATTTTTGTAGTACGATTGGTCTTTCGCTTGAAAATATGTCTCTGACCACGAGATAACATTTTCGCTTAATTCTTTCCAGCGATCATTCCCTTAAAGTCTGAGAACAGGACAAATTTGCTAGGTGCCAGCTCTGGAGAATGGGCTAGTTGCATAGAAATTCGAAGCCCAATTTAAGCAATTGTGTCACCCTTTTCATTGATTTGTGACATGGTGAACTGGAATTTGAGCGATATAATCTTTGACCCGAACCTTATTTTAAGGTCGTTCAAAGCTATTTTGTGAATTTTTTTGATGTTTTCGTCCTCAATATGGACGCTTATGGACGTGCTCTTATGGCCTTTACGGAATTTAGCAGACCACTTACGAGTCGTTGCTACGTCTGGCGCAGAACCTGGATAACCATCACAACTTTTTGGTACCAGAAGAGTTTTTTTATAAAAGAAGTATTTCATTAACACACTAAACTCCTTTTTAAACTTTTAAAAAATCAAAATCCTTGCATCAAATCAATCATGAGATATATCTCATGAACCAATCCGACAGCTGTGAAAGATTAGGTTCAATTATGAAACGTAAGGATTAAAGTCTAATGGCTCTAACTCATAGAAATAATACGAACTTTTCAGCCTGTCTAGTATGTATGTAGGTTAATATCTTTGGAAGCTATAATCGAAATTTAATCTTTAAAATTTAGTCGATGAGGAAATGGTTGAAATTTAGAGAAGAAATAGAGAAATCAAAAAAATTGTCATAAACATATAAAAGCAAATCGTTTGATATAGTATTAGAATTTTGTAAAACCACCTGGTTAAGGAATTAACTGGGTCGCCCTGTGGCAACAAAATTAAAAAAAAAACAACAAGTATAAGGTTTCTAATATGTGTCAACTAAAATTTAAATATCTAGTCTCACTTACTGCGAGATATCGGATATTTTTCAATAAAAATTATTCTCCACTTCTTTTGTGATTCGTTGTATTTTCAGTTGTGAAAAAAATTGATATGATACGAAGAAATACGTGCGAATTTTCTCAAATGGAAATTTTAGAAGAGACTCTTTAATGGTATGAGGCGTGTCTTTAGTAAGGTTTTTTGACAAAAGTTCATAGTTCAATCTTATTGAGTTTTTTTCAAAACTTCCCCCATACATTTTTTTATACATCCGCCTCTTTGAATATACTGTTTAGAATACATTTTGTACATGCAGAAAATAAATTTTGAAATTTAATTTCCCAGCTAAAGCCATATGATTGATTTAAAACATTCAAAAAACACCTGTTTTCAGAATTTACAAACGTAGAGTTTTACGTTTGTAGGTCAATTACCACAATGATAAAATTCCACATTTATTTTCTTGGATAATTATTATAAGTCATATATGTAATAGCTGACACAAGTATGTATGTGAGTTCTTATATACATGCATTTATCATTCAATTCGATACGGACCTGAGCATTATACACAACATTTAAGATATAATAATAGCGTCCTTTTAAAAACATGTTAATTTTTTCAATTGTATTTATTCATTTTCGAAAACCATTAATTAAATATTTTGTACGCAGCTTCGCCTTCTGCTTCCGTCTGTTGGCTACACACTGCAAAAGCGGTGAAGAACCATATTTTTGATTGAAAACCATCCATCTAGCAGTTGACTCCTTAAAGCCGCCAACACGTCGAAACGCCCATAACCCGATGCCCAACTGTCTGCCCGATTGTCCATCATTCAGATGCCCGGCGGCTGTGCAACCGTGCGTTGGCCACCGCTGAGCCGTGTTACGTTGCTTGAAAACCTCAACAAAGGTAAGTGAATAGAGTGCATTACATACATACCATACATTTGAGTTAAAATACTTGCACACAATAGAAAACAAAACAGATTGGAGGCGGTAAGCCTGAAATCAAATGAGGGGTGGAACAAAATATAATCTAGGCATATATATACATATAAATAAGTATATGATGTTTACTTTGAAGAGCTAAAGAACAACCAGAAGAAAGCTGACCAAATCGAATCGTTTTGAAAATTGTTTATTATTTCAGATTTTCTGATGGAACCGAGTGTATCAATTTGAAGAATTAATTTACTTCAGTTTTAGTAAAAACAGAATTATTCTCACATGATTTAACATTTACTTAAAAAGGAAACCCCAAGGAAGAAAACACTTATTGTTCTGAAAACAAAAATCATTTCGGTTAGTAAACGATTGTGGATACCCTACAGGTCAAAGGTCCTACATTGCCTTATTCCTTTTACACATACACGACTATTGGATTTACAGGACTCGCAGATTAACGGAATTGGGCTTGTTTGATGTTACAGCAGAGGCTGCTATTGCTCAACGCAGATTCACGTGAGCTACATACATGGGGGACTGTTCATAGCATTGGGTTCACAAGTAGTTGGTCTTCCTCTTCGCACGACCCATTCATCTGTATATCCCCCTGTAAATGAAATCATTATTATTGCACTGAACTTGTAGTTCATTCGCGGCCGGTCTTTCGAATACCTCAAGTTTGCATCCCGTCATAGTTGCTGATGATTCTCCAAGTCATTTTAAGGTTAAAAGTTATCCTCATTGTTATTTTTGTTAATGTTTATAATATTGTTCATCTTTTTCTTAAGAATGCTAGATCGGTAAGAAGAGCACCACAGTCAAAATTTAAAAAATTTATTCATGAACACTGCTGCCTCAGCGCTCCGAAACACGGGGAGTCCACACTTACTTGCTAAGACTGTCAGATTTTCTGAAAGTTCTGTTATACTTCCTGCCTGAAAATCATTCATTTAGCCCGATTCGCATAACAGGACGCCTATATACTACTGCCACTAGACCCCTGCACAACAGCAACGTGCCTACGAGTATAGTAGCAAATATTTTCTAAGGTAAATATTTTCTCTTTAAGAAGAATTATGTCGATGAGTGACGAAAGTAAAAAAGCTTAATAGGTGGAAATATTTGCATATGAATGGAGTGATTCAAATTGTTCTATATTATTCATAGCTACGAAATGAGAATTGTTTTTTAACAGCAAACAATTTTAGAAATTTCGCTGTCGGTTTGCGACATACTATTTTCTGCTTACTGTTTCGAAATGAGACCTCTCAAAACAATTTGGTATGCTCTACTTATTCATACTTAAATAACTTAAAAATTTTTTAGTATAATGAATTAAAATTCTCCATCAAGTCATAATAAGTAATTTCTTGGCAACAAAAAGGTAATGATTTCTAAGTTCTCTTTGAAAAAATTCAATTTGTTGCCATGACGTAGTGGGCTAAGAAAACATGCAAGCAAAAGATGGAGATCCATTATGGGGATGGAGATTATTAATAACTACCGTAATTTTTCTAGCTTTCCATAATTCCTTAACATGCTTCCCTCAAGCGTTTTCCATCTCGGTTGCTTACCCACACTCCACGTCGCTCCCTACTTATTTTCCACTCCATTTCAGCTGCGCTGCAGTGGCTTCTGGAGAAAAATGCTCTCACTTATGCATGAAATAGCATCAAATTTTTCACGGTGTTTAAAACACATAACATCACAAGCAGCAAGAACCGCACCGAGTTAGTAAAATTAGCCAAACTCGGCTGCCAGAACAAAGGCAGCAAGAAATGAGAAAATATGTTCGGCTGCGGCTGCCTTTCGCCTGAATGTTGATACACTAAATTTTTCCAACTCTAAACACGGCACTCGTCTAAAATATAGTTCTACATACTTGTTTGCGGTCCTCATCTCCCCTTTGTAGCCGCTCAATATTGCCAGGAATGAAAATTTACATTTTTAACTGTGCTTAAGTTACCGAATTTCCTCGCATTTCGGGTAATTGTGCCCCACCGCTACCCACCTCTTTCACCTGTTGTGGCAATTTGCCATGCTGGCTGAGATTCTGTGTTTTCTTTTGAAATTTTATTTATGCCAATCTTTCTTTCGTTGGCTCTCAGCCATGGCAACAAATTGAAATTTAAAACATTTTAAGTACTTCGACACCACAGAGCGGCAGCCACCAAGTCGAGTGGGAGTAGTTTTGCTCTTACTTAATCTGCCGAATTTGTCATAATTTGTTGTTGTCGGCTTATTTGTTTATGATCTCGAATAGCAGGTGGTTTTTGTCCTTAGGAACAAAGGAACGACTTTTGGCTGCATTCATATTTTTTCGAGTTTGTATAAAGTCACCTCTTGTTTTACTTTGTCTGAGCTTAAACTCTTTTCATAAACTCGATTTTCTCTATAAATGATAATAGTATTATATTTTGTTCCTTATTTTTTGTTTGAGAAGCAAATATTGTGAAAGCTCTTTAAATTTTGAGGTGTATGCTTTAAGAGCCCTCTGTTATTTTTGTTTCTATTTGTACAGAGGCCACACATTTATTTTTGTGTTAATTCCTTTAATTACTCTGTGAGCTATTATCCTGCTGTGAAAATGCCATGTCGCGATTTGTTGGAACTTATAACTAATTTGCATATGAAAGGTCGCACGCAAGCTAATCGTTTGCATATGTGATTTTCGTTTAAGAAAGTGTGTTGGAAACTATTTATGAGAGTGTAATGCTGAAAAGTATATTTATAATATTAGGCGCATATGGTTCAGCCATTTTATTGATATAATGATGTCGAGAGCTTCGGTATTTTGTTTTTTACTTCTTGCATAACTTATTAAGGACCAGGAGGCAGTGATCTTTTATATAGTTGGGTCAAAGCTTCCGGGGAAAGACGTTGGAGGAGTCAATTGTCAGAGACTGTCCATCAATTTTAGTTTCACGCTTACTGACCGCTGCAGCGTTTGTTAGCCTTGAGATCACTGAGTTAACAAATGCCTAGACCTCACTAGCAATGGTATCGAGCACTTTCATAATAAGACTGATATGGGTGAAAGGCACTTCTATCACTATTATTATTCACTATTATCAGAATGACAACAGGTTGGTGTTCCGCTGTCTTTTCTGGTTTACTGTTGTATGGCTAGACCTCACGTGAGCTAGATGAGTGCTGGTCAATTTCTAGCACTTGCACATTCGCAAGCTAATTCCGGCGTTAAATAATTTTCGTTGTTGTAGGGGTTTTAATTGGTGATATTTAGAAGTTTTTCGGAAGAGGAGAGGATAATCTCAACACTTTCTTCTTGACGGTCCCTAGCAGAAGTGAAGAAAAACACCTACGAAGTAACGGGTTCAAGCCGCTTTGACAATTCTTGACATCTAACTACAGGTATTTCCTACCTTCAGAAAGGAATCTCTCTGTAACAGACCAACTGTGATTCCCATCTGTGATATCACTCTTAGAACCTAACCTAACCTTACCTATTAACGAACCACAACGCCGCTTTATTCATATATCCGAATCGGTTGACAAAACCTCCTCGCTCATGACAAAATAAAAATTGTTGAGTAGACCTTTTTTAGCGATCATCTCTATTATCGAACTGCACTTATGCTGTGGCAAAGTATTTACTTTAATGTACCCATTTGCTTGAACTGAATTGATTGATTGACCAATTCCTTATTAGTATAAACCACCCTAGTCAGGTTTTTGAACATTTTTTTGAGCACGGTACCCACACATTGCTTACACTTTTATAATAACTCGTTTGATTCATTGTGTTATGCCAAACCTAATATCCTACCTTCTCAGCGAGCAAACATTTGGTGTGTAACTTCCTTAAATATCTGTTAGAGCATACACATGTTAATTGAACAATAAATTAAAGATGTTTTTTGTACAAAATATTTTACTTTCAGATATTTAAGAAAATCGTAAAATCCACTCCACTCCAAATTAAGTATTAAAGTGTTTGTTTAAGATTTTATTGCAATTCTCAAACTCTTTGATTTAATAATTTTCTGAAACATAGAATTTCTGATTTTATGGAACAAAGAACATCGTACCTACACTAACTAAGGCAACCTTAGCTGGTACCGTTCGAATAATGAGAAAGATTTTTTTATAGATGTTCATTAGCCATTTGTAGATATTTTATAACTGTAAATCCTTGTGTTTAAATAACATCAAAAAATAAAAGCTCTGTGAAGCATTCATGCAAGGGAACATGTGAGTAGAGCCACCTTTCGTCCCTTTGTATAGAATGAAAGTTGCTTTTTGTTCGGACATGTAATATGAAAAATCTAATCTGTACTCAAATGTGGAGTGATCTCAGTTATACCCAATATAACTAGTCAGTAGAAACTGTTTAATGCTTATATCAACACATTTCTTGAATACTTCCTAGTATTGAGAACTCGAGGCGTTCTGAAGTATTTAATATTCTCATTCAAATCTAATCAATAATGATGGAATTCATTGCAGATACATATCAACCGATGAATTTATGCTTAGTTTGGAAGTTTAAGTATTAACTTTTTCCGTTAAATGGAGAGTGTTATCGATAACTTTTTTACAAATATTAGTTAAGACTTCGATATTTCTTTTAAGTATTTCATCTGGGTACTAATATCGATATATTTCTAAAGCGAGATAAAGCGTCCTAGCGCTTAGATTATTATAGACCAGCAAAGATCGTTTAGTTGGTTACAGAGCCATTTAACAAGAAGAATACCTACAATAATTTGAAATGCCCTTAATAATAATATATGCGGATTTAAACGCAAATATGAATACATAAAATTACGTTATAAAATTTAACACCGACAAATTTGTTTTTGACTTTGAATACGGCTGAACGTCAACATATACCACACAAATAAAAAACATAAAAATTCAGCTCTCATTAAAATTACATATTTGCATTTAATAAATAAACATGTATTTTATTTGCGTCACCCCTTGAAAACTCATCAGTGGCGACCCCAGTCACAGCTCAAAGCCACTCATCTCTTTGAGGTAACAAGTCAGGCAGAAAAAATTGTCAATGTTTTATTTGTAATTCCCACGCCTATTAACAACTTTGGCTGTGTAATTTTTCAACATCCCTCTCTTCACAGCATGCTCTTCACTATCACTTTATCTATCTTCACATACATGTGGATGTGAGTACCAACGTAGGTCGACTTGCATGCATAAGTGGTGGCTCAATTATCATTATCAACGGATGTTCGGGATGAGTACTTATTACTAAAGTGTGTATTTATTTATGTTTCATTTGAAAACACTGTTTATAATCGTGATAATTTTCTAAAACGCCAGAAAAAATGGAAAGATAAAATTATGGAATTATTAAAAAAGTATTGCACGACATTATGTAACATTCCATTTGCACTCGTTACTAAAGGATTGTGTGTATAGCGTAGGTCCTCAACCCTTACAATGCAGGAAATGTGTATTATTAACAACATAACAGAGTCCTTCACATGAAAATAGATAATTATTGGAAGGTTGATATAGGTTTCAGCACGAATGGCTTTGCCAGCATTGAAATATTTAGAAATTTTTAATAGCACTTTTAATATATTTAGCCTTAAGGACCGAAACTATTGATTTTCCCTCAACGTATGCAAACAGAGCAAAGTGGAAATGAGTAGACAAGATAGCAACGATAAAAGGATAGCCATCCTATTCCTGTGTCAGAGTGCCTCAAATTTAGCATTTTTTATATTTTTCATTGTGACTAAATCAGACAAAATGCTAATTTTTGGAAATTTAAATAAAAACAAACAACTTATATTATGAATCAAAGTTATTATATATTTAACCTTATATAGAGTAACTATTTAAATATTTTTGTAATATTATGGTATATTAAAACAGCCAACTTTGAACATTCAATAATAAATAAGCTGAATTAAACTGGTCAACTGTTAATTAATAACTGTTATTTTTTTATAATTTTCAATGGAAAAATAATACCCCGAAGCTGCAGAGCATAAAACATTTTCTCAAATTCATTTAAATTTGGCATTTCCTTTCCTTTTATTTTGAATACAAATTGACACATTTTGATCTTGATATTTCATATAAGCAGAATCGAATCGTTACTACGCACCCAATACGGTTTTATTAAAAAATGCTCCCTATAACCAATTAAAGTAAGCAATAGCACACTAAAGAGAACCGCTAGAAACATGTAATTTGATAATGGGATATAACCCTTTTTTATTTGAAACTTAATATCTCACAAACTACTTGACCAATTTGTATTATGTTGGGTGGATAAAGTTCTCTAAATTTGAACATTATAGCAATTCAGATATGTTACTGATCAGATATTGTTCTTCCCCCAAAAAAAAATTTCAAACATCTTCAACTGATGTTACTTTACATTAAATTCCTGAAGCATTAATCACTATATCGAAACAAACGATAACACAGTGGCAACTAATTTCAGAAATTAGTGAAATCTAATATTTTAATTTCAATATAGATCTTGCCCTAAACCTAATACCGAATATAATCGCCCTGCCCATCCTGTTGAGTTTATACCTGACAATGTTTTGTCCAGCAAATTATGAATTGGTGCCCAAACTGGACAAAATTTATCCATACCATCCCCTAACCCTAATTAAATGTAAGAACCACTGAGAAAATTTTGTCGTTCAGTACAAAGATGAAATAACTACGGTTTATATATCCGTTTCCGCCTTTCCTGTTTACTTTAAAGTTCATGCCTCAAACAATAATTAAAATAGCTTAAGGAAGTAATGGTTTTTCCAGCTCGATATAATTAGTCGTTCCTTTCTTGTTTTACATATAGTTATCGTTCCTTATTTTTCATTTCGTTCATTCGTTCATTTATTTTTTAAGGAATCTCGAACTCTTGGCGCATGTCTTCAAATGAGGCTTATTATCATGAAAAATATGTCCAACATGCTCCACTGATAACTTTAAATTGTCAGCTATCTCGATCAACTTCTTTTATCATCAGCAAAGTGGGTTTTTGATGTTTTTGTCCATAAAAATTTCTTCCCTGTTCTCATCGCCCATTTTCAGATATAAGCAACATTTTTCCATCTAGAAATAGAGTTTTAGTAACAATTGGAGCTCCATTTTATAAATTATTTTTCACTCAAAAAGCTATGTCTCACAAACCAATTATCCGACTGAGTTTTGGGACATCTGTAAAAAAAGTCTTTTTATTTATATTATTTTTTTATTATTTTATATTTCTATTGGTACCCTCTCATAGAAACGATACGAACTTTTCTGCCTGCCTAACTAGTATCTAACGTAGTAATTTGTTTGATTTCAATTACTTTATTTGAAATACTCGCATATGAACTGAAACACAATTGAAACGTTTAATATTCTGTTACACTATAAAATATATGTAAACCCAACATTGGTATTGCCAATGTATTGCCATGGTATGCCTCAAATATTTATATGAAATACTAAATACCGTATTCTCTTTTTGGAATACAACTCTCCGAGTGATTGAAAATTAGGTTGATAGATTGTTTATGGACATAATTCAGGTGTGTGAATTTATATACTGCTATACTTTAAATAAAATTGGGCTTCACTTTCGCATCAATATGGTAAATACATACATATGTACATATATTTATATCTAATAAACAAGCGCGTCGGTGTTCGAACAATTCCAACAATAATTCAAAATCAATTTCGCTACTTCGCACGCTCTCCCTCTCCTCCTTAAATTCTTGTTTTCGAATAATTCTGTCGTTCCTTAAGTGCGGCTCCCGAGAGGCTTACTATTCCTTTTGAATTACTGCACCGGAGTAAATAAATATTTTTGCTTACAAAATCCCTCCTCTTGCGCTCCGCTGGGGGGAGCTTCTACAAAAATACATATACGAGGTGTGTTCAGAAAATAACGGGAATGTTCTTCGACTGTGTTCTTCGACTTTAATGGTATAGTGTATCATAAATTCTTGCCTCAAGGTCAAACGGTCAATAAGGAATACTACCTACAAGTTCAACACCTTTTTATGAAGCAATCCGAAAAAAACGCCCGGATTTGTGGAAAAACAATTCGTGACTTTTGTTCACTTTTTCTCAATTCTGCTCACACTTCGTTGCTTGTTCGTGAGGGCTTAGCCAAAAACAATACTGTAACGATGCTCCATCCTCCTTATTCGGCAGACATGGCTCCGTGTGACTTTTTCCTATTTCCAAAAATAAAGGAAACCTTAAAGGGCCGTCGTTTTACAAGTATAGATGTTATAGAAGTTATAGATTAAAAGCGCATCGCTGAAAGAGCTAAAGGCTATCTCTAAAATCGAGTTTGAGAAGTGTTTCGACGATTGAAAGAAGCGCTGGCAAAAGTGCATAATATCGAATGGAGACTATTTTGAAGGCGACACATTAAAGTAGACGAATAAATAAATATTTTTTTCAAAAAAACGAAAATTCCCGTTATTTTTTGAACACACCTCGTATGCAGATATAGGATATGTAGATATATGAGGCTGAAATGGAAACTTTATTTTCTTACAGAAATCTTCTGTTATCTTTTGTGACTTGACATTTGGGGATGTATTATGTGCCATACTTTCCTACATTTTCATTATTTAACTCTGCGCTGTAGTGCGAACGAGCTATAGGAAATTTTCTCACCTCAATCCACATAGTCTTAAACGCTCGATTGACTTAAAATTAGAAAAATATTGACACATCCCTCAAACCACATAAAATGAAGAGGTTGGACGCATTTATTTATGTTATGTTATGTGTTTATGTATGACTTTGGTTCCATGTGAGATGTAAGAAATTGAATTCGGTGGTGTCATATTTCTGGCAGTGTCGCACTTCTAAAATTAAAATTAATACTCGAACACATACATACATTCCTAGTCATCCTATTTTAATATACAAGTTCCTACTCGTATATATTCGTAATACAATTAGTTTTTGACCTTGAGCTTCAACTTGAAAGTGAAGTTATTATGTTGAAAGGCTTTGACTGCAACGCTTCTATTTTATTTATGTTAAAGCTGAATCCTATCAGAAATTAATATATACTTTTTCAGTAATTGGGACTTACAGCTAGAGGATTCCAAAACTTCGTTTCCGCTTCGAAAAATTGGTGCAATCTTGAGTTATGGACATGATAGAGGTACCTCGATCGAGGTCTAATTAATTAAAATTTTAGACTATTGATTCCAAGTAGGAAAGAGGAAATGTTCTAAGTCGATAGGTGACGCTGCTGTCAAAACAAATTTGACTTATTAATTTGGCAAAGATATTTGTCTGTAGTGTTTATTCCTTGGGCAAATGATCCATTAACTGTTATTGACACTATAACTTAACATTAATCGAAAATTGTAAGTGGTTAATTGAAAGTTGTTAGGTGATATTTCGTAATAACATTATTTCCAGCAGGGTCGCATCACTTTTTAATCACTCACTTTTAATCGAAATCCTTATCTTTTGAAATCGAATGCTCTACATACAGATCACGAATTATAGACTACAATATTGCGCTGCGTCATATACGAAACGAAGTGTCAAATTTTCATAATAATTGTGAACAAAGCCTTACCCTCCTTTCGTTCATGACGTCACGAACTAATTTATGTTAGTTCATATATATGTTCATGTTCATATGTTGCATATGTTCATATGTTATTTATGTTATATTATGAAAATGTATTTTTACGTCAAACGAACTCGAATAAATGTAAGGGGATGAAAATGTCGAAATCTCCAGTTCTATCATTATTGACACAGATTTATCCGTGCCAATGACAAAATAATACAGTTTCTGTAGAGATCAATGAAATTTGCACTTTTCTCGTATTCTCATGAGTCTGTCCAAATTATTCACAAAAAATACTAAACAACTAATTTTTTATACCGTTTCACAAATACAACTTTTTAATATACAATATATTTACTAACACTGTTATTTATTATACAGGCAGTTAGAGCTATTTACATACAGTAAGTTCCCTAAATACAAGTTTTTCGCAGTAGCAATCCTAACCAACCCATTCATTTACCGTAGCATAATTTGCGATTGCCATTTTTGAAACTTATTGTTTTAGTATTACCCGTCCTCAGCATGCCAGAACCTTTACAACCGCCACCGACACGCCTATTTCACACCAAAATCAAGAGCTAAACGGCACGCGAACTGTCACTTACCGTTAACGCTGCACTGTGCCGCCCACTGCTGCAAACCGCGCCCAGAAAAGCATATTAATCACAATTTCAGTGAGACCTAAGTGTGTTGGCATTTTGACACTCGCCGGTCCAATGAACGCGTAATTTGCAATTGCCAAAGGTAAACGAAAAATTTGAATCGTGAAAAGTTTTTGTGGAAGCACAGACGTGGAGGGAGAGGTTTGCAAATAGCTTGCATAAATTAAACACGAAATCAGCCAATTTGTGACCGCCGAAGAAGAAAAACCATCAGAAAACAGCATTTTATTTCAACACACCCTAGAAATGAATGAAAACAGTAACGCAAATCACATTGTGCTAAAAAGTGATTGAACGATTTTTAAAATATCTGCCGGAAGTAAAGCGAGAGCATATAGGTATACATTGATTATTGTGATATACATAAGCAAGAAAGTGCTAAGTTCAGACGGGGGTAGTTTCTGCTCGAAATTATTCAAAGAAGAAACACGAAGTAGATGTTACAATCTAATCGTATATATGGACCAATTTAATGAATTTTGGACACCTTACCTCACTTTAGTGCTTTTAACCTGCTGATCAAGTATTGTTAAAACATTTCACGTTTCGACCGATGTATGGATAAATTTTATCGTACGGGCGGAAATCAACATATCATGTAGTTTTGGCAAATTCTTACCATACATTCAAGATCAAATAAGCAAATCTATATCCTATTCGATATATACAGAAAAAACGGCTTAGATATAATACAGACGGAAATTAGACATCCCTTACATGAAAGGTAGACATGGTCATGAATCGATAGCTTTTGGTTATTATAATCTCGCAACAAATAGTGTAATAGTTTTGATCACCTAAAACCACACCGCAATCACCACCACAATCATTTAGTTCTTTCACTTTACAGTATATAAATCAAGTACCATGTATCAAGAAAATATTGGAATAAAGCCTTGCATAAATAGTGATAAAATAATATCTGATAAATAGTGCACATTTAGTGATGAAAAATTTTGGAAATCGGATTATATCTTTTCAAGCACCCAGATACCGGATATGTGAACCCAGTGCTTTTTGGATGACTTTTTACCGAAATTATCAGTCAATCTGTGAGATATATTATTGAAATTCAGAGAAAATTATTTCCTGATGATAATGTGCCTTGTGCCATAAATTGGTAAAATCAAGTAAATACTTCTTCTAGCCCACATACTCCCAATATAATATCAAAATGTTGGAACTTCCGGTTGACTTTATATATATACTATACTTATATGTATTGAATTTCAGTTAAGATAGATGTCAGGTTAATGCAAATTCCCCAAACCCCCATATACGTAATATGAGAATTTTTAAAATTCCGGTTGAATATGTAATATGTAAGATATCTTAGCAAAATTAAATGAATTTGTAATCTTGAATATACTATAGTTTGGTGGAAAAAATTTGCGATATCGATATACGAATTACCCCAGCTGCCATATAATACATATAATGGCTATCGTTATTCTAGTAGACTTTACGCCGAATGTGTCGGTCAAGTTGTGGAAATATGTTCTTTAGCATACTTTAAACTAATACCAAAAGTAAATGTTATCTGCTCAGACCTTTCTCTAGCCCCAATATATCCATTATAGTGATTTCCGGAAAGTCCTTAAACCATTTATATGATATATAAATCAATCTATGTGATATTTTAAAAACACTAAGTGTTTTCTTAAGCATAAGATGGTTTACTGCTGAATATGAATGAAATCGGTCCAGACCTTGATTCTCCAGATATTTAATTCCAAAATTTTTTAAAATTATACGTCAATTTTACAGTTAAACAGGTTAAACAAGTTACACAGGAAACTATTATCTGAAGTTTCCGAAATATATGAAAAACCTGGATTGGGTTTAAAGTACTTGCGTAAATTCGGGTGTTTACTACCTCAAACTCAAGTTCTTACGCTTCGTAAAGAAATAAAATTCGAAAAATAAATTTTTAAAAGTGAGCTCCCTCGGTAGACAATGGAAAACTTTTAGCATATGATATATATGTGATGATATGGCTTTTCATAAAATCTATTAGCTCAGTTTTAGGTTATTTCATTAGTCGCTTAACATTAAGGAGTCTGCTGCACAAATGAAAGGAAAAACTCGAAAAATAATCTAGTCGAAAATTCAAAAGATTTTAAACAATTAAACTTTATTTAAATTATGTAAATCCTCTTGAAATTATTATCTACTAGAAGTTTTAAAGCGCAACCTCTTTTGATTTTACATCTAATAACACGAACAGTTTTATGTTCAGTCCTGTTTTTCTAAAAATTATCCTTTACAAATTGTATATTTTACAGTTATGTAATACACTGGTATATAAGTACAAATTAACATAAATGGATAAATATACAAATGTTCGTACTGAAGTATATATGTTTGTATATATAAAATAAATTCATAGAAATAATTTGCATTAGGCACCTCAAAATCCTTTCGGCACTTTGGGGCGAATTGCATGTAAAATGTAAAATATTTCATGCTATGAATTTTACCACACAACATTAACAAACTGTTTCTGTATGCAAATCCTTGTTAACCCAAATTGACACGGAAGCAATGCAAATTGCGTGCATATCTGAAATATTGCCATAAATTAGAGGATTTGCCAGAATCACCTAAGGCTATCAAAATCCATAGCAAGTGTACTCTAATAAATATTTTACTTTTGCATGGCTTAGAGTAATTCCAGATTTATTATTAGAACATTTCCTCTCAAGAGATATTAATCAGGTTATATAAAATTAGTTTTAATATTCCGGAACGTTGCACATTAGATGCAGAAATATAACGGAATAGTGTGTTTCAGTTCTTAGGAAAACTTAACTAGTCCGTCTAATTTTTCTTTTCAGTACATAATACATGTCTTATATAAATAAATTTCATTGACTTCAATTTATATTAAGTCCATAATTTTTATGTCAACTTAATTACAGTAATTTTCTGCTAAAAGATGAAAAACGAAGTTATTTTAACCAAGAAAATATTTCGGCTTTTGGTCAATTGGACTCAGCATCATTTTCAGTGGGTTAAACTCGATAGTACGGCACATATAGGACAAAAGATCTTCCGAGCAAAAACTCAGAATAGATTCTAATCCACAATATCTTAATTTCAATCGATTATTTTACACTATGCAGGTGTTCAAAGATTCAGGTTCACTGGATTCAAAAATATATTTCCTCAAATTCGGAATATTTCTAATTGTTAATTAAATTTTCATAAATGTATATCTGTCGACAATTGTGTCAAGACAGTGAAAATCAATTTACTTAAATTTGTTTAACATAACATTTAGGATTTCGACCGAACCAAATGTGGACGGCCCCGCAAAAATTATTTCTCCGATGTAATTAAGTGACTAGTAGGAAAAATTGTTATTGCACGAACATTGGGCATTGGAATAATCGAAAAGATTAAGTAAAACGTTATGAGCACTGAACTGAACACTTAAGGGTTCGCCTATATTCCTCAATTTATATGCAATATACTCTTCATTCACTGAATTTTAATACATTTCCTTAAATTCTGTTTTCCTGGTTCCTGGTTTCCTACCGAAACAAAATCTAAAATTAAAGTTGATACTTCCGGAGTTCCAGTAAAGTAAGATTCCCATACAATTATTCAGGCACTTGGAGATCCCTAATGCCTGCTTATTTTGTCGAATAATACTTATGCGATTACTACGAATAAGAAAAAGGAGAAAAGAAGGAGGAGGGATTTCAAATATATTTCTGGAGACACTCATTTCCTAAACTTTTCAATTTCAACGTTCTACGTTTTTCTTTGTTCATTCCGAATTTAGTTAATTTACGATAGTAATTACATAGTAATAATTTAAGTTAGTTTTGGTTTAGTTAGAAACTAATAAAAACTAAAGTCAGAATTCTCTAAGAAGTTTCGTGTGTACCACCCTTTTTTCTTTCTAAAGTCCCCACCCGTATTCTTTTATTCAACCGGAAACGGATTAATGCAACTGCCAACTCAGAGCTCAGAGCTTAATATTGCCCATACATATATACTTACACACATTTTGGTCGGAGGTGAATGCCAAATGGGCATGAAAACTATTGGTGAATGGACAGCTAGGTTGCTTTTCGTTTCTATTGATATTATTTTTTTAGTGCCCGGCTCTTTGCCATTGTGGCTATAGCCTAAGTGCAACTCTTTGTTTTCGGCTTTCTTCGTTGGCGTGTAAGTAAATTCAAATTCTTTCTAACTTACCTGCTACGGCAGTGAATGGCTCGGGCAGAAAACAAGCGATAAGGCTAGCAAATGCAACGCAAATGGAACCAAAGCTTAGAGATAAAGGAGTCATTTGTTGAATATGAAAGTTGAAAATAAAAAAGCTCACTAAGCCATTAGCATAGGAGTAGGTAGATAGACCCGGAGTAATGTGGCAATATGCCATTCGTGAGCTTTGTAGTATACTTTCGGGAGTGGAAGCAGTGTAATGCCTTTTGTTGTTCAACAATAATAAACTGAAATGGGTATGCATAGGAAAACTGTAGTTTTGTATTCAAACTATGGAATTTAAAATATGAGTAAATAAACTAGGCCACGGTGTTAGAACTTAACTTTTACGGCAAAAAATTTATTGAAGCAAAACGAAAGCTTAAAGATCTATAAATGCTATTATATAAATTCAAAATATTAGGAAGTCGATATTCATAAATACATATATATAAATATAAGATATGTGTATCTCTGAATAATCTTACAAAAAAATGAGGTAATTTGGGAAGACTTTAGGCGGAGAAGTTCAGAAACCATACAAAAGGATATATGAGGATACAAATAATAAAATGCTTTTATGTACTAAATTTGATTAATTTCAATTCAGATGATATTAGAAAAATGTATAAGCAAAGATTTTATACAAGTGGCCTTCTTGGTAAAAATGGATGCAGGTGTGGACTAACAATTGGTAGTTCCGACCAATAAAAATAAAAAATCTGACAATGGTTACTCTTCGACAAGCAATAGCAAGTGTCAGAGTGTATTTTCTGAAGAAAAATATTCCCACGAAAATCCATCAAATATGTAGCTTTTTAAAATGACCTTTGGTTCGTTCAAAGAATTTTTTTGGTTTTGGGATCCACTCGACTCATGGCTCAATGCTCAATCCAAAAGATGTTGTAGTTTCAGTAAATTGATGAGAGGGCGACGTCGTTTCGTATTTGGTCACAAATTCAGTCACAATTTTCGGATTGACTTCCCCCCTAGATACCTCAAAATTATTAAAATGACCTTAGTGACCACCGAAACGTACTGTTAGTCATAAAAGATGAATAATGTCTTAATTTACGACTAACTTTGATGCAGTTTTCCAAATCTTACTAAATTTTTGACGCGACTGCGCTAGATTTTCGAGCAGGTAAAGACGTCATATTCGTTAATCCTTTCCCGCTACAAGTAATTAGCAGCAATTACTCTACTCAACATTTTTTGGCAAATTATTATATATTTTCTTGCGAGTCCAGAAGGACCGAACTTAAGTATATTCATAAAAAGTGTGAAGAGCTTCTGTTAAATCTCTAATGAACTTGCTTTGCGTTCTCATTTTGTACGACTTATATGAGCTAAAAAACCACTAAATAATCTTCGGAAAGTCTGAAGAAGGCGCTCATGATATTTTATTAAACCTATATGATGTAAAAACAATGACCATGGTAAATCAGGAAAATACAAATTAGTTTAATCCAGGCATTATTTGATTATTAGAGATATTAAAAATCAATAGTTGGTTTCCCGTTCCATTTTTTTTTTGGTACATGGTTCTTAAATGGTTTCCGGCTGTGAGTGTATATGTGCGACAACAGTTCCTTATCTTGACTCTTTCCACATTTATATGGGATATGTGTTCGAAACGTGATTGAATGATTTTTATTAATTAATAACAGCTAAAGATCAAATTCGATTTAAAAATCTGTATCAACTATATTATATTAAATAACAATAGTTAGAGATACCAGGAATGAACCAATTGCTGGATAATCTCAAAATCATAAATGCTCTTTCCTTTTCTTCGAAATAGTTGTGCAATAAAATATTTTTTTATAAAGAGGTCAACAGCCCAAAACAATAAAAATCACACGATTTTTAAAGCAAAAACAATTTTATTAAATATAAAATATACACTCGCGAATGTAAAATATTACTCTCAACCCTTATTACCATCTTTTATTGGTTTTGTTCTTCCCAATAATTCAACCACATGGGGTGTGAGTCATTTGTTAGCCTTTCCACCTTTCCATATAAAGCGTAGTTCAACGCTGGTCAAACACTTGTTACATCGAATTGTCGTTAATCCTTGTGTATTGTATTCTTTTGTTCGACTTTTTTAATATTTATGGCACATGCGCATGCATTGTATATTTATGATCCTTTTCCACTAAACCAAATTGAAGTAAAAGGAAGGGCATTGACGAATTGTGCATGAGAAATCCTTAACAAAAACAAATCGTTAGTGGCTGGTGACTGCTCGGCAAGACACTATAGAAATGTTTTGAATGCATATAGACATTATGGTTTTGTTTTGGGGCGCGAGTTCTTTGTTCCACAAAATGAAATGAATATTACCACAAAAACACACATGCAAACAAAGATTTGTACTTTTTTACAGGTATCACTTGTTCCCGCTTATGGCAATTTATGGCTTTTCTATTTAATATTCGGGTCTGTGGAAATTTCTCTCAAATTGCTTTTGATTTCTTTACCCATATAAATACATACATATATTATATAAGTGCTTGCGCAATTCTCAATCTTCCTCTTCTCTATTGTCTCTGTAACCACCTAAGCGATTTCACTGAATGTAGAATACTGTGTCAGTCGTTTCTTTGTTCCGCGAGTTGGCGCCAGTTCGTAACAAGAGTGAGTTAGAGACATTTCGAACTCACTCTTTCTTTCTCAATTCTAACGCATACAAATCAATGTTACAACCAGCTAAACCGCATTGGATACTTTTAGACTGGAACTTAGAAGACTTAGACTTAAACTGGAGAATTTGCATACGTTTGGACCAATTCTTCAGCCTGACCACTGCGTTTTGATTCTCCGTACTATATTGATCATTTCACCATTGCAATACTCGCTCTTTCTATAATAAATTTTTTGCTGTAAGTCTAAGGTCCACCGCAGCGGATGGTGTTTTGAGAGATTAAAGGCTAATACTCGCTCTCTAATTTTTTTCGTCTTCGCTTTTCAATACCGCATCCAATAATCCTTCGGCGCTTGTAGCTTTGTTTTTGTTAGTCTCGCTTTTGCAAATTTCACCTCCTCATAGTTGGATTACAGAATATTAACTGCAACATAATGTATTAGCGTCTATGAAGTGAGTCGTTCATTTATGCCTCGCTTCATATGTAGGCTTTACATCTCAGGTCCGTTATCAAGCACAAAATTTTTTATTTTTAAATCGATTGGGAATGTTTTGAAGTATAGCTTTGCTTTGTTCTATTGTGTTCTCATTCGCGCACGGTTCTTTTACGAAATTCGAGAACTAATCCATTGATATGACTGTAATAGGGCTAGGTTTAGTTAGGCCACTCTAACATATCCATTTTAACAATCGACTGAAAATGTACTTGCTTGTCCATTTTCTGTTATGAAAGAAAGCGGTTTTGTATACAAGCACGCGCTATTTGTAATTCGAACTTCTTTATGTTTTCCAATAAAGAAATCCAAACGTTTCGAACGAAGATTTTCCATAACTTCTTTCTGATTTGCATTTTCCAAATTGGTTACTAATTCGAACAAAGGAATAGTTGTATTTTTATGGACTCAAAACATACAAAATAGCCTTATTGGACAACATCCCATTTTAATATGCAATTACAAATCTTAAAATGCTGCTGCCTTAAAGTAGCATTTTAGTTGCAACAACATTGCATACCTGCTTCCGGCATTTTAGCTTTTGAGGTTACTTTGCAAATTTTGAGGTTATATATGCACACATAAACGCCAAAGCCGAGTATAAGGTTTACTCGCTTGCACCAGAAAATTAAAAATTCTTAATTCCTCATATGCTGTGCATTTCCCCACGCCAGTACTCTTGCATCACTCATAAACGCTTTCCGGAGAATTGCAAAGAAAAATTAATACTCACAACTGTTTAAAAGCCACTTCACCCAGTAAAACGTTAACGAAGCAGAGCACCACATCGGAAGTCAGCGAAACTCAGCGAGGTAGGAAGCGTGGGCGCGCCGCAACTTAGTTATATAAGGCGTTGGCTTGCAAAATGAAATTGTACATATTTTGAGGTTAAGTGTTTCAAGTGATGCCAACACCACACAGTTTTATGCTAAAAGCAACTCGCGCCGCCTTCTCGAGGTTTCATGCGTTTGCATTTTACACTTTACACACGTAGTTGTTGTAATGTTGATTAAAGTTCTATTTTAGTATGAAACTGATTTGGTGTGACTCTGTGCTTTCATAAAATTTTTACACAGCTTTGGGACACGTGAAGAGTACCATAATATAGGTTAGTGTCGAAAAACGCGGTCAAAAAATTTTTCGCTCACAGCAACTAATTTCAAATAACTGAAAATTAAATATGTGTGAATTTAATATAAAAACGCTGAATGTGAATGTACCTCTTTTAAATTTTATTTGGAAAAAGTTTGTAGCAATTATTATTTTAAAGAAAAAAAATCTATTTTACTTACCATGTTCAATTCCCAAGAAGGTTGAATCTACAATTTCTACAACTACGAAGCTATGGCTGCCAGTGATGATATGAAACCAACAAGGTTTTCCTATAAGATCAAAGATTGGTTGATCTTCCTTCTTTATGTAATCTAGAAATAGTGAGGGGGTCTAAAAGTTTACTTTAATATTTCATCTCATCTCCTGCTGAAGTTCCGTCAATATCTTACCTTAGGTCTTGGTTGAAAATCATAACCAGTAATCTGAATTCATCTAGACATGACCTGCTGTGCCAGTCAAACTTTCGCAAACTTCTCATTCTCGTTTATACCGAATAAGATCAACATCAACATCTTCAACAAATATCTCAGCTTAGTTGCTACATGATTTTTGCACTTATTTTGCACTAGCTTGATTTCCAATGATCTTCACCTCAACAAAATGAAGAATCATTTGCGGAATGCGCCAATTTATATACTGGAAACGCACTTCCATGCAGTCACAATGGTACTGTTGTTATTCTATCTTTTTCATCCCTGACCATATTTTATTTTAATAAATCTACTCTGCTACTAGAGCATTAGGTTCTCAGCAATTTTGATCTAAACTCTACCTAAATCAATCAGCCTAAGGGTTTATTGTCTGTTTTATCTTGAAGGACTAATTTTCAGTTATTTCGTAGTATTCTCCGAAATATCATCGCCAAACTCAATTTTCGAGAATACCTGTTATGTTGTTTCGCCCACACTGGATTTCTTATCTTTTTTACTCTCCTTCTAAACAAAGACCCGAGATAAAATTGCGAATGGCATGTAAAACAACAACAGAAGCTGAAGTTTCTGACTTGAATTGAAGTGTTGTTAAGTGAAAAACTGAAACTATGAAAGGGCCATCAAAAGTCGTGTGAGCCACAGGTAACTTTACATTATTCCCAATACTCTCTTTTGCATAATCAAGGCATGACGTTCTAAAATTTATAATATGTAAGGAAAAATTGCTAATATTTTTATACTGTTTGTATGTGCCCTCTGTCTGTACCTCCGCGAGATTTTGTTGTCGATCAGCAAAATTGCATAATGAGGAATAAAATTTTACATAATTCTATTTTTAGTTTAAAAAATTATTTATTATAATTACTAAAGAATTACTAAGGATTAATTACTAAAGCAAACTTATTTAGCTGTTTGTTTTCTTGTTGATAAACAATTTAAACGGAATTTTAACCTAGTTGAGCGTTCTTTTTCAGCTAGGTCACAATAAATTCAACTTATATAAACTACTTTAATTTATAAGATCAGATGGTCTATACCTGAGTGCGCCTTCATTTCAAATAATTATTACTTTTTAAAAGAAATGTTTATGACGAGGCGTTTAAAAGATTTTTTCAGTCACCAAACTGTTTTTAGAATCCTCATAAAATTTGCTTTACAATATTTTTTGTAAATTTCTTCTGCATAAACCATATATCTTCTTTTCAAAACACCACGATACTTTTATTTATTTAACACATGTGTTAAAAATTACCAATTGCTTCAATGTAGAGCTCATACCCTCCGCGGTCCATTTGGAGCAAATGTTCTAATTTTGTAATCACATTTCAGCAGCGTTGGAAAAATGCCATTACTTGTTGGATTTCGCAACTTTTCCACCTAAAACAATTACGAGCACCGAGCGCATTGTTATCCAGACCCCGCCGTAAGCCAACCAATCTAGGCCATGCCACTTTTATTCTACTGACAGCAACAGCAGCAGCAGCAGCGCATCTCAGCTCGGCAAGCAAACAACTCAATTAAATTCCCTCGAAACTATTCGCATTACAATGCCATTCGAGCTGCCGGTGCTCAGAACTGATCAGTGCTTTGTACGCCATCATGCAATTTACAATGCTTTCATATAATTCGCACATCAGCACGAAAATCCTTTGAGCGTCATCACCAGCGAAGCAAGTAACCAACATAAACAAACACGCGCGTATATGTCTTGCTTGGCTAAGCGGATGAGTTGGTGAGAGACAAGGGAAACACATGTTACCAATGCAATTTCCCATTAGGAAAAGTGCTTGCAAATGTTCATCAAACACTCACTCACACACGCATACACTTGCAGCACATGCTTGCTACATCGCATAGCGGAGTAGGTGCCCTCCATGCCGACTCATGTATTCGTGCTGTGGATGCGACCGAGTAGTCATAGTAATCGTGACATTGTTACACATGCGCAAACATATCGATATCGATGTTACTATTGTTTTGGTTTTTGTTGTTGGCATTATTGGTGTTAGTTGCAAGCCCGCAAAGTGTTGCGGAGTAAGCAGTAACTAAGGCCAGAAATCAGGTCAGCAGCACAATTTCCGCTCACTCCAACAGTACTTTACAAACGCATTGTTACAACAACATTGTGGAAATCCTCTCGTTTTCGCGATAAAAATCGAACATATTCGATAAAGTAGAAGTGTAAACAAAATTAGATTGCAAATCTTGGTGCGACGACGGAGGGGCGGATGGAAGGAAGAGTAGCGCTGCGAGTGTGCTGCATTGATTATGCAGAGATTTAGTTCGCTGCCAATATGGCAAAATGCATTTATGTTTATGTTTGGATTACGGAATGGGGAAACGAGAAACTGCAGTTAACGATAACAAGCTACAGTTTACTGTAAGTCAGTGAATTGGAACGTTACGGCAGTTTAATTACTCTTGCAAGCTGTTGTCGAATTCGACAATAATACCATTTTATTCCTCTGATTTTTCATCAGTTTATATTGATCCGACACTAAAATATTGTCAAATTTCTACACATCTTCATTGGCGAACGCAGGATCAAGGCTTGATATTTTTCTAGTAACATCAATAAGTTTTGCCTAATAGTATCATCTATTGGGTCTATAATTATATTCGTGCTTTCGGTGTTTTCATTAATTTGAAAGTTTATTTAAGAAAACCGTGTACAATAGTATTATTCAAAGTATTGCTCATCTGAAGATATAACATTTTCCCATCTTTCCGACAATTTGTGGATTCCATCCCATGCCCCGGCCTGGCTGTGAAGAATGAACCAATTTTTGATACCCTGTTTTAATGTGAACCGTATTATAGTGAGGGCGTTCTGTATCGACCCGTAAAAATGGTGGTCAGAAGAGCAGGGTCTGGGCCATAAGGCATGTGAGGCAAAACTTCCCAGCCGCTGTTTTCCAAATAGTTTTTAACCGGCCTTGCAACATGAGGCCGAGCATTCCTTTTGGACTTATGTGTCATGTTAAAGATATGAAGAAAACTCTCCGCAAAAACACTCTTTCGTAATAATAATCAAGTTACGCCATCTCTAGGCAAAGCAACCAATATAATTACAGACCATATCATTGGTCGCCTCTCCGCAGACAATATCAAATTTGCAAGCGTATTAGCCGAAGTCGACTTAAAAATTGTAGCTACTTCCTTTGGTTCGATGCCTTCAAGGTCTACCATTTAAGGGAAGTGTATTTTTATAAGCCCACATATATTTTTTCATTTTAGTAGGGAGAGCATGGCTTTGTTCATTTGTTCATTTTGTCAAAAAATACAGCATTTTTCTCCACAAATGTTAGTGCAGCTTCATTCATTCAACTAAACTCATCTTAATGCCTTTTGCATAATTTAGACGGAATCGGATATCAAACATACCTTCCCGTATCAGAAGAAGAGAGAAAATATCCCCGAGAGGGGAAAGTATTTAAGAAAATGTGCTTCTTTTTTAGGGATTGTACCTCTAGACCGGTAAATAAAACCTTATCTTTACTTTACGGACTTTCCTGATAAAGAGGAAACTCACTTAGTGACATTCTGTGTATTCTTCCATAAATGTGTGTTTGCGTTTAACTGACTGTTCTGCAACTGGATCGGCGTTTAGCCTAATTGTCTCTGTTTGGGAAGAAGGAAGTAATTTTCTTCCAGCACACTTTTCTCCCGCCCCTGCGTTTTACAATGAGGTCTTTTATATCATTTAGGATACCGGTAAGCAGGTATATACTAATTTGAAGTTGAACACCTTTAGTTTTCAGACGTCATTCTCCCAGTGTAGTCAAATAACAACTCACTTAGGTTTATTTCTAAGCTTATATTATTTAACATTTCAATAAAAATGCCAAAAAACGTACGACGAACAAAAAACTTTTTTAAGAGATATTTACTCTTCATAGGAGAACTGGGGAAACTAGGAAACTGGGGTTATCAGCACCTATATTGGAAAAATTATTCGATTCAAATTATCACATAAAACATTTCCTTATTGCATACGTCTTTCTAGCACTTTCTCTGTACATATTTAAATAACTTTCTTTCTGATACTTTAAAGGGTATTCGTCCATTTTAGAGCGGAATTGTATTTATGAGATTATTTCGAAACATTGGACATTATTGCGTTTTTAATAGGCATCTCGACTTCAGCTTAATTGTTCTGTCTTACTTATTACTGATTATATATAGCCAAATTGCAATTAGTAGACCTCGGGAGCGTTTTTCTTTTAGGTACTGATTTCATTTACTACACACCTTTATCTCTCACGGTAGGATCATCCTAATCGCAGAGACACTAACGAAGTACACTTGAAGTTCAAGTGCCTCTTTATAAAAGGGCCTTGTTATGACTTACAACTTTGCCATATGCTTGGTCGAACTTCTATCAGGTTTTATGTGGTTCATAGAGTAATTGGATTCTTCAATTGGCCAATTGGATTGACTCATACATGCTTTAAGCCGAGAAAACGATAATAAATGAGCCTTTTCTATGAGAAAAATGCACTCGGTGGTTATTCGTCATAACTTTAAGGTTTTCCTTGGCATATATTCCAAACCTCTAATTTCATAGTAAGTAGATATTATATTCCTTAATATACCCTTAATTTATCCTTCGGTGAACCCAAAGAGAATTACATACTAGATCAGTGGTAAATTTAAGAATTAAACACCAAATTCTCCAATATTGCTTTATTTCGTTATCCCCAACTGTGATCTCACTTTTAGAAATACTTGTATGCCAGCAGTCAAAGCGGGGACACTGAAAAGTTCCCGCTAAATGCGCCAGATGGATCAAGAAAAAAGTCAACCAGTAGCTCAGCGGTTCTGTTCATTGTTGCTGTTATTGTTGTTATTGCACACATCACTCAATGAATTGTTGTGCCTTCTGTTGTAGTTGTCATTGTGCATTTTACCCATTTCATTGTTTGACAATTTGGCAAATTTAATTGTGTTCACTTTAAAATTCCGCGCTCCGAAATTCGCCGTTAGTCACTTTTGCCTTTTACACTGTTATTGTTACAGCTTTTAAGGTTGAGTTTTGCCAAAAGCAAAACAAAAAGGTCGCAATAAGTTTTAATGGTTTTAGCACACAATGACCAGCGCAATACACACCGACGTACATTCAAACGCTTTGCACTAAAATTCATAGAAGCAAATTTGTACAGCCATTTGAGTCAATTAAAAGGTTGGCACTTTCCGTTTTTCGTTCACTCGAACGCTAGAAAAAATTTGCACATATGCAAAAAGCAGTACGAGCAGCGAGAGAACGAAAAGGGCAATGAGGACAAAAAGGACGAAAGGACGAAAGGACAAAAAGGAAGGCAAACGAGTTTGGTCAACAATGGACGAATGTTGAAGCATGAAATTTACACAAAGGCTCACCGAAAAGACCAAATACACACACTTTGTATTTGTCACTCACTCTAGGTGTTTTTTTTGTTGCTGCTTTGCGCCATGAAACCGAGCGAAACACCGTAGCTGGTACTTAAATCGTATGCTGTGTGTCATGCCCTTTGACAAGTCCACTAATTGTCAACTGTCAAAAGGCATTAAATTTGCCGTATTATCCAAACACGTTTGCAGTGTTGAGAGATCTAACGAACATGTATATATGTGAGTGTATGTGTGCTGGTTGAGAGATGAAAAATGCATGATTCTATTGTAGTTTCTAACCTTATTCGCTTGCGGGCGTAGGTGCGCTATGATTTGATTAATAAAATACCCCTTCCTTTGTTGTGTTATCTTCAATCCGTTTTCCCTTTCCCCCGCTATTCTTTGTGACACATGTAAAGAAGTTAAACAGTTCTGAAAGGATTAGAATTACATGCAAATTGAAATTTTACGCTTGATTGCTTTTAATTTTAATCCCTCAAAGGTGAGTTCCCCTCTGTCAGCGCAGTCGTCAGCAGTCGAAGTGGTGTATAGAAGAATGCTCAGCACCTGAAAATGTGTTGATTATTGGAAGATTGGATTGATCACTTCTGACAATTACAATGTAATTCAATGCATTTAAAGAAAAGTAAATACATATGCACATACGCGTAACGGCATATATACATATGCACATATATATTCAACAATTCAGACGTGTCCGTCAAAAATTATAAAGAAATCAGAGGAATCTTTTTGAATTGTGGATTTGAATGTGGATTTTGTTGTAGCAGTTTGTACATTTCTAACAAAAGTAAGTAAGAAAGGTATATGTTTGGATGTAGCGGAACATTATATACTCTTACAACCTATAATAAACCTGTAAACCTGCAAATATCTCGGGGTGTCCGCAAAAACTTAAAATAAATTTGCAAATGAATTAGGTGAAAATTGGAACCGATTTACTTAATTTTTGTTATCTTATTAATTGATTCAATATGACCTATTGCTAATACCTATGCTCACTTAATCGGATTCTTAGATCTTTATAGTACTTTATAGTGAAAAATCATCATGAATCAGTTTATAATCAGCGAAATATTCGCGGTATTGTATTGAGATTTCGATTCATGAATGGATATACGGGGAATAGGAAAGAGTCTTATCCGGTATCACCTTTTGCTTCAAGTTGTATTATGCTTAAGAAAACATGGTCACTTTTTTCATATTTCATTAAAATGTCGCACACAGACTTTATGCCGAATATGTCGGTCACTATGTGGGTTATCTTCACAAAATTGCTTGAAAACATGTTCCCTAATACACTTGAATAATGAAAAGAGTTCATGTGATCAGTGCAGATCTTCCTCTATCCGAAAAATGCCCGATAAAAGAATTCCCGACTTTCCATCTGACTTTAAACCGTTTATATAGGTCAATATGTGTGATATTTTATTGACATTAAGTGGATATGTTTTCTTAAGTGTAAGCGTCACAGTGTAATTTCGCGCTAAATATGAATGAAATCGGTCTAGACCGCGGTCTAAGCCGCTTATTCCTAATATAATGATTTCCTTTTCTCTGGTTGACTTTTTCCTCATGTATCTAATATATTTAATTAAGCTACTTTGGTTGAGTTTATTATCGCATATATCATTTTTGAGTTAATTTGGTAGATTTTAATATAAATATCTTTGACACAAAGCAAAATATAGCAACGAAAATACATGAGTCTTTGGCCCTTGGTAATATAAGTTAATAAGATACCAAATATGATTGCAATCCATTGACAATTTCTTCGAATAATGAATGTTGAATTCTTCCGCAACATTTTTTAATATAAAGATATACCAGCACCTGAAAATATTTCCCCGCCTCTAATCCTTGCACATTGCGAGAGTACAAAATTTCGGTTACACCCGACCTTAGCGCTTCCTTACTTGTTAAGGTAAGTTTTATTATGATATCTAAGTTTTATTATGATATCTTCATTGGTGCTTGATTTATCTAATATAAGGTGAAAGAAACTGATGTATTTCAAAATGGTAGCAAATATATTATAAGGGTGTTATGCGATGTTATGAACCAAATTCAAATTGGTCAAGTAGCTGTTAAGAAATCAAAATATCTTAAAGTAGGCGAAATTCCTGTTTTTACTGAGTTTGTAAGATATGTACTTTAAACATATTAGAAGGTGGGATCACGACCGCTTTTCGAAATTGATCTCTAAATGTTTTACTGAATGTTTACTGAATTATGTTTCATTTTTTTTGTGAATCTGCTAAACTTATCTCCTCTGAATTCAAAGTTTTTTCGAAGGTATAATGGTCATCGCGAGCCCTTGAAATGTTATAAACATGTACCCGTTCCATTTATATGGACCAAACTGTCGTAAGAATAGAAGGTCAAAAGCTTTTTATTTCCGCTAATAAATATTCTATAATCTTCGGCAGTAGAATGCTATGGGAAAAATTATTGAAAATCTAATTCTAATAATGAGTAATATTTGTACGTATTTAAGTATTTCGTCCTAAAGTAGTTTAAGTAGAGTGTTTTTTAGGTTTTAATGTTTGAATTCAAGAAAATTTCTGGTAAGTTTTATATGTATTGAATAAAATAAAATAATATAAAATCAGATATAATCAAATTTGTTCATAACAAAAATTTTAATTTTTCATTATGATACCCCAATTACGTACAGTCCATATTCGACAATAATATTTGGCATGTTATTCATTTAAACTATAGCTCATATACTCATTCGGTTTGATTACTAATTTTGCTTCTTGTCCGAGATATTTATATTAAGATCAATCTAACTAATCACTATATTCATCACATTAAAGGCATACGTTTATTGAAACATTTTCCATTGAGATATATACGATATAATCTCAACAAAGGACCATTTTTAACATATTGGTTCGGGAACATATTTCCACGCATTTTTACTAAAATATCTCAGAAATTTGCGCATATATTCGGCCTAAAATGCCCTAAAATTACGAAAACCATTATTGTAGTATATAGGGGTTGGGGTAATTCTTTGATCGATTTCACACATTTTCACCACCAAACTATGGTGTAGTAAAGTAAAGAATCAGATGGATTAAATTGCATTAAATTCCAATTGTGTTATATGGGAATTAGGCGTGGTTGTATTCCAATTTCGCCCATTTTCACACCGTAACATGAGGATGTCAGAATAATGTTACGAAGCGAAATTGCTAAAGTAGCTCCAGAGGTATGATTTCATCTAAAAGGGGACTGCGACAGACCCATTGTGCAATATTTACACGGATTCCTAAGCAACAGTTCTTCGTTTAAAAATTTAAAGCTCCTGACGGATTTCTTTAGTGAGTTATCGCACTTTTAGTAGTTTTCCACATAGTATGGTTATTGTCCTATTTCATCCGTTTTCTCAATGAAAGAGTTGTCCTCAGAAAATTTGGTTGATATTGCTTGAGTGGTTTGCGAGAAGTACGGGCTGGAGCACTTTTAACCACAGATGCCCCTCCCTACCGCAATTCTCCATACCGAATCACATGTTTGTAACTTAATTTTTTGTTTAGTTATGGCATTTTATTGGTTTTCGATTATTTTGTGGACGTGGCCGTGGTCCGATTACGCCCATCTGCAATGTCAAGCTTTTCATAGTGCCAGGGAACATGTGTACCAAGGTTTCATCAAGATTCCTCAATTTTTACTTAAGTTATCGCCTGCATGGACAGACGAACAGACCTTCACTCGGAATTCAACACGTCTCATCTTCCTGATCATTTAATATATCTCGGTAAGTATTAGGTGTTACAAACAATCGTTAGACGAACAAAACTATTACACTTACTCTGTGCATCATGCTGCGAGAGTATAAAAATACCATAATAATTCCTTCCTTATAATATTTCTTTTGTTATGTTAGTCCTATATATATTAATTATATTATATTATGACCTACAACCGTTAAAATCTCTATTCTAAAATCTTGAAAAGAATATTACCACTTTTGAAAAGTATCATTTAGGTATAATTTTCCGAATATCTGAGTCAGAATTTTACTAACAATTTTTAAAAAGGGATGTCGAAAATTGTCATTGGCCCAATCAAGAATATTATAAAGCATAATAGTTATAATGAAATAACAGTATTTCTGATTCCTTGGATAAAACAACGCAATGATTAACAGTAAATGAGGATTCTGTCGGCTTTAAATCTGCTTTAGCACATAAAGAGTTGTCTTTATTTTTACGGCTTCGTAAAATAACATTGACCACCTGTCGTCGACCTGAGTTGAGAAAAACTCTCGGTGTCGAATGACAATAAACGTTCTTTGAGACAGGTCAAGTCGTTGTCGGTCAAGTATAATCTAAACCTTAACAACCGCAGTCCGATTCCTTTGGGTATGGGATAACAAAAGGAAATATCCTGAATCTAGTGTTTCACGTCGCTTTTGGCTAATAGAACCAGCATCGATAACCAAAAAAATACAAGCTTTATAATCCTTTCCATAAGTCTCTTCACGATTATATTTAGAGACTAAATTGAAAGAACTTGGCTTGAATTCGTATAGCAAATTGACACAAACTGGCTAAGTTAAGGAATAATTTTATTTAAGGCGATATCATTTTTATTTTCAATGTTTGTAATGTATGTATATGCAAATATGTATCAACGTATAATAATTTAATAAAAACATTCAAAATTAAAATTATCTGCTTCATTTCAATATTTCTTATTTGCTCGCATTCATTGTACAAATCTTATTAATGAGTGTGTTAACTGATGATTAATGACAGTTGTTGCTGCTTGAAGTGTCAATCAGAAGTGCTATTGACGTTTGCGTGCACCTAATTGAAGTGTCAAAACGACTAATGACAGTTTTAGTTGTCAGTGTCTCAAGTGGAAAGGATTAAAAATAATCACATTCTTAACACTTTGCTGCTAACATGGCAGCATTATTATAGCATGTGATACAACAACTACAAGTTTTAAAAGGGAAGAATTTTAAAATAGTAACCCATAAGTGCTTGTCATGTAGATTTGTATATATGTAATAAAGAAAGAAATTTTGAAATAAATGTTTTAAATAAACCAAGAAAAATATGTTACAATAAAGATAAGAAGAAATGTAAGATAGCCAAACTCAATGCAGTTACTTATTAATTACAGTTAGTTTATTATTTCATTCATTCCCATATGTATGCACACAAAGTTGGGCGTCCTTAAATTCTTCATTTATGGCGAAAACTAAACGAAGCAATGAAACATTAAACAAGTCAACACCCACTCAAAGTTAAATCAAACAGCGGCAGTATTCAAATTCCAGGGGTGGCAACTATAAGAATGTATAAATGTACTGCAAGCGGACCATAACCGCAAACCCAACCGCAACAGGGTCAATACTACAACCGGACAAAGGAATACTTTGAAGGCGCCTTCTAAAAAGCAACACCAAGCAGCATTTCCACATGTTTGCTTCGCATGCAAAGTTGCAACAAAGAGTACATAAAATACTGACAACACGATATATAATATATATGTATATACATATACATTTGTACGTATATCTGTATGTATATTTGTATGCACATACTCGCGTATACTCAAATTTCCTGCTTCGCCACAAACACACTATCTGTCTGTTTCATCCTTTACTGCGATTTTTTTTGTGTGTTTGTAATCGAGCTGCACACAATGTGAATCCTTAGAAAATTCTTGTCACTGCCCACATTTCTGCTAAATTAAAACTTAATAGCAGAAAAAGTGAGTAAATAAAGTGGAATGCACAAAAAGTGCTTCCTCCCCCCTTAACTGCTGATCTGCACGACATGTGTCATTTCCATGCAACCATTAACGGTACGACACACTCGCCGACACGCCAGCGGCGAAGTCGAAGCGCTGAAGAGGCGGACGCAGGCGAGGTTAGTTTCAGCAGGAAATATGAGTTGCTGACACCCGAGTGCCTCTGTTGTGCAAGTAATCCCATGAATCATGGGCGACATTGCTTTACTGCATAATCGCTCCCTCGCGGTACTGTACCCAACGTCCATGAGGAAGGCTAGAAAGTATAGTTATACATTTTTACGAATACCTCTTACATATCTATATATACCACATATTTGTTTAGCACTCTTAGTGGATAGTGCGTGCGAAGTACATATTATTTAATCTTTTACAAGTCTTCCATATCCTGCGATCCTATAACTATGTGTGTATGTACGTATTTCAAAGCCAGTTAATGTATTATTCGACAGTAAATACTTTCAGTACTAGTAGCTTTTAATTAAATACGAATACTTAGCAGATATATTAGTAAAAGCTTTGGTTACAAAATTATATGTAGGTGATAAATACTTCCGATCAACAGAGACTTGTTGGATCTCAAGCCATGTCTTAACGTCTAATAGTTGTTAAGAATAGATTATGAGTAGATACAATAGTATTTATGAGTAGATTTTACTTGTTAGTAATACACTTGGTCATTTCACACTGCCTACTGCCTCGGCTTGACTTAAGGTTTAACCCACTCAAGTTCAGATGGTAACCCGAAACGTTATCTCGTTAAGAATCTGTCTCTTCACTATTATGACATTTGTTGTTATAGCCTTTGGTTATTACCAAACTTGGATCTCTAACAATATATCCAATATCGAGACATAAACGTCTAGGAAAATAGAGCTGGATTTCTTACTTGTTACTACTATTGCAACTATTTTAACTATTTTGTCTATAAGCTCAAGTGCTCCAAGAAGAAATTCACAGTTTCTGGGTGATGATGAAAACACTTTTGTATTTATTTCAGTTAAAATTTATCAACCTCTTCTTCCGGGCTAGAAAATTGTGCACCACTTAGTTTGTTCTTGAGGTGAAGAAGCAAAAAGAAACCCTTATATGTCATTTGTGAAGTGCATGGGAGTTGGACCAGCAATTCGATAATTTGGTCGGACAAAGAACCAATATATGAGAATTCTTTTTGTCTCTTTGGAGTAGGGTGAATCTTTTTTTTCTTCTTTTTACGAATTTTACGAAAATCTTATGACATTGTTTACAGTTTCATTTAATTTTTTTGTCTAAATTGCTTTTTAGGCCTGTATAGAAATGCTAATTACATTTGGAAAACAAAATAATCTGAAGACATGTATGGTAAAGCTCCTAAAAAATTACAATATAATGGAAATTAAAATCTCGTTTTGGAATATGCTGAGAAAGTATAAAGTGAGTTCAAATTATACATTTCTCAGAAACAAAGTTATCCGTCTAGAGCATGATCGTGGTGATACTATATATCTCTCGGAATAACAAATTGTCAAAACCATTATAACTACATATTACTTGAGAAACGAACTAAGCTCGAGCTGAACTCAAAAAGCTCACAAGACCTTTCACTATTCAACCACGACCAAACAAACATCCGATTGTACAAATACTGGCTACTACACAACGATTGCTGAGCCTTAGTAAGACCCAGATATTCATGTTATAGCATGCCAAAAAATGGATTAGTTCGGATTATGCCAAGACACTTAAGGTCATGCTTTCCCCTGTCCATAATATACCAAATGCACTTATGAAAATATATTGTATTCAGACGGATATATCGAATTATTTCCCAGAATTGGTACTTACCAAAGTCTTTTAAATAATTCGAAGTATACAAAAATAGCGACAGCAACTTTGTTGTTAATTTGCCTCCGTCGGGTGAACAAAGTTCCCACTTTTCAATTAAAATACAAACTGTTTAAATTATATTTAAACAATGTTATCTTAATGTACCAAAATATTGAATTTAAATATGTAAACAAGTATAACCCTGACTAGTTGTTTAATCAGTCGTTAAGCGATTTGTTATCCCTCATTGAAACAACTTTCTGACAAAAATGAGAGTGTACATTCGCCTCGCTCCTTATCATCATATTATGTTTTGCTGTTTTTCGCTTCATTGCTTACGAATTATTCCCCTCCTCCTCCACCCCAATTATTTTTGATCAATGCAGTTTATTTTCAGCTCATTTCCTTGGTCGACATTGGTGAGTTCCTACAGTCCTTTGTGAGAATAACCCCTATTGTGTGTTACCCCTAGTGTGCTCCAATTCTCTTGTTACTTCAATTTTTCTAGCTCAACGTCAGCTCCGCCTAACACTCCTAAACAAAAATTTATGCTTTAGCCTACAACCCTCAGCCGGCAGGTCTTAGACAACCTTCACTATTGCCACTTGTATCAACTGTTCGGCAGCTGATAAAGTCGGCGCACTAAAAGCCACAACATTCACTCTCGCACTAACGAAATATGTGCACCTCCGTACATATTATACCATCCGCTAGAATGGTAGCCTACCAGCTTTTCTACCGCTTGGCTGACTCTTTGGTGTTTGCTGAATAAAAGACTGGAAAAAATCGAAGCAGAAAAAAGGGACGTGTTTAATCGTGTGCATAATTGTCGAAGAGCGCGTGCGGACGGCGGGGCATATACCTTACATAGAGCACAGAGCACTCATTGCGTTAGAGCTGCTGTGGAACCAATTTTACTGGGCCTACATTGTGTGAACCCCACGGTTGCTTTGCGGTTGTGGTAACGCTTTAGCGATTTCATCCTTACAAACCTCATAGTCCACACAATCAGTTGGGCATTCGGCTGTTTACGGTGTATTAAACTGTTGCCAGCCTTTTGACACTCTATTGAGGCCAAGTTTTGCAGCTGCACTTTCACGCTTTTTGTTTGCGCCCACACAATGGGTCAGATGGAAATGTGCATGGGAATATCTTAAATTTTTGCAACACTCAAACAGTTCCAACTTCTTTTTTGAGTTTATCAGATTTGCCACTTTCTAATTTGATTAATTACTTTAAAACAGTAGTTTAACTTTGCGATTAGTAAATCAGATAATTGACTCTAAAGGCCATCGAAATTAATTACTTTGATCACTTCCACTGCAACCCTTAACTCTGAGCACGTTTCTAATGTCTATCACAGCTGGCCCAACTGAACTCCACCTAGATGAGGTAAACGTGTGAAACCATCTCAACTGCTTTAGCCATCTTAAGAGGTCTTAATACAGTTAGACCTTATGTTATGTTTTCAGATTCGTCCAATTATTGTTTGCTTGTTGCAGATATTGTGAAATAGCCGATTCCTTAAAGCCCGCAGAATAGGGACCAAGTGGGCAATCTAGTAGTAAAATCTACGGATGCATCTTCATCAAATGTGAAGGAGTAGTGTTGAGAAATCATTAAGAGGACTTAAATTGAAGATAACGACGTGAAGAGCAACTTGCGCTCATTTCTCTCTGGAAAAGCTCTGGATTGTACTTTTATAGTAATAATCAAAATGAAGCAAAGCGCTTAATAAGTATAAAACTTTATCATAGATTAATGTGTGTATTACTTTGAACAGAAATCATCTATTTGAGCACTTAATTTAAAATTTTATCTCAAGGGTGGCCAAAACGGGACATTCGATAAAAAAACAAGTAAAAAAAAAACTCATCCACATGGTAAAAGTATACTCAAATCACTCAATTGTCAACTTGTAAACTTGTCAAACTTGTAACTAACAATGACTATACTAAATATGTGAATCTCTAATTAATCTTATGAACATCCTCAACTTCTCCAAAAACACTTTGAACAGTCCTCTAAAAACTACTTATTAAAATTTATAAATTTTGTTAAAAATATGTATAATTCTAAAACTTCATTTTATGAGTACTGTGTTCTCACCTTTTCCAATAGAAATACTTGGTATAGTAAGTAGTATGTCTCCTCAACCTACATACGGAACAATTACGTATTTTCAATTCAAGGTAATGCCTTTAAGGTAATGCAAACACAGCGAAACCCAGTTCACACTCATTCAATGCACTAAACGACGTATTAAATTCAATAAAACACTCATTTGCATACATTTTCACCTTCGCTAATGCTTTTTGCTTGTCTGGCACTCTTACTTGGAATATACAGACGGATGCTATGCGAACCCCGTGTTTACGCAATGCTATGTTGTAATTGAAAACGCTACTTCTTCTCCAATAGATAAAAACCTCTAAAATGCTGAAGTAGGTTTCCGTTCGTTAGCACCCAGCTGAGGGTTCTGTTACCTGATAAAAAGCTCCTTAATTTTTTACACGGCACAATCAAAAAAGCCTGTGTTTTCTTAACGCACTCCATGAATTTTTTTTTGTCGCACGTCCGTCGTACGTGCCTGGTATAACGTTATTCATACGTATGTAGAAATTGAGTACTCGCACTCCTTAGGCTAAGCTCCTTGCCTTGTGTTAAGACACCTTACCTCTCTATTTGTTTCAATCTTCGCATAAGGAGGAAACTCTGCTTTCCTGAGTCCCACCACAATATTCCAATTCATTGAAAATATTTGTTCTTACACATTTCCATAACACTTACATACGAACATACCAATTCGATGTAGTACTATAAATATAGAGTCTACACAAAAATCCAAAACAGGGCATAAAAAGTTTTGAAAAAAAAAGAATAAATCACCAAATTTGCTTTGCTAATGTTTATGCTAACATTGTTGTTATTTTCCGCTGTTGCCCTTATGCTCCTCGTTGCTGTGTCAGGGATTTACCAGAGCCACCTCACAACTCGGAGTTCGTACACTTAGTTGATGGCTCTTACTGCCAGACTCTTAACGACAAGCTTGTATTCGAACATTTTTCGACGCTTTTATTTTCATTTTCATCTGCTTATGTAAATTTAGTGCTAAAATGTTTACATTTTGAGCCGCTTCCTTGAGCAAGGCCACAAGTTCCGCCAGAGTTCAGCTAAGATACTGAAATGACGGAGGCGAAACGAAGGTTCAGAAGACGTAGAAGCGGCAAAATGTTTGCGAAAATGTATACGCTGCTAAATGTCGCATAATTGACGCATAATATTAGCTTATTAGGATACTTAAGAGATGTAGCGTAACTTCATAAGAAGCTCTGAGGTACTTGCAGTTCTTTTTACCACACAGCGTGGAGCATAGGAAAATTTGTGTGCCAATAGGAACTTTGGTTTCAACTTTTTCTTACAATCTACAATCTACAATCTACATTTTTATTCCTCTTTGTCCACTAAAACCCTTTCTACGAAGTCCAAGATCTTTAGAATTAATTTAGAAATATACGATAAAAATTAACTCAACATTTATTATTCGACGAAAGTTTTAATGTATTGCAATTATATTTGGCAACATATTAACTTTTAGTTTATGTCATATGCTCATGAAGTCGATCTAACTAAGAAATATTCATGATATTAGTGTTGTGGGAAGGGACAGCAGCCATAATTTCCGTATACAATATATAAACTCGGTATTAGGATAATTAGAGAGATCATTATATTCACTTCAGTTACGGTGTCGATAGATCCGTCCATATTTTGTAATTATAAGGGGTAAGAAATAGCATCAATCTTTTTTGCTTATTTTCAAAAAATATCTGCTGATTGTCATAGAAAGGGTATGCCAAATTTTGTTCGAAGACTTTTAAGACTACCACCGAAAACTCATTTTAATGTAGGTTTCACCACTCCAATATTCCAATATTTCAAAAGGATTGTGTTGTAATTGTATGTCTTTCTAAAAAACCATCTTAAAAAAATTGAATTGAAAATCACAACGTTTACCACAAATCAGAGAAGGCACACTCGCAGCGTTGCCGAGGGAGGCAATTACTGAGGAGAAGAGAATTGTAAATAGAAGAGCAAACGATTCTCACCATAATTCTAAAATAACAAATCATGAAGTGAATATGTATGCACAGACGTACATACCAACATACATATATGGACCAAATAAATGCGACTGAGAAAAATCAGTTATATCCAAAGTGAAATGTGGTTGCCGCAGGACAACTACACGTATTTGTATGTATGTATGTATGCAAGTATATTCAATTTCAGGACAATATAGCAAATTAAGCCCGAGGATATTTGGTTAGGTGCTGGAATGATATTGCTTGCAACATAAATATGAATATTTTGTTTTGTGTGTTGGGAGCTCTGATTGCCAGCTGGAGGCGTCGCAAAAGGGTTGCCATTGTTGACGCTGTGTGCAGCAAGTAAATAAATAAATAAACAAACAAATAATTGAGGATGTGAAGGGAAGTGATCGAAAGGTTCAGAATGAAGAAATAGTTTAATAAAATGAATTTCAGTAAGCGATAAGTAGATTGATTTATTGGCAATCGAAAAAAAGCGCTGCGCAATATGTTTACTTTCGATTTTCACCTTTTTGCCGAATACGAGAATCGGAAAGAACAATGTGAGAAGTATGAGAGGTAGTTAATTTATTAAGTAAGTAAGCAAAAGGCGCCAATTATACAAACAATGAATACAAACTGCAAAGACAACTCCCTCTCATACGCAAGCTGTAAAAATGGCTTATATTCTCTATATATGGGTAAAAATAAATTTCTATAATAGCAAATTCTAATATTGTTTCCTATCTTCAAAGCTTAGAGGTTACATATTATACGTTTAATAGTGTATAAAGCATTCTGCAGAGAATTACCACGTATCTCTTTTTATAATTCTGCAGAGTACTTTCGTTTAAGTGCAAAAAAAATACCGCAAGATATATCTCCAAACTTTGTAGCCCATTAAGTTTAAAGTATATTGGAGCCTCTCCTTACCGTCTAAAGAAGGCATTTTGATTAACCAAAATTTACCTCTTGGTGTGGAGATTCATGTTATTTTATTGTATCTATCATGTATTTTGTATTCTATTAAATTTACTTAGCAAAAATGGCATCCGTTCAAAAACAAATTCTTCTTTTCGTTTTAAGACTTTAGACTGAAACTTATTAACCTTCACTCCCTAGTCAACTCACTAAACTCACTAAACTTAACGTTCCCTTTAGGTTGTCAAGACACATTTATTCTCTAATCTTGAAAACTTAAGAAAGAAAAAAGAATTACTTAAGTCACTGCTTCGTTTAAGCCATGGTTTTAACTTATTCCAGGACTGATTTGGTTCTCAGTATTAAAAATAATACCATATTCTCTCAATTATATTAACTTTAGATTTCGACACTCAACAGACATTTTGCCTCTCCACATCGGATCAAAAGAAAAGAACGAATTCCGTAAGTTATGGAGACCTAGTACGGGAAGTGAGAGATATTTATATTTACAAACATTTTGTAGACATCAATAAACAATCTGGATTTTTTCGACTCACCGACAAGAGGAAATAAGTAATGTTCATGATGCAAATTATAGTTTCAAAACTTATAAAATCTTCTTAAATAATCTGCAGCAGGAAAAAATTTAAAGAACAGAAGATGATTTCTTAATGTCCACGAATTTCCACTTATCTACCAATTTCAACTTCTTTATGGCCCAACTGTCCCCATATGCGGAAAACCACAGCTCACTTTCAAAGAAAGTATTTGTTCCTCAATAATAACCTCCATGTCGATGATGATGATAATGTTGTTCTTGGAATGGTTTGTAGTTAAGAGCATTTGCTGCTAAACAGGCGCAAATTCAATTTCAATTCCATTTTGTGAATAACAACAACAATAACAACGGTGTTCAATTTGTTGCTTTACTAAGGCTATTCATTGTTGATTGTTTGGGCTATTGTTGTTTTCCCAAAGCAGAGGAATGTTAACTCGAATAATAACAACAACAACTGTGGTATTTTGATAATATATTTAGGCCAAGGTAATTCAAGGAGGGAACATGAAATGTAAACAATTCACCAAAAAGCGCCAACGGCGCAATAAATAAAATCGGTGGCAGCGAGGGAGTAAAACAATAGAGACTGAATTGGAAAGCAAGCAAATTGAATTCTTGTCCACCATCACTCTTCTTCTTCACTTAGCTAGCGTTTCTTTCCACTAACTGTTTTTTTTTTCGACGCATGTCTTCTTTATTTTTATACTCTCGTGACATGTTGCAACAGAGCATTTTGTTTTGTTCACCTAACGGTTGTATGTAACACCTAAAACTAACCGAGATAAATAAATGGTCAGGATAACGAGACGAGTGTGAAAATGAGCAAAATCGGAAGTGCTCATATGTATCAATTTTAAATTCGAAATGATTCTTTCACTTTGTAGTACAACTTCACTTGTATACATAAATCAATTACCACTGAAGATGTTGGTGCGAACCTTTGCACAAAGAGTGCTTTTAGGGTACAGCATCTCACTAATCAGAATATAAAGTTTCAAGCCCCTAGATACCGAATATGTGGTCCCAGTGCCTATGGCTGACTTTTACCGAAAATATCGGTCAATCTGTCAATTCTGAAATTCAGAATAAATCTTTGCTCCGTAATATTGTCCCCTTGTGTTAAGATGTCAATGTGTAAGATCGGGTATATACTTCCCCTAGCTCCCATATACCTAATATAAAAATTTCAAACTTCCGGTTGACTTTATACAGTATATACCGGTCAATATGTATATACATACATACACATATACACATATACATATTGAATTTTGTCAATGAATTACATCCAGCTCCCATATACTACATATAATGATTTTCGTTATTTAAGCAGACTTTATGCCGGATATGCCGGTCAATGCGTGAGTTATCTTAGTAAAATGGTGTGGAAATATATTCCCGAGTATAATTGCGTAATGCTAAAAGTAGCTACACTCAGCCTAGTCCTTCTCCTATCCCCAATATTCCCGACATAGGATTTCAGACTTTAAACCCGATGTAGTAATTTCCGACTTTCCACCTGACTTTAAATCGTTTATGTTGGTCAATATGTGTGATATTTTAATGAAATAAGTGGATTAACATAATGTGGTTTAGCGCTGAATAGGAATGGAATAGGTATATATAATGATTTCCGATTCTCTGGTTGATCCTACCCTGTTATTCCAATATATTAAGTTTAGCTCTTTTAGTTGAATTTATACCACATATATCATTTTACTTAATTGGATTGATTTTAATATAAATATCTCGAACACCAATGTAATAATGAATGAAACTAACCGATTCTACAACCTGTAATATAAGTTAATGAGATACCAAATGTGATTATAATCCAATCACAATTTCGCCGAATATTGAATGTTGAATTCTTATGCAACATTTTTTAATATACAGTAAAGTTTTGTCAACACTTGAAAGTATACCCCCGGCTTTAATCTTTGAAGATTGCGAAAGTATAAAATATTCGGTTACACCCGAACTTGATCCTTCCTTACCAGTTTTTTCCATTGTTTGCTTACCACTTAGCAATATTGTAGAGCAATCGCCAAAACCGCGACACAAAAACAAAGCAAAACTACTCAAAGGCGCATAATCCATTTTGCTTCAATATTGCCCTACTATGTCATATGATTGTACGCACCATATTTGTGGCAGGACTCTGAGACCCTGTGCTAATACTGATATATAGTATATAACATAAATGTGAACATGCATGATGAAGCCCTATGAGAAAAATTAAGGATAGTAATTTAAAGTGATTCCGTTTGTAGAACAAAATGTTGCTATCCATTCTAAAATAACGAGACAAAATAGGAACATTTTCTGCTATAAAAAATTTCTGGTGAAGATGCTTCCCATTTTCATCACTTTGCACGGTTCAGTATTTTAACGATTATATCACACAGGGACAAAGTGCTACTTTCCTTGGTAAAATCGAAATCAGCATCTGTGCAAACGAATCCTCCGTTCAATACTTTCTTACATTAGGTTATTTAACTACTAGTTTATATACAATATAGATATCTAACCAGATTTATAGGATTATTCTTAACATCAAATTATCAATTTTTGTTAATAGTCCTCTTCATTCGTTAATATTACTGTCAAAATTTTAATTTATAATTGTGGCAACCAATTGGAGGGTGCATATCGGCTAGGATTCAAACTTTAAATTATTGATCAAGGTTTAAGCCAGCATTTTTTGGGGTTTGTATGGAATTGTTTTGGATTGGACGTAAATCCTTATCCTTATGTATTATATATCCAATTCTAGAAAACTTTTTTCAGATAACACAAGTATATTTTAAATATATCAGTTATTAAATTATATAAGTCAGAAGGTCAAAACAGGTCAAAAAGTATAAACTTATAGTACGAAAATTAATACCCAGAAATTTTCAATTTTATGTAGAGTTCGTGGAAGAATGTTTGGCATAAATGTTGGAATGTTCTAAAAGATCGTTTTCGGAAAACTTTTATATTTCTGTTAGGAAGTATTGCACTATAAATCATGATTCACTGCCTGCCAATCGAAGACTAGACTTACTCGATTGTGCTGCTGATCTTCTAAATAAAGCCCCAGTCAAACTAGGTACATTGTAGATCTGCTATGGGACATCTGCTATCTTTTATGGTTAAATTATTTTTACAAAACTCTTTCCCATAAGCCATATCATATATTAGTATGTCCATACACATGGCTATGGCAGCGTTTAGTACTCGATAACTGTAGTTAATGTTCGTAGTTGTTGTTATTTCTGCCTGAATTGATTGAGATAAAAGGTTAGTAGCTAAGCAATAATGCGGCTAGTGGCAACAAAGCCAATCATTCACGTATGTATGTATGTATATATATATAGATTGCTCCTATGTACTATGTATAAATAAACGTAATCGTGTTAATGTGGCCGTAAATGCGGTCGAAATGAAATAATAGCAGTAGTAAATTATTGCCCTCCATTTGGAAGCAAATCGATTGTAGACTGAAGATGTAGCCATTAAATTATGGTTTGCTTCATAAGTGATATAAATACCTAGGAACATATGTATGAATGTACGTTTGTACATATATTTGTATGTAAGCATGTAAGAATGTTATTTCAGTGCATACTTGAATATATTTACGCAAATAAACACCAATAGGATAATATGGTAGTTTAGTAGAACTTCGAAGTACATTCTATAAAGCGTCTTGTTTGGACATAAGATCTTGCATTTAGTGATATATTCAAATTTCAACTTTCATGCACTTATTCTCATATAACATACTCCTAAAAGGCCGTTTTAAAATGCGTTCATTTTCCAAACTGAAAAGGTTCAAACAAGTTTTCTGTCGTACAAACTTTTGTCTTAACAGAGAGTAAGTATTACACTTTCAACACATACATTTCTAATAAATAAATTTTTAAGGCTATTATGCACCTTTGATACGTTTACTTTTTTCTTAATATGAAAGGAAAATAAGTGTTTCACAATTTTTGACAAACAACACTACTTGATTATATGAATGCTGGAGACAAACGAATTTTCTTAGATTAATCAAAATTAAGTAATCGCCATTGTATGAAAAATTGTGTAATGATAAAAAATTTCAAGTTCGTTATTCGACGAATATTGAATTCGAATGAATATTACAATCATGTTTTTTATCTTATTAATTTATACTATGGGTCGTAGACTCACTTAGTTTCTTTACTATATTTCGCTTTATATCCAAGATAATTATATTAAATTAAACTTACCTTTGTGTTAGAACACTATATTTATCATAATAGTGCTTTGGGAAGGTATAGTACATACACGTATCACTAATTTTTACTACCGGCCTACCCCTATGAAGGGTCTTGAAAAGTTCTGGCCCCATTTCGACCATTTTTAGATGTGTAGCACCGAGCATTATTTGTGCAAAGTTTTATTTCGATATCTTCATTGTTGCTTAATTTGTATTTTGTAAGTTTAAAGAATCTGATTGATGAAATTTAATATTGTGTTATTACGAAGTAGCTGTGGAGGTACACCGTTTTCAAACCGTAACATAAAGATGTCGAGTAAATGGTATGCACAAAATTTTCTTTAAATTGGTCCAGTAGTTGATTTCCAGTAGTCCAGATTTATGCGGTTTGACCTAGAATTGTGTGGTGTCACACCCATTATCCAATTTTTACATAGTCACATGCAGCTCTGCCTTACCAGCTGTCCAATTTAATACTTCAGACGTTGTTCTTTAAATTTTTTAAATAACTTAAGAAGTTATTTTACCTTTAATAGTTTTTTACCGTTAGAATGGGGTGGATCTGACTATTGTCCATTCATCCATTTTCACACTGTATGTTTACATGCCAGAAGGAAAAGCTTCCAGCAAGTTTGGTTGATTTATCTTTATCTGTTTGTGAAATATGTGTTTAATGTGTTAAAATGAGGGGGCGAAGCCAAAATTTTTGAACCAAAGATGGCCCTCCCTATTGTGATCTCCTGTTTTGTAGCTTAATTTTCTGCTTAATTATAGCACTTTTTAGTTTATCGCTTAACAGCATTTTGTGGGCGTGGCAATAGTCCTATTACGCCTATCTGCAATACCAACCTCCTCAAAATGCCAAGGAATTCAACTCACCTTGTCATCCTGATCATTTGATAAATATCAATCATGTCACAATCGTTAGGTGAGCAACACATTTATACATTGTGCAACATTTTGAGAGAGTAGAAAATACTTCTACCCAAAATTACTCGGAAAGTTCCAGATATCTTATGAAAAAGATATCTTGCAATATCGAAATTTAGAATTTCAAAATTTGAGTTTTTGAATATTTTATAATTATTACAGGCCCTGAAATAGTTGTTGGCTTACGTGATGCCCAAAGTAAGGAATATGTGCAACTCTTTAAAGAACTTACTCTCTTTTACTGAAAGCACTGACCCAAATACTAACTTTTTTGGCTTTAATTTTCTCTGATTGTATATGAAAGTTTCTAAGAGAGAAGTTATAAAAGTTCTCGTAGTAAAATCAATATTTAGTCGAAGTCTCAATATATTATAGTAATAATTATATTAATAATATATAATCAAATATCAATATCAAATCAGTAGTCAATATTTAAGTCACTCTTACCTGTTAAAATTATTGTAAATAAAGTAATTGTTATTATTTTGTCCGCAGCATAATTTTTGTTCATAAAGCTACGAGTTCGAAGTTAGTTTGCCGAAGTTATCGACAAAGTCCCACACAATAAATGCTTATGACGTCTTCCTGATTAGATCTATCTAAACTTGGAACTAGAGAGCAATGTAAGATGAAGTTATTATCACTTTCGTTTCTATCTAGCTAATTACCACCTCTTCTCATTCACTCTTTCATATCTTTATAGACGCTTGTTATCCCGTGATTGATTTTTTATGTTTTTCGTCTCTGACTTGAAGTTTTTTCAGTACGAGCGGGAATTACTGAAATTTCCTGAATCATTTTGCATTAATTCACGCTTATAGCACAGATTGTAAACCGTTCAAAACAAATATTAACTCAGATATTTGTATGTAGATTATGTTAATGAAAGAGAACCTCATTTCCTATACCTTCTACCGGTACTTCAATTTCTGCTGCTATCAGAGATCGTAGTCGTTAAAAATATAATTTTTAATATATATATATTAAATATATATAATAATTTATATATTAAATATAAATATATTTCGTTAAAATAATATAATTTAAGTTGTTAATGTAATGCACTATTTTTCATTCAGGACCAACCTTAACAATTCTTGGATATTATATTGCAATAAATTTTTTTGAGAAAAAAAAAAAAAATTCTTAAAATAAAAAGTATCTTAATAACTGTCCTCAACTTGTTCTAAACATATGTATGTTTGTACGTACTTAATATATATGTACGTAAATATGTATATGGCCTTACATATAAACCTTAAACAAAAACATACAGTAATCACATTATGGACGTTTATTTATTTAACCCTCCTCAAAAAAAATCAAAAAACTTTTGTTTTTTTACGGTCTCCGAATTCAAAATTAACCCTATGGTAAAAACGGTCATAAAGAAACCTAACGCATGTACGCATACATTGTAAATATGTACACGAGGAACATCTTAGGGTACACACTCCCCAACCGTTGTGTCTGTGTTCGTAGCATCTTCATGTCTTTTTACTTTTTTGTATTTGTGATCAATGTTCATACTCTCCAAAAAGCATTCACTCGCCTCATTGATTTTATCACATCTCCGCAAGAGAGTAAATCAAAATTTAATAACCTCAACATCTGTGGAACAACAAAACACTTGTCAACAGGTTGCCGCCTTCTGCAGGCTGCTGTCATATTTTCTAAAATATGGTGGGTCTTTGAGGCACATAAATAATAAATAAAAGTATTTTTATACAGAAGTGTTCATGTACGTTGAAGGAATAACTTCGGACATGTTTAAAAAACAAATATGCATACATATACCAAATGGAGTTGAAAATCACAACAAGACTGAAGAAAGACAAATGATGAAAACTTATGCAGGAGGATACCAAGTAACTAAATTGCTAAATTTTTTAAATTTACTACAGAAACTTAACAAAACGATCAATTATTGTATGGAGAATCCTTTGCAGAAGACAAAGTTTGTAAATCACAGTATCGAAAAACAGATTGCAAAAACTGAGCCATTCAAAAAATCACAGCTTCCGATATCAACCAATTTTTTGATATACAAATTCCTAGAGATAAGTCGATATATCTTAAAAAGAAAAGTACAGGCTCACTCATACGGATAGGTTCAAGACATTTTAATTTTGACTTCGATAACACGTCAACTAATGCGAAACTTATGCAACGAACGGCTCCAATCACTTAAAGCTAGTTACAGATTGGATTATTGCGCAGGAGAATTATGTCTAAAATCTTAGACATTTCGCAGTCAAAGGAGGAGAATTGTAATAAAGTCAAGATTATGAAGCTTGATATGCTAGAGCATTAGCATCAGTTATAAAGCAGTTATTGAAAACAAAGTTTATAATACAAAGTGTTAAAAATTAAAAAGAGAGAAAATAACATTGAAAATGCAAATACGCTTTGTTATAAAAATTGCAACTGGAAACTTGTTATGGAAATTAAATATAAATTTGTGCTCGAAGCGATAAGAGGGACTAAACCTGAAATGGGATTGTTCGTCAGCAATTTTTTAATATCGTAGACGGCACGTCATCCAACTCTGCAATACAATGCGCGAAATTGTCATTTAATTGTATGTTATATTTCGATACGATTTATATGAAGTATTCTAGCAAATACAGTTTACACTTTGACAGCGCTTAATCCTTGAAATTGGTACTTTACAGGAATGAAAAGAAATGATACAGCAAATATATATCTGGCTTTATTGAATTTTGCCTAGATAATTTCGAATTTTTAACTTTTTCTATAAAATATTCAAAATTTTTGCAAAATATGTAATTTTGAACTTTTATTGGATCACAACTAATATGTAAATAACATATAGGGTTTTTAATAAAAGAGTACCCACTACTATAAACAAGAATTTCATCGAAATTACGATCCTAATATTATATGCTTTCTTCTAGAGAATGGTTTCAACAGTACAGAACAACAGTAACAGTTCGTCCAGTGTTGGTTATTGTGTATATACACTACAGTTTTTGAATCAACGCAATGCTGAAAGCAAGTGAACCAAGATCTTTATAAATAATTTTCCAGAATGTCATCTCAGAAATGCATAATTGCTGAGGACAAGGACTAACATTTCAAAATTGTGTTAACCGTAACAAACATAAGTTTTGATGATACATTTTTGGTTTGCGGAAAAGTTGTTAGGGTATGAGTTCCTTTATATGTGAATGACATGCAAAAACACAAACGTCATCCAACGACAGATAAAAACATCATTTGTATAAGTGGCAATTTGAAATTGGCTTTGCTAAAGTACTCTTTAAAACACGTCTAATAGATTTCCATATAACATTGACTAATATGAGCGTATTTCTATGCAGAAATCACAAAAGAACTTTGCTTTTGCTAATATCTTCAGAATGTAAATGAGCGTGTCCCCTACCTGGTGGAGGTTCCCTTTTTAACTATTCTGTATGGCATATACTTGTACTTGCGCTCATACCTACCTCGCTGCGTACCTACCTACATAACTTCATAGACAGTTTGCCTTACACACAAAAAAGCGGATTCAATGGTGATACTGCCGTCAAAACTTATGTTAATATTTCTTGTTAATTGAAGGAAAACATGTTTTTAATTTAACCAAAACCAAATAAAATTAACGCATATTAAGAGCGTAACCACTCTGAGCGCACAGAAGACCCAAGTGAACGATCAGGCAAAATGCACCGAAAAACGAAAGGCAAAAGAAAATTCATTTGCGCAGCGAGTGAGTACAACCGTAGTTGGGCGCCACATGCTAAGCCTTGTAGATGCAACCGATAGGAGGGAACGTGAGCAGTTTCATAATCACAACGCAAGCACAACAAAGCAAGTACACGAATAAAAATGTAACCTAACTTGTAGAAGACATAAATTATAGACACATTTAGAGTCTTTACACGCACTCTTAGGGGATATAAAGACAGCGGGAACGAGTTAGGCTATGCGGAGTTATGACAGTTTTATGTTGGCGTTAGCTATGCAACAATGTACAACAGTGGTTCTTCTGAATTACATCAAATTATGCATTAATTTATGAATTATCTTCGGCTATCAACTGCACCTTCCGAGTGAGCACAAGTCCAAAACTAAGCCGAAGACTTGTTAAGCAAAAGTCAAAGGCACCCTCTCCTTGGGAATTCTTAGAAAAGTAAATTCAGGAAATGGTCGGCAACAGCAACAGCGTTTGCCGCTTTATTATGTTAATTTTTTAATTTTGCGGCTCTCGAATTTTTATTGCCATCAATTGAGCCTTGTTTGTTCGAAGTACCCTTTAATTGTGGGCACTCGACAGCAGTAAAAATAATATTTTCTGTGCATTAAATGCGCGTATTTACTCTAATTCATATTCAATAAATGTTTTCTGAGATTAGTGGTGATATCAGGATGTAATAAAGAATATTCATATAATTTGTGGCAATTACTAGTGTTTTCGTTTAAAATGTTTAGTTAGGTATAGTTTCTACCAAATAGAATCCATACTCCTTAGATATACTCTTTAGAATTCCTCCTTAAAAATTCATTGGAGCTATCAAATTTACTTAGACAGAATAGAGTCCGTTCAGTAGCAATATCTCCTTTCTACTTTAAGAAACTTAAGCTTGGATTGTGTTCATAAACCTATTAATTACTTGTCCAAAGCTTATTAACCTTCCGACTCCTATTGCCAGGCACAATTCCAAATTTTTGTTTTCGCTCTGAAGTTAAGTTTAACATTCCCTCTGCGATTCGTCACCTAAATAGACCATGATATTAACTTTTGATATATCTCGAATTCGTAATAAAACTAATCAGACTTTCTAACATTAAGCAAAAAAAATCTGCATTCTCTTAATAAATAACATAAGTCAATTGAAAAATCATTAAATAACAGATTTGGTAATTTGGTAGCTGAAGAATTTCGATTTATAGATAACTATTTTTAGATCTCGACTAGGAGCAAAATCTAGGAGCAAAATAAAAACAAAATTCCTTAAGTCATGCGGATTGCGATACTCTTGCGGAAAGTGGTAGGTGAGCAACTGCTGGGAGTAATAAAAGACATAAGGAAGCACTTTATATTCAAATAACAGAAAGACAAAAACAACATTATGAATTAAAATTCAAAATATATTCAACTGCGATATGTCTTTTGATGACGCATTAAGATTTAATGTGTTAAACTTTCAATAAACGTTGACATAAAAATTTTATTTTTTTAAATCTAAATTTAAATAAAGCTTTCAAAATTAATGGTTGCAATTTGATGATAAAGCTCATCAAAACATTCCCGTATCATTGGGTAATGAATTTTACTCATTCTTTCTAAATGACTACGTTAAGATATGTATTTACAAACTAACTATCTTTTTACGCTGACTAATCTAATAAGCGTATATTAATTATATCATTAATTCATTGCCCAGTTTATTATATTTTGTTAGAACTGGTTGCATGTTTCATATTTCTTGTAACATTTACTTAACAGTTGTTTGTAATATTTTGAAAATCTGGAGAAGAATCGATTTCGTCGGAATGTAACTGTAGATTCATCTGGCTTAGCAACGAGTAAAATTAGTAAAAATTTTAATAACTTAATGCCTCTCGGTACACGTTTTTTGCCAACCTGAGAACAGGGAGAAATTACCGAGGACCGGATCTGAAGAAAACAGAGGATGCGAAAATAATTACCAAGAAGTTTACCAACATTTTCGTTGGTATGGAACACCGTGTTTTGTTTTTATGAAAGAGCAATTTCTTCTTCTTCAAATTGGGCATTTTGTTCTATAGTTAATAGCTTCTATTGATTATTTTTCCTTTTTCAAGTCAGTTGATGAAAATTTTCTGAATATATAGACGCCCTTTGTCAGCTGACGCAAAGGGTTTCCGTTCCTTAGCGCTTTGAGATACTTTGCCTGAGCTATCGCATATAAAGCCATTTTTTGGTATCAACAGCATTTTTACACAAAAACAAGTAAGGAAGGGCTAAGTTCGGGTGTAACCGAACATTATAACTCTCACAATTTGGAAGTATCAAAGGTGGGGCTTTCAGGTGCTGGCACACCTATATATTAAAAAATGTTGCGAAAGAATTCAAAATTCGTTATTCGACGAAATTGTCAATGAATTGCAGTCATATTTGGTATCTTACCATGATCTTATCATATTTGGTATATTACCTTATATTACAGGTCATAGACTCACGTACTTTCATTGCTATATTTTGCTTCGTGTCAAAGATATTTATATTAAAATCCACCAAATTAACTCAAATAAGATATATGCGATATAAACTCAACCAAAGTAGCTTAATTAAATTGTAGTTCAAGATACAAATGCCACCAGTCGAGATGAATGGGTAACTCAACTGGTAGTAGCCTTCAGGCTACAAGGTCTGACCGGAGACTACAATCTGGTGCCACGGGGATCAGGGGCCCGGTGGAGTTGCTTGTCGCTCCATCCTGCTCATTGCGGTAGGCCCTTCGGAGAGTATCGTGGTGGCTGTGGTTTAACACCTGAATGCGGGTAGAACTGTCTGGGGCGGTTCAGTGTGGAGTTGCATCGCAACCGGGTGCCCGACTCAAAGAAAGGCAGAGGTTTTAGGTAGGCCTCAAACCCCACCAAGGTGGTTATTGTGCCATTCCACAATGCCGATCGGTACCGTTGGTTTTAGCGAAAGCTATTATTAACGGGGCGCTGATCGACGCATTGTATTGATCCGTTGTGTTTTTGAACACCGTGGAGTTGGGCTGTACAACGGCAGGTACCCACGTAAAGCGCAACGTCCTCTGTGTCCCTTCAACAAGTTAACGCAATTTTAGTAGTTTTCAACATTACCTTTGTATGGGAGGTGGACGTGGTTATTATCCGATTTCACTCATTTTCTCAGCATATGAGGAGATGTTACAAATACTTACTCGGAGCAAGTTTGATTGATCGGACAACGGTTTCTGCGATATGTGCCCATTTTTCCAAAAAATTTTGCCCACAGATGCCTTGCCCCACTATGATCCTCTTTACCAAATAACACAATTATATCTTAATTTACTGCTTAGTTATAGCACTTTATCTGTTATTTATTATCTTATAAATTATCTTAAAATAAAATATCTTAATTTTTACTCAAGTTATCGCTTGCACGGACGGACGGGCGGACAGACAGACAGTCACTCGGATTTCAACTCGTCTTTTCATCCTGATCATTTATATATATATATATATGTCATATATATATGTATATATGCATATGTCTATATCTAGCTCCATTAGTTTTGGGTGTTACAAACAACCGTCAGGTGAACAAAACTAATGTACTCTCTAGCAACATATTACGAGACTATAAAAATGTTTCATTAACATGCCAAATACTTTTTAATATATTTGCTCAAAATAACAAAAATTTACTCAGTTAAAATGCGATCAGCCTCATTAATAGTCTGGTCTCATTAATTGCCGTTTAATTCCTGTAATGTGAAAATAAATGAATTATTTGGTTTTAACTTTATTATTAGTATTAACTTTAATTTTTATCTTCAGGACCTTTTTGTTAGTATAATCTGTAAGAAATTATACAAGGGACATAGATAATTAAATAAATAGTAATCTCTCTCTTTTCAATAAAATAACTCACAGGATCACTAAAATATTCAGCAAAATAAAAATTCAACATGGCTCGCAAGATCGCCGTCCATCCAGGGAAAGAAATTTCTGTCAAAAATTCTCGTGTTAGAAATTTAAAGAGATACTCTCGACACATTTTATGGATCCACTCAACACCTTTTATGGGCAATTTATTGATAAAGCGCATTGCGGCCAAATTCATTGTTGAGGGGAACAAACAAATAATATGCTTGCAATCAGAAAATAGTATTCTCCGGATTCGTCTGCCGCTGGTGACATTTTCCAGTTGCCGAAACTTGAATATCCCCTCTTGAGAACGCGCCATCGCTCGCGTGCTCGATTAAAAAATTGAGCTTAAATAGCTGAAGGCAGACATGGCTTAAGGCTATAACGAATGTAAAAAAAGATAAAAATAGACATTACGACAGGTTCGACATGTTACTTTTCTGATGCGTTTGACAGAAAAATTCATAGGTAAGCGACGTTGTGAAAGAAAGAGCGTGAGGGTTTCCGTAACAATAACTGTGGAAGGTTTGACAGTTCGTTTCGTTTATGGCGTTGCGTAACGCAATCTTGTCTCTATCATTCTTGACAACTATATGCAAATTGAATTAATCTTTGATTTTATTATCTCAAATTTAGTCTTAATTGAAGATGGTAGTTACGATTTGTATTAAAACCTACGGAAATATTTTTAATTGAAATTTTTTTAAATACTAACTTCTGCCAAATATAGAGCAACGTGTGCAGTCGATTTTAGATAATTAGTAGGTTAACTAAATTTATCGTATCAAGGAATATGTTCGAATTTACTACTACGGCGCGCCACTAATCTGATATACATACATATGCAATTATGTTCAAAATGCAGCTGCATCCCTTCCTAAGCGCATCCACATTATAATTTTATATTTTACAATAACCCAATTAGTAAACACCTGAAAAAACAACAATAGTTGAGCATTCGACACAAAACAAATAAAACTCCGAATAATCGAATTACAGGCGTACCGCTCAGTCTACTAGGCTACCAAGGAAGCTGTTAATGCCACCGTCTGGAGCGGGCAATCAGCAAGATAAAGGAAAAGTTAGGCGAAAAGATACAAATAAGACATCAAAAGTGAAGAAACCGAACGATGCAGCTGCCAAACGAAAAGAACCCATGTTAGCGGCTAGCAAAATGCTGAAATCAAGCAATTCCAAATAAGAGGCGGTACAGATAAGCAATACAGCAGACAGCAAGCCACCGATTGGACCTCCTTCGGTGTGGGCCGAAAAAAACTGTCGACAAAGTAATCGTAAAACTGCGCACCACGGCGTAGAGGACATAAAATAAGGCCAATCTGCTTAGCTGCAACAAAGCAAGATAAAGTTGCAATTGCCTAATTTGTACGACTAGCCTACGATTAGATGAACAGCCCATGCGCGGCGACGGGACAACACAACAGGACATAACAGTATCAGCTTTGGCATGTGACGACACGCCACAGGACATTGCAACTGCTATAAGCTGCCTTGTACTCCGTTATCCCCGAACCCACCGACGAAAAATTTCCAGCATGAAATCACAATTTTTCAGTAGATCATTGCCGTTACTTTTATTATGCCCTTCGCAAAGGCAACTGTGAAAAGAACACACAGCGAGGGCTCTTCATTTTAAATTCTTTTTGCTTTTGTGCAAAAAGCAAGACGGCAGACACACGAAATTAATTGAATTGTAGCTGACTGACAATGGAGGTATATGTAGATATGTACGTACTACACCCTTGTTAAGCGTAAATGCAAACGCAAATGTACACCCAAACAAAAGGACATATGAACAATTGCACGAAGACAATGCCAAGCTGCGCTGTTTCAAGGAAAATACTTACTTTAACTGGTGAAAATCTCCTAGAGCTCTTTATTCTCTTCTCTTAGGCCTTTTCAATCATCTCGATTTCGCAGCGTTCAATTGTTGTTGCCGATTGCCGTTGGTCGACCATGAAAAGCGCAATTTAAGGCAGCCACAATGATCACACCAAACATTTGCCATAATCACTTGGTCCATTGTCCATTCGCATCCAAAAAATACCTCGTGATGGCCACCTAAACTACATACACATGCATACACACAGGCAAGCATTTATTGAGTTATTGGTTATATGAGCGCAGACCTTTCGTCAAATTTGATATTTTTTGTGGAAAATCTCCCTTTTGTTGGCATTTTGCCTTCAAAGGAATCTTTGCTTGGCTTTGTGTTGTTTTCTTATATTGCATCCATATTGTATACTTTGTGCTGTTTGTCGTCTTTAGGCATTGCAAATGCTCGTAATGTTGCGCATGCGCAAATACATCCTTGTAATTGTACCAATTTGCTTGCTTTGTTTGTTTTGTTTGCATTTTCGTTGTATTTTCCTTCGATTTACTGATTAATTTGTTGCCTGTCGTCTTACTCTTGCCAATTGCTTTTCTCTTTCCATTTTTATCCAATATTTACTTACTCAAGGATACAGATGTTTCCTCCGTGGAGCACAAAGAACGTTTTTTTTATTGTAAAAAAATTAATAATATAATGCTGGCTATACCCAATTTAGCAAATAAAACTTCCAAACTTATATAAATTATATTTCCGGGCAGAGGAAGCATTTTCAAAAATCAATTAAAAAAAATTAAAAATAAAATAAAATAATAAGATTTGAAAATACCACTAAACTGTATACATAATATAATAAGTAAGTCAAACTTAGGGGTACATAGGTGTCTTTTCCAAATCTTTAGCTTCTCCATCCTGCTTCAAAATCTCTCATCTTTACCCCTTGTTAACCCGCTGTATCACAGATCTTCGACTATGGCATTTGACCTTCATGCCTAACATTCAAACTAAACAGAAAAATTATTTTGTACTGAACACTTTTTGATCTTTATTCATATTCACCAAGAGTGAATCCATGGTACAAAGCGGCCTCTTGATCTGTTTAGCATAACCGGGTCGAATGTTAACTTATGCGATTAATATTATTTTAATTAACTTGATTCCCTATCATTTAGTAGGTGCTTGACTAAGCTTCCCCATCAATTTGTGGTACACTTCTTGATAATGGCGAACAAATAGAAGGCTTTACAAGTATTAAGCCAAGCTAATAGATGTTGTACATATCATAAAAGCTCTTGGCATTGATTGGTGAGAGCTGTTAACAGAAATTTCCATTTTTATTCAACAAATTCGATTCAATAAACCGAGTAAATAATCTGACGATTTCGATACAAAAATAGGAAATAGTGCTTATACGAATACTTATACGAATAGCCATATAAATTACAATATATTTTTTGTAATCTAAATTTTTTCATGTTGACAAATATAAAGCTCACACTTGGTACCAAATATCTATTATATCTTTACTGTATGTTTGATCAAACTTGTCATAATTGTGTTTTGCCTCTTGGTGTTGTCTGCAAAGAGAGAGAAATTAATGAAGAAAAACTCCCCGCGAAAACATTTTTTCAGGCACAAAGTTTAAAATATTAAAGTGAAAAAAAAAATTGTTGTTTACGCTTAAAATGAATGACATATACTGAAAAAGACGCCCAAGGACTGTGCGGACAAGGACAGCTTTCCAATGCATGTTCGGAATATTGGAACAATTGAATAATAATCGAGTTACACCATCTCTTGGCTAACCGCACTATAGCAATATAGCTATAAATACAATAAATAATCGTAAATTATTCAGTTGGAAGCGTTTGTAAATAAATAAGAAATAAAGTATACATATTTTCGTTCAAGATGTATTCAAACTCCAAAATTCTCAAAATAGTGGAGGCAACTGCTCTTGAGCAGTTTTATGATTTTGACATTTCCACCTAACAGGGGTGGATAGTAATCGATAATAGTATTCGATATCCATTCTTAATATAAAATTTGGTAGACTGTTGTCGAACTGCAATTTTAGATACGTAATAGGATTATAATTCTCGTACATTAATCCCATTCTTCCACATTAAAATTTTTATCTATATAATCCAAACTGTTTTAGAAGCATCAAATCTACTCGTATATTAACAATATTTTCATAAATATTATTTCTGTTAATAACTTAAACATAGTGCCAATAGCGATATTTTTTATTAGCGCAAGGAATCTAACTCTTCAAATTTCGAGAATGAACCTTGAGGTAAGATGAACAAATTTTTTTATAATAATTCGACCGTAGCACTATCTGGAGGCAATTCAGTTTGGTGATTCGTAGTCTGTAGTATACCTACGCAGATATGTAGTACATGTATACATATAAAATCTGCGGTTAAATATTTTTATTAAAAAAGCATCTGCTATTTTTTTATACCTCTGACAAAAAAATAACTTTTCAGCTTGAAATATTTTTCTCAGGAACAATATTTTAATTAAGATTTTGTTTAGGCCTTACGTGTTTTTATTGGAAAAAGACTAATTCGCCAACGTAATTATGCTCTCTTTCTGTCGAAAAAACCAACTGTTGAAAAAAATAGTATAAGTATTTTGCTTCTCTAATTGGTTAGATTTTAGTCAAAAAAGTCTAGTTGTAAACTTGTGTTATTCTTGATTAGTCTAATATCTTTACTGCATATATAGAGGGCATGTAAGTATATGTATGACTTCATGCGAGAAGTGCAAGTGGTTTCGATACATGTATCTATGCAGACATTTTTCTACTACCGCAGGTAATTGAGTCGGCCGTACCCATTTTGTGCATATTATCGATTACATCCACCCTTGTTATAATATGCAGAAATGTTAAAATCACCAAACTGATCTTGAGTAGTTGACTATACTATTTGCGAATTTTGGAGTTTGAATACACTGAATATCTTTAAGAAAACATGTATACTTTATTTTTCGTTTATTTAGGAACGTTTCTAACTGAATAATTTACCAAAATGTATCTTAAAAAAATCGTTGCTCTTTAAACAATTTATGAATTTTTCCAGTAATTTTTACTTTCACTCTTTTTTACTGTGAACATTTTTTCAGGAATTTGCATTTTCTATTGATGCAATGTTATAAAACTTTAATATCCAGTTAATACCTATACTAGTAAATTAATCAAAATGCTTTCAAAATTGTGTCCCATTATATATACTCGTACATACAAGCATATGAAAGGATAAGTTGAAGGAAGTATCAGATAATGGTTATAATGAAAGAGTGGAAAATCGAAAGCAACACACCTGTTAATTGCACTACATGTATATAAATTTGTATGTGCATAAATGACTGAATTTCGAAGTTAAAAAAAATGGATTAATCAATTTCAAAGAGCGCTAACCAAGGGTCAAGCTACCGGTGCATAAACCCGCTTTGTTTAATATAATCACAAAGAAAGCAAACATTTGGCAAAGGTGAACAACAGCTGTGCAAAATGCACAATCAACCAGAGGATCTGGTGCACTGAAAAGGCAAATATCAGCCGGTGAAGAAACGGAAGAGCAAATTACCAACTGTTCCCTGTACAACAAAAAATAAGTTTATGAAGTATGCATACTCATATCAGGTTAAGTCTTATTAGGAAGTAGCTGATATTTAATATTTTCAAACCGGAAAGATTTTTATGAGCCGATATAATGCGTAAAAGAATTTACCATATGGCGAAGAGACATCAGTATCCATAGAATATACCTGAAATTGCACATACTATGTAAAAATGTTTGCTGGTACAAAGAACAACACACAGTTATTTCGGTTATAAGGGGCCAAATTTTTTATAAATCGCTTCGAACAAATGGAGTGTTCGTGCTTAAATTCCGTAATCACTACAATACTTTTTTTTATTTTTCACTCAATTGGGAATACATTAAGATGGTTACTGAACAATAGTTTCGATAATATTTATGGGGCTGATTGATAGATATAAAATTCGAACAAATATTCCAAATATCAGTTCAAAATTAGCCCTACATTTTAACCCCGAGGTTAGGTGTACGAAAAAACCAATAATAAATCCATCACCATGTTCCGAATACTGAAATTGAATAAAAATCTGCAAAATGTAAGAAATTATGAAAAGTTTACTCCGATTCAGTGATCTGAAGTCACCTTTCGAGGGTCAAGAGCAAAAATTTGGACTTATCGCCAAACAACGACTTATTCAATTTTGATTGGGCGATTCTCAATAGTATTTTCTTTATTTTTTCTATTTTTAACCACTTGCTGAAGTTTATAGCGAGTTTTTGACACTATATCGGTCTTCACAAAAAAATTTGTAAAATGTATAAATTATTTTAATTTTGTTTTGTTGCAATTTTTCAGCCCTGATTTTAATTGATTGAGTATCACAAGATACTCAAATATCCATTCAGCTATAGCTATTAGAGTTTCTTTTTTCTCTTTTAAAGCGATGCTTCTTCAAAAAGTCTAAAAATATAAGTGTGTATAAAACCTCAAAGTAAACCAATTTCCTGGACTTCAGCTGAAAACACTAGCTAAACTTGAAAGTCAATACTAGGCACAAATTTTTGTCAGTTAAGGACCTCAAAGTCACCATTAAAGAGGTCTGCTTCGGGCTAGACTTGCATACCGACAAATACTTGTAAAATTATTTCTTTCTAACATTTTTTAAGTTAACAGCATTATTTTGTTATCAGAATTTATTTGTTTCTTGTAGCCTAGCTTATGTAAATTGGCAGCTCAAAAACCTTTAAAATAATAATGGTTTGTTTGACCTATTTGCTCAATTAATTCTAAGTATTTACAAATGAGAATAACATTATTCTTGTTTCATTATAATTTAAGGGTTAAACTTAAAGAAAAGATAGTGAATTTATGGGAATTGGCACTAATTTAGAAACGTTTTTTGTGTTTCTTCAATTTCTTCTTCCATTTACGTTCTCTCCACACACTTTCTTTGTTTCTATTGAAATTAAATTTCACATTTACTCATAATATTGCATACTTTTAGGTGAATAATAGCCATTGAATGCATATTTGTGTAGAACATAACGCAAACATAACATAATCTCAATGGAATTATGCTAGTTGATTTATTATTTTAATAAGTTAAAGTCAATGAATTAATAAATAGCTAGAGAAATACATTTTTTAATTTTTACAAATATTAAAAATGTCTATAACAGAATGAAATATTGAAGCACAAAAATTCAACAGAAATATGTAAATGAATTTTAAAAGCACTTTCAAAAACAAACATAAATCACTGAGAAGTTAATTAGTTAATTGAATTAATAAATTGCCAGCAATCTTCAAGCCCATTAAATAATCCCAAATTTAACTAGATATTAAACCATTGTCTTTATGATAGTAAAATTGTTGAACTTTGAGATTGACTTTTTCAATATCCAGATTTGTTCATGTCCGTCATACATGCACATGCAAAAGTACATATGTTTACTCTTTGAAAATAAACTTTTCATTTACACATAAAATGTGGTCATTTTGTTATCATTTGGATTCGCAGGATTCGGATAAGAAATACAAATTAGTCTTTGTGGAGATTTGGGAATTGCAGATTTATGTAAAACATTCAGCGCGTTTGTATTATGGGAAGTGTCGTTACCACCTGATATCCGTCGATTTGTTTGGCCAGCTATGCTGTCCAGCATGTCAAAGACAGTATCATTATCATCACTAATGTAAGAGGCGCTTTTTGGCGAAGATACGATTGATAGTTGAAGAGCTTCCAAACCGTCTGGATCAGGGTCTGATGCTATACTCGGCGTTGGCGAAGCACTACCAACAGGAAGTAGTTTTCTTCTATCACGCTGAAATTCATGCAAAAAATCAGCACTTTTATACTTTTTGGTGGCATTTTCTAATTCTTCCGTGGCTGTTTTGTGTAGCTTCTTGTGACGTTTAAAATTCGATGCATCAGCGAAGGTACGCGGACATAATGGACACTTATAAGGTCTTTCGCCTGTATGTGTACGCAAGTGCTTTGTCAACCCAGATTTAAATTTGAAACGCTGCAAACATTGATCACATTTAAATCTAAGTTGCGTGGCCCCAGGAGCTACACTGCCATCCGTAGATATATTTGTAAGAATGAGTCTTTTCAATTCATCTGTACTAAGAACGGTGTTAGGACCGGGCAATGTTTTCAGAGGTGGCAATATCTCAACAGACTTTACGCTTGTAGCTTTTGGACGAAGCAAAGACATATTTACATCTAATTTTTGAACAGACGGGTAAGTCCGTTCTCTAGAAGCATCAACAGTTAGTTGATTTTTATCGCTTAACATATCATCTTTCGCGTTGTAGCCCTGCAAACTTGCGAGCACCGCTCGCTGCGCATGCTTTAGATGCATTTGTTTGTGTAGTTTCCAATGAGAACTGCTGTTGAAATTGGCGCCACATGTTTCACACTTAAATGGTAAGTGACCTGAATGCAATCGCATGTGGGTGACCATATTAGAACGATGCGCAAATGCTTTCGGACAGTGCTGCGTAAATAAGTAGTAAGGATATTAGAAACAGTGAGCACCTCCATTCAATAGTTAACTATTATTTACTCACCTTGCAGACGTAAGGTTTGTCGCCGGTGTGTGTACGCATGTGCAAAGTCAGTTCGCTTTTATATACGAAAGCCTTTTCACATATATTGCATTTAAAATTTCGTATACCGGTGTGTTTAGCTATATGGTAAGTCAAATTGGTAGTGTGCTACAATGTAGTTATGTAACAAAAATTTATTATCCGTGGATATATGAAATGCTTCTACTTTACCTTGAAGCTAGCAGTGCAGTATTGACACTTGTATGGTCGGGTCCCCATATGAACTTGTTTGTGATGACGCAACACTGAATAGTGAGTTTTATATGATTTGTTACATTTTAAACATTTGAAAAAGTTTATTTTAGGCAACGTATCTGACTGTACTTGCTCTATATTTTCAGCCACATTTGCCGGTGAATTACCAGCATCATAATTTTCTTTAGGAATTACATTTAAATCCGAATCAATAGAGGTGATATGTCCTTCATCATCTACAACTATGTTAATAGTGGTTTCGGATTTTTTGTCTGGCAACCGTTTTTCATTGTTTTCAGTGTCATTTTTCGTCAGTAGTATTGTACCTTTATGATCAGTAAGCTTATGATGTTTCTTTAATTCAGTTAATGTATCGAACTTTGCTATACACGCCGAACATTTATAAACAGATTCATTGTGGGTCCGTAAATGCTTCAAGAATATATGTTGTTTTGTAAAGACTTCTTTACAGTATTCACAGATCATACGAATTTCAGGCTTATTTGGTGTTGACTGATGAATTTGTGCATCTGAGCCAACAGAAATTATTTCTGCTAAAGAAGACCCATTCGCTGATCTCAATTCAGCAATGGGTTGTATAGTGATGAGCGTACCAGCGTTCATCTCCGAAGAATTTTCTGAATTTGTTTCTATTGCGAAAAATAATGCAATTCACTATAGTGTATACTTTGATTTGTAGTTAATATTCTTACCTAAACCGACGTCAATTTGTTCACCTTCAAAGTAAGAGGAAGGGTCACAAGGAAAACATTTTTTCTTCTTTCCTACACGTTTAGGGAATGTACTGGAAGAGGTAGTGTTTGCTAAGCTTAGGCTTGCAGTTTGAATTCCGTCATTCACATTATCTGCTCCAATTATTTTATGGTTTTTTTCAACCACCGTCTTAAGTGAATTCTTATTTTTCACTTGAGAAACACTTTTATTTCTGAATGTCACATCGTTCTCTCTTAACTTTTGCATCAGTTTCCTCTGTCCGTCTTCTACCATTTGAAGGAATTTATCCGTTGATTCAGCATCTAAGTGGCAAGCGACACATAAGCAGTTTGGAAAGTGATCATTCTGTATAAACTAAAAATATAAATGAACTTATGTACATTAAATTAGCGCATAAAATAATATATTCCACCTTTCTATTCAAAAAGCCCAGAGTGCGTTCAACTAAAGATGTAATATCCTCACTATTCTTTCCAGAGATTTCTATGACATTGTGCTGCACCTCGCCGCATAGACGACAAATTTTTGTATCCTTTGCTAAAATTTCATTAAATTGTGTTCCCATGTTCCAGCAATATAATTATATATTCGCAATCGAAATAAACAATAACAAACATTTACGGAATAGATCAGCTGTAGCATCTCACCAGCTGTTTCCAAGCAACCCAGCAGTCATTTCAAAATGCAATAAGCTACAACCCGTTTTAATTCACGGAAAATATTTTAACAACTTGGTTTAGCAATATTTGTTTCTATATTACTGTTATTCGGAAACTTAAATTATATTTTTTTTTTAATATTTTCCTTTTTTTTCATTGTTCTTCATGAGTTAAAACCGTAAAACATCTTTCAGTTATTACTATAAATTTAATATCAATTATTTTGCATAAGTTCTTTATTTCGAAACTAACACTAATTAAAGTTAAAAGTTTAGAATTTTAAGTTAGACAGGAAAATTAAACTCATTTTGATATCAAATTGGTGAACTATATTAATAAAAATGTGGACCCATCATTTTATGTGATGTGAATGCTTACCCTGCAAGTCCACTATCAATTAAATCCCTCGGAAATTACCTGCTGTCGCTACTCGGGATTTCTGTTAAAGTTCCTATGAGTTTCTTAAACCCGAATCGTATGTATGTGTTAGTTAGCATTACTAATTCTTTCAATGCATTTCAGCTTCGGTAGTTGTGACTAATTTGGTTAGCTTTAAAAATATCGCCGATCACAACAAAAAAATTGCACATTAACCATTTGGTTATATTTTAATTGAAGTTGGAGTGTTATGGAAAAGAAAAAAGCTGATAAAAGAAAAAGGCTGATAAAAGAAGAATAATTTTTGAATATTAGGAAATAACCATATTTTTATTTAATATTTTCTAACGAGTTTGTAACTAAATAATTATTTGATAACAATTTAATATAAATTTAAGCCGACAACTCTATGAATTTCTATTTCTTCGTTCGTTATTTTATTTTCAGTAATTTTTACTCGCCGCTTCTTTCTTGATGTGTCAAATAGCTCGTTACTTTTCTGACTGTTGGCAGAAAGGAACACAGTTTTTTTATTCATTGTCTAAGAAAAAGTTAATTGTATTCGTATGCAATTGCGATAAGTGTATTTTAAAAACGAAGTGTATGTTAAATTTGGAAAGTTCTTAGATAGTGTGTGACATATAGACCCAACGAAATGGTAATTAAATAAAGAATACGAATAAGAAAAATGCGTATAGGAAAACTAACATTGTTGACTTCACCAATAAATTCGCTAAACGAATAGTCCAATTGGAAAAGTCGATGCAAAGATAAAACTTTTTATTTGTTTAAAAAAAATGTTCGCAAAGTTTTCCTCGCATATCTTCTTTGTATATCTTGTTGACACTATCGTAGATACATTTTACTTCTTATTTCATAACACGTAACATGTACTTGCAGTCCTTTGCGGAGAAAATCACAGGTTTACTGGCGCGGCCGAATCAAGCAGAACAAATGGGCGGCATAGATGCGCCATGGTACATGAAATATGGTGGACGAATATTGGGTATCGTTGGCGCTTTCTGTAAGTACATCATTGAGTGCACGTGTAATTATGCTAATTTAATACTCAAAGACTGCACAAATCATATAAAAGGGGCGTATTTAAACATCGCAGCTGTTTCCTGTTATGTTGCTCTTTTTTACTGTCAAATAGTGTCAGAATGCGTAGCGTTTCAATCGATTTTTCAAAGCCGTTCACTCTCAACAGACAAAGCTGTATACAATTATTAACCGTTATCTTTGTTCCTTTCTTTGCATAGCACCATATCTATGCTTGTATGCACATAAATACCACAAAACTATGGAGTTGACTGTGCATCCCTTACCTATTTATGTTACTGCCTCCACGTCACTCTAAACATATCATTACATATTCCTTATATACGCACATACTTCTGTATATATTCATATTTAAACGAAATACACATACCCGCTACGAAAGACTTACTGACATTGATGAAAAAAAACCTATATCAAAAGGACATAACATGAGATGTGTGGTACCGACATTTTGTCACATATTTACTGTAAAATTTACAACTATTAAATATTATATACTGCAACTAAAAAGTTTACATGATTTCTAAAATCTTTTACAATTTGCCACTAAAAAATAGTGTACTATTATAAGAAACATTTGCAGTATTCCTGCGATATACATATGTGGTATAAAAAACTATATATATGCTCATACAAATCTGTCAACGTAGGTATACTTAATTTTAAAAGCTAAAGCTTATAGCCTTTTACATCTGATGTAAATCAAGAAATGTTATCGCGTACAAATGAAATATGTGATGTGTTCCAGTTGTTAATAACTCAAATTATTGAAGACGCGAATCTCGCCATAGTGATAGCCATATTTTTATTAGAGAGAGAACTATTTAATTGTTTCGATTCGATTAAACAGGTTGGAAATAATATGTAAAATCATGGAGTAAATAAAGCTGACTTTAAAGTTAGGTACACATTTTTGTTATAATTACAAAATTAAAAAATTTTTTACTTGCATAAAATATTAAAATGCTCAATGTGAATACCCAACTACCATGTTGTTTTATAAATACTTGTATTATTGAATGCGACTTTTAGCAGCAAATGCAAGTTTGCATTTATTATCAAGAATGCATAATCATAAATATTTTAATAATTGTATAAATGCAATATTCCATAAGACTGATACCTAAGTAATAAAGTTAAGACCAATACCAAAAAGGTATTACCAATACATTCCGTTCACATAAACGTACACATGTATGTACATACATACGCACAAGAACAATTTACTTGTATTTTTGATTCTATTAAGGGCATTTGTTGTGAAAATTATTGTCTCTTAGAGCATATGCGTCGAGCTTCTTTTATATTGATGTCTATAAGGTTTTTTGTTGTATAGACTTACTTCGACATTGAAAATTCTAATTAGAATAAGTGATTATTCTAATCCAATCACTGAGTTAATTAGAATAAAATTTAGAGAGTTCTTTAATGAATTAAATTGCATTGGTAGACAGATATTATTTATGATGTTCTCTTTATATTATTAAATCATATGCTGAAATTAATAACTAACCAGCCAAGGTTAAAAAATTTTACATTTAATTTATGTCGAGGTTAAATTCTAACATTACAACTAGTGATTGGCGTGAATACCACTAAAAATAACTTTTTATTAAACACAAACAGTTATCATAACTAATAGTTTAATAAGTGCCTCCTACAATATTTGTATTTAATTCAATGTGGTTTAAGGTTACTTCCCTTCTTTGCCTTGTACCCTATAATTGACAAAAAAAAAGTTAATATAAATGAAAATAAGTACATATTTAGTTTTTGTTAATATTTCCTCCAAAGTATGGCTTGTAAAAGTTTTAAAAGTAAATAGCTTATATCTAAACATTCACCACAATGAACATTTCAGGTGTTTATTAATAAACGAAATTAATATATTTTAAAATTTATGTACTTATTTACTAAATACTTGCATACCCTTTTTTGAGTTAACCAACTCAAGTTCAACAAGTTCAAATTGCTTTCGTAGCTAAATATGCATATCTGTACGTAAATGTACGACTTTTACCCACGTTCTATACTTTTTGTCTTATCAAAAATAAATTTCCTTTACTTTGAAAGAACAAACCCAAAAATGTAAAATAATGTGTTTGTATAAGTGCATACATATGTATGGATGCCATTTGTAGTATGTGCATAAGCAAGGTTAACTGATAGCAAAATATTTATCAATGATTACAAGTACACGCTTAAGTGTCTAATCCATAACATTCGTTTTAAACAAGCAAATTAGATAAATGCTTGTATTTGTGAGCTGACTCATCTTATTTCGCATTAGACGTGCTTACCTTTATCATTACGTTTAATTTTTCTGTAATTTCTACATCATATTGCTACCCAATCTTATGTTAAACAATTGTAAGGCTTCTGGGTAATCAACATTCACACATGCATGCATTAAATATATGCTAACAAATACATTGTGATGTTACCTTAAGCCTCATTACTATAAGGAGCGATGGAGCCGGCTTTTGATTTTAGTTTTATCAGTGCGACTTGTTTTACACTTCTTGAAAAACTTGCGCAAAACAACTACAAAACACAGTAGTAATAGCGTAGCGATAAAAGCATAATAGTAAACCGGTTCGATTGCTCTACTGTACGTGAACGCTTAATTTCGCCGGTGAGTTTCTACATTCGTACGATGATGGGTTTATTTAGCTGATGCGTTACCATTGGTTGATGATTTTGTTAAATTGTATATGCTATAGTTTGATTTTATATTGCGTGAGTGGGGGTTGGGGAGTATGTCCGCCTAATAAGTCGGCAAACCCGATGCAACTTTCATCGACAACAATCATCGCTACAGCTAGTTAGGCGTTACGTTAGTAACGGTGCATACTGACTTTAGTTGTCAACCTGACGTAAAACCAGCATCGGAAATAATAGTTCATTAAGATCGCTTCACTATCAACAAACAGCAAATAAATGAGTCCCCCATGGTTGCTTAGTATTAACCAAAATGTTTGTTCAGTATGCATTTAATACTCGTAAGCACTTTCATCAGTTTAGGAATTTGGAATTTTTAAGGAAGAAAGCGTTTTTGGATTTTTTGAGTAATTTCATTTTGTTCAGAAGTGAGGTTCAAAATTGGTTTGATTTTGCGGATTTCATATAAAAAATTTTTAGTTTTATAATCCAAGAGTGATGAGTGTTACAGCGGCCGAAAACATCACCCAAGTAATTATGGGAAAAGCTCCCGGACTGACCATTTTTGGCCGAATAAAACTCCTGGTCCGTACGATTACGTAAACCCAACTGTCCAAGCAATGGTATAATCATGTATCATTTCAAATGCCTTTAAAATTAAATTATTAATGAAAGTGTAGGAAGTGTACATATTAATTTTAATAATAAATAGCTTTCATTGTTTTAAATCAGTTTATATGTACATATGGTTTCCCTTTTCAGTTTGCATACTATTTGGACTGTGGAATGTCGTCGGCATTCTGCTGCTCAACGTTTCCTGCCTCATCTCGGGAATAATACAAATGGTAGTAGGATTTATAGTGATGGCACTGGAAGCGCCTTGTTGCTTTTTCTGTATAGAATATGTAAATGATATATCAAATAAAGTAGATGCACGTCCATTGTGGAATCGTGCCGCCTTCTATTGTGCGTAAGTATTTACTTTCAATTTACACACACTTAAATAAAATGTGTAATTTATTTGTAATTTTATTCAATTATTTTGTTTGAGTACTTCACTTATGATATTTTATTTTCACTAGAATTGCTATACCTCCAATAATTTTATGCCCAGGTCTGGGTAGTATTTTCGCATGTGGTCTTGTATTTGGAACTGGCGTGATATATGGCCTCATGGGATTAGGCAGAAAGTAAGTAATGAAAGTTTTAACATGAAATTATATCTGTGCTGTTAGTGTTAAATGAGATACTTATACGTATACAAGGAGCACCTATGTGTTAGCAGATTCAAGTTTGGAGTTGTAACAAATTTGAATGAGTTAATTGAAATATACAATTCAATGAATTGAAGCAATTATGCGAGAGTCGCAACGTGTATTATATAGGATTGGTCTTTTTCAACTGCTTATTTTTCTTTTATATAACTTTGATGTTTAACCTTTTCACGGTGTTTGGAACTGGAGCTGATAACTGGAGCTTTTAACTGATTTTTTATTTGCAAACAAATCAAGAGTTTGCACGCGTATAATTCATTTATATTCAAACTTATTACAATACCAAACGTGAAAAGGAAAAAATATTGACAAAATACAAATGTATTGCAAATATATGTTTAGCGGCTCGAAAATAGTAGTAACCAAAATAATAGGTTAAAGGATAAACTGAAATGTAACGTACTGCTTAAGCCCCACCCTGTATTAGGTTCGACATCCTTTTAAACAAATTGTTAAATGCTAATCAACTAATTACATGTATGTTTCTCTTTGTTCTCTATTCCTCTATTTCTCTCACCTATTAATCGTCTTTGTTTTATTTTTGTCAAAAACGATCGTTACTCGTCCTTATAAATGCCATATTTTGAAATATTTCTCAACTAAATTTTTTATATGCAACAACAAATGCGATTTAGAGCATCGCGCGAGGATATGGCTGCAGCCGCAACATCGCCCACACAAATGCCACCAATCGGTGGCCAAATGCAAATGGGCACCGATCAACATATCACACTAATGGAGGATCCAGATGTCTGGCGTCCCACATAAACAATTCGTTCCAACTAAGTTTAGAAATGCTCATTAGTGCACGCTGCCTATAGTTATGCATAGCAAATCAGTCTTCAAAATATTTCATTTAGTTTGCCAATAATTGTGGTGTTTCCTTTGAAATGCTCAACTATTGAGACGAGGAGTTTAGAAATTCAAATAGTCACTTGCCCCACCAGGTGAACAGTTTACTTAAATTAAAGAGTAATGGTTAGCGTAGCGAAATAAAACAAATGTACAACAGCGAAAACTGAAAATTTGCAGCAAGTAAGGTTTTTTTTTTTTGGTTCTCTGAAAGTTAAACGATACAAAACACAAAAGCATATAATATGCATATGTATATCAATATAAATATGTATGTATGTACATTCGTAGTTAATACACAACCATTATTACCTTAAATATGATACACAGTTGACAACAACATTCCATTTATAAATAATAATTGTTATGTAAAGATATTTACAAAAGTTGAGGAAGATCAATAATAAAGAAAATTGTTGTTGTTATTTCTATATCTGCGCCTACTAAATGATCTCCGAAAGCAGCAATAAATGGAGTACATATGTAATAATACTGTACATACATATATATAGCACACAATGTGAAAGAAAATAAAAGCAAAACCAATATGTAAACAAATGATAAGAGAGTTATCAATATTATAGTGCTAAAAATTTGCATCGTTACTTAGAAAAGCGTTTTAAGGTTTTGGTGTGTTGTTCATAAACTTACCAATAAAAGCAAATATTGAACTATTGTAAATTATAAATAACTTGAAAGTGAACAAATACAGTTAATGTGTGTTAGTAAAATATTAATTAAATTCTATTTGAAAATATTTTAAAGTAACTGTTTATTTTTGAATTCTAAATTGTTGTGATAATTTCGTAAAAAATTTTAACAATGCCGTTATTCATGCAGATCATACTTTTATATGAAATATACTATATGCATAAGTTTAAACTCATTAAAAGACGAACAAACTTCAATAAAGCCTTCAACGGTGTTTTTGTATCCAATTAGAGTTTTTGTATCCAAGACACAAAATGTCTTTCGTAAATTTCTCACTCTTTATGTACAAATATTTTAAATACATTTAAGAAATTTTAACACAATCGAAGTGGCATGAGATTACTGAGCCAAACCTAACTTAGTGTGTCAACAATTTTCAACAGTGTGTTTTTCAAGCCACCAAGCGCTTATATATTCGATCGAATCTACTTAATTTCCTTAAAAATGTGAATACTGATAAAAAGAAATTAAGCTCTCGTTATTTTTCGTTTTTCTATTTTACAAAACAATTTATAATTTCGTTTGCGTTTTTGAAATAATATTTAATCAAGTATCTAGTTGTATTTACTGAAATGTTATATAATATTCAACAAAACAGTTAGTAATTAGGTTTTAATTTAGGTGTATTAAGATTTGCGTTGCCATTAATATTCAAATACTCGAGTTTATGAGCATGTAAATAATTAATGAGCTCATTGGAACCAAATAAAAAGTATTAGGATTTGCATTAATCCTCGAAAGACAGCATACAGCGCCCATGAACAGCATAAGCAGCACTTGGTAGGAAAGAAAAAAGTTGGCGGTACGCAGTGCACTTACAGAACAGAGATGTTAAATATACTCCCAAATTTACAGTACACAAAAACACGAAATACCGAAACTTTACAAATCATCAATCGAATTTGTCAGCGACAACAAAGTAACGGTCAACTAATTGTCAAACTAAAAGGCAACTATCGCAATTTTGTTCATTACAGTGTAGTTTATTTATTGCAATTTCACACAGTAAAATTTTATTCCTCAGGACTGTACTATTTGTACGTGTTTAGAATTTCTTTATTATCTTTGTTTTATAGTTTTATGAGAGTATTTTTATGTACATATATATTTATTTCTAAATGAACTATCAGTACCATAAATAAGTATGTAGATAATACAAATCTTTTTTACACGCTCTTAATTTCGAAAAAAAAGTAATTTACGATATCGTATTTGTACTCCAAGAATGATGGAGTAAGAAATTGCGATAGTTTCATTCCGTTACACTTTTGGAGTGCATTTGACGGAAAAATTCATTGATACGAGACGTCATGAACGAATGAAGCGAAAAGCTTTGTTCACAATTACTATGAAAGTTTGACAGTTCCTTTTTGTTTATGACGTTGCGTGTCACAGTCGTGTACTCTATCATTCTTGGTACTTTAAAATTAGAAATAAAGAAAACTATTTAGATAGAAATTCATAATTTCCAGTTAAATGTATGGAAGTTAGTTAATTACTGGCATATGTATTATTGAGCTTCAACGCCTTTAAACCTTATACAGTAAATATCAAATTTAGTATTCGATGGTTAAGTGTTGTTCCTTGTTATACTATAATCTTGACATTTTTAATCTACTTTTACAAGGTACAAATATAAAAAATATAATCAATGTCTAGATTTAGGCGATCCAATAATCTTAAATATACCATGTTATGTTGAATGTAAACACAGATAATACTAACAATTTTATAGCATCAATCAATTACGAGAATCAGAATGTAAATATAGACTTAACCTTACAAATTTTCAAAGTTGAAACTTGCAATAGCCACATATTTTTTAACTTCGAGTGCCAAAAAATTAATTATTTATCGCTTAGTACACCTCTCTCTCTTCCTATTTTCATAGTGAAGACATATTTTCTAAACCTTGAGAAGTGAAAAATATTGTAAACATTAAAAATTGCTGAAGAAAATAACTAGAAAATGAAGAGAACATAAATTTGAAGATGTTTTTGGCTATAAATTTTTGACCTATGATTCCATTCTATAGTTTTCTTTACATTTCTCAGTTTTAGTTGTGAAGACTTTCTTTTTTTCGTAAATGTAATCAATGTTTGGTAAAATTTTCAAAATTTTGTTCTAAAATCTCTTCAACTGTGTGCATGTTTATTTTTTATACATATAATATTTTATATTTTTTTATAATTTATGCATTGCGTACGATATTTAATTGAATTTTTTTTTCCGTTCCATTAGGGCTTCCGCCGATGAAATGCGTCAAGCTGCTGTAAATTCCGGCTTTGCGGGCACACCCACGGGTGCCACAACGAACGATCGCGCCAGCATTGTGAACAATGCACAACCATTCTCCTTCACCGGCGCCGTGGGCACAGACAGCAATGTGTGATAGCGTAAAAATGGCTGCAAAAACAAAACACAATAAAACAAAAACGAACCATTGGAAGCGTTGCGCAGAGAAATAGTTTACAAATGCCAATCAAAAAGAAAAACAGAATAACGAATAACAGACAAAACTAGGTTTGTCCTGCCGATCAGCTGCCGTTCACTACATACTACATATGTACATATGTTTGTGCGTACGTGTATATTATTTATTTGGTGAAAGAGCCTCTGATATGTTGAATAACTCCAAAATATATGCGGTTGAAGTGCAAACTTGCAGTTGTAATGCAATCCGCTGTGACATTTCTGGCGCTGAAATGATTTGTAAAAGCAAAATCGAGCAAAAATCTCTGGCAACTCCGTTTGTTCACACCTTCATTGGTTTTAATATTTACTTTGTTAACCGATAGCTTGCTAAATATGTTTATCCTATATATATTAACTTTTTGAACGTTTAAAGTAACGAGGATGGTTAAACTTGCTTTGTTACTACTTTCCTAATATAAATGCATACTTAATTTCTTATTGTTTATTACTGTATTGCTTATTGTTTGATTTTTTGGCAATATATATTTTAAGCGCCTCATTCAAAAACCGCACTCATATTTATGTTTTAATCAAACATTTATATGTATTTATATATTGTATTTTTGTTAAAAGTTAATAATCTGTCTATTTCGCCAATTATTTCATAATATGCTATCCTATTGTACTCGTAACGAAATTTTTGCATTCCATTTGTGCAAGTAAGTACTGGAGAGAAATTTGTAAATTTTTTGACTACACTTCATAAAATCTCTTTTATATTACCATATTTATCAACAGAAGTGTTTTATAAGGCGTTTGGTTTTGAAAATACCGGTACAATAGCGTGTAAATTAACTTAAGTTACTAAAACATTATTGAATATTTCATGTGTCTTCATAGTAAATTTCATCATCGTATTTTTCACGTTTCATGCTATCTCAATAATACTTTACGCGCAACAATCTAGACAAATGTTTCTGAAATTTGTGTGTTTAAAATATTTGCTTGTTTAGAAACAACTAAAAATAAGTAAATGTTGAGCAAAATAAATAAATATCTACCATAGGTAAAATAAAAACAAAAAGAGTCAGCGCATCTATGAATTGTATTATCTTAATATTAGTCATATATAGTTAAATAAATGTAATATTTTATTAAACAAACAAAAAAATATAAAAATAAAATAAAAGTAAAAAACTGAAATAAAAGAAATATCCTTATAGATACGTATAATAATCATTCTTAAGCATATAAAAATATGAATAGAGACATATTAAAGGTATAAATACTAATAACTAAACTATCAAAACAAAACCTGGAATTAAGAATTAATAAAATTTAAATTATAAAACAAATGCCCCTACCACTGTTTTGTAAAATTGTTGAAATTTGTTTTTATTTTACACTCTCTCTTTACACAACATTTTATACTCTCGCAACTTTCAAAGATCAAAGCCGGGGCATATTTTAAGATGTTGACAAAACTTTATATTAAACAAGTAAGAAAGGACTAGGTTCGCTCTTGCTCTATCTCGCAATGTGCAAGGATCAGAGGCGGGGATATGCTTTCAGGTGCTGGCATAACTTTATATTAAAAAATATTGCGGAAGAAGTCAACATTCATTATTCGGCGAAATTGTCAATGGATTGCAGATTTATATTAAAATCTACCAAATTAACTCAAAAGTGATATATGCGGAATAAACTCAACCAAACTGTTAAAATTATATTAAAATATCTCACATTTTGAACAGAATATAAGGTTTAAAGTCGGCTAGAAAGTCGGGAAGCACTATATTGAGTATATTTGGGCTTTTTTGTCATTACTGTCACACTAGAGAACATGCTTCCATTAAATTTTATGAAGATAAATCTCAAACTGACCGACATATTCGCCTTAACGTCTGGTAGAATAACAAAAATCATTATATGTGGTATATGGGAGCTGGTGTTTACGAATTACCGATTTCACATTTTCGGCAATAAAAACTATGGTATATCCAATATTATACGTTTACTTAATTTTGCTAAAATATCTTGCATATTGACCAATATATGCCGTATAAAGCCAGCCGGATGATTGAAATTCTTATATTAGATATATGGGGGCTACGCGAAGTATTTACCCAATTTTCCCAAATTTCCCAATTTTTGGCACAAGACCACATTATTATCATAGAAAAATAACCCCCGAATTTCATTAGGATATTTTACAGATTTACCGAAATACATGGTATTAATTCTAACAGGAGATTGAAAATCTTTATATTAGGTATATGGGGCTAGCGGAAGTATTTACCCAATTTTGTCCATTTTTGACACAAGAGCACACTATTTCATTACGATATTTCACAGATTTTCCGATGTTTTCGTTATGAAGTCGGCCGAAAACACAATGGTCCTTACATTGAGTATTGGGGGCTTGAAAAGTTACATGTCAATTTCGACTATTTTTACGCATAAAATGGCATTTCAATATCTTAATTGCTGCTTGATTTATATACTTTAAAGTGAAAGAATCAGGTGAAATTTAAAATTGTGTTATAAGAGAAGTAGGCGTGGTTGTTATCCAATCAATCAAGTTATAACTAAGCAACAAATTCAAACAAAAACGTGGTATATGGTACGGAGGATCCTAGTTGGGGGGGCATCTGTTAAAAAATTTTGTAAAAGTGGATATGGCCCCGCCCCCCAATAGGTTTCATGTACATACCTCATACATACCTCACAAACCCTTAAAGCTATATCATTCAAACTTGCTCAGAACAAGTTTTTCTATCCATTTTTCAATGTCAAAACAACGCCCACCTCTCATACAGAGTTATGTTGAAAAGTTCTAAAAGTGCGTTAACTCGCTGACGAAGCACATCAGAAACATTAAATCTTGCAGAAAATATGGTGCGGACTTGTTGCATAGGCCACTTTCAGGTGAAATTCTATACCTCAAGGACTACTAAACCAAATTTGGCATTATATATGTTTACATTTACATTCTGATGTAACAGTGTGAAAATGGACGAAATCGGAATCCAGCCACGCCTACTACCCATATTTAAATTCTTCCCCTTTACTGTATATTAACCAACTACCAACAATCCATTTTCTGTACATACTGTTAGAACAATTCGACACATCTCCATCTTGGAAGAGTTTAACCTATTGGTTAATTCGTACAACACCAACAAAGTTGCTTTTGCTGACAGTGTTGGAGGACAAGATGGGCTGAACTTATTGAAGATTTTTTTAGAATCAAAACTTATTGAATAATGATCCGAGAATTGGCCAACATCATAGAAGACAAATTCAATCAAATATTTTTACTAACACAGTGCTGCGCCAAAAAAGACTTTGAAGATTCTAATTCTATACCAACCTCAACGTTACTCAATTCAAAATCAATTCAATAAATAAGTGATCATGTACCCGTGAAGCATGCCATGATGAAAAGTACAACAATATGAAATTCATAAAACAAAATAAAAACAATTAATTTGTTTTTCAATTTCAAAATTTACCTAGAATGTTCCTCTTTTTTTCAGTGCTGTAATCCACATTTTTGAGAAAGATACTGCACAAAGCCTAAACAAAAACCACGCAAAATGCCTTCACGCCAATTAATTATTTTCGACTTCGACGAGACCATCTTAAGTGTAAACTCTATGCGTCAACTCTTCCAATTCATACCGAATTACCGTCGACCTCATAAGTACGACACGCAGAAAAAGGGTTGGATCGATTACACCAATAAAGCATTTAAGGAGCTCCATTCAATGGGTTACCCGGCAAATACAATGTGCAAATTTATACGCGCGGTGCCGCCCACTCCCGGGATGGTGAATTTGATTCATTATCTATGGAATTCATGCGAACCCACTTATGACTTGATCTTGATTAGTGACGGCTACCGCATCTTAATCGCCGACTGGCTAGAGCATCATGGAATTTTCCACTGTTTCACTGGCATTTATTGCAATCCTTCAGAGATCAATGATTGCGGTGAGGTGACTGTGAGCGGTTATCATTTCGTTGACTGTCCGCATAGCCCACAGAACTTGTGTAAGCGGCATGTGATGGAAGAATTTATTTCGATGCAGAAAAATCTGCACATAAACTACGACCGTGTGGTGTATATCGGTAATGGTAGTGGTGACTTTTGCCCTACATTGGGTTTGGGACGAAGTGATCTTGTGTGCGCTCGCAAATACGATATACTAGCCGAGAAAATCCAAGAAAATCGCAAAAAATTAAAGATAAAACCCGAAATATACCTGTGGATTAATGGATATGAATTGATTGCTAAGCTGACGCAAAATAAAGACACTGGTAATTTTAGAAAATTAAGGAAACCGGCCCTCACTACTGAAGCTTGACGAACTATAAACTCGTCTCGAAAGGAAAAATTGTTATGCAAATTTACTACAATATCTTCTTACATGCGCATAAATCAGATTTAATAAAAATTAATTACTTTTAGCATTGGACAAGAGTTTTATGGCCCATATTATTTGTAAAGTATCTGAGTAATTCATTGTAAGAATGTTATACATTTCCGAACTCTGAGCACTTTTTTTCGATTGGTCTATTAAAGATCTAAATTATTTTAAAAACTTCTTTTGGGAGTTGATCTTATTATGCGCGGCTAGCCTGAAGCTGTTTGTCCTAATGAAATCAAGTAAAGTGGAGACTGAAATACGGTAAAGTTTAAGCCCTTATGCCTTTACCATGCCTCCACTTTAACTACAAGACTAGTTCACCTTCTAACACAAAGATACCTCTCATATCCATTCTAACCTCAAAACCAATCCCAAAGCAAGCGAAAACAGTTCTCATAAGTAATTCCAGCGATCTTCTCTTCTCACAGAATGAAGTCGATACCTTAGGATGATAAAGTACTCTTTGTTGCTAACATTTAACAGTTGATTGGGACAATGCAGACACAAGCCTACAATTTATATTTGGCTTAAGGGTTATTAAGTAAGAAAGAGATAATTTGTGGCAGTTTGAGATGTTTGCAAAATGTTTATTATAGAAATAATTATACCAGCAATTTTCTTTTTATGATAAAGGCAACATAGCAGTCGATCTACTGCTCCAAAACGCAGCTACATTCAAGTGAGGATCGTAAGCTGGACATGAGCTGGTCAACTACAAAAGCAGCATTATTTTTTTTTACAAATTTTAGTATGTTTAAGGCTTATTTTTTTCTGAGTATCTGTTCTAGCTAGATAGATAGAGGGATTTGAAAATGATATTTGTCTTGTTGAGGCTTCCCTGTTCATAGAGTGTCATCCAGTCCCAGTGCATTCAAGATTTTAATTGGGTCGAGAAAGGCAATGTGCTTCCTAATCGAAGTTTACTCCAATTTAAATTTAAAAGTTTACTTCAATAGAGGTTGATTTGTTTGAACATTTTCCTGACATACCTTTCCAGCAGTAGTTTATATTAGCACTATCTAATATCGGGTGAACGGGATAAGGCAACCGCCATCTCTTTTCCCGCTATGCTTCTTCGTACATCTCTACTCACATTGGATAATTGACATTGGACAGCATTGCGAGCTCATAGCCTTTTGACTATTAACAATTTAATACCGTAAGATGAAGTGTCATTGGTTGCTGCCTAACTACCGCCAAGTATAACGATGTGTTTGTTGCGACAGTTGCGTGAATACCTCCGCTCCGCTAATTCCGCTTTAAGAATCTAATCCTTGGACCTACAATGTCCAATGTGCGTTAATGATTTCTACTGTTTTCAAGGCGAGGGTGTACCGACGCTATTTTCTCTTAATTGCAAATACCTCCGTTAGAAAAATGCTCGGGAACCTTTCCATACGCACGAAGAGCCTAATTATTGGACCTACAATGCCCACGTCAATGACTTTTACTGTTTGCTGTTGACGATGTTTTCTCTGAGGCGCGAATCTGGGAAGGAGTCATCCCAGTCTGTTTGGCTCCCTAATGTTGGGAGAATCAACTGGGTAGGAGAATTAGTGGGATGTTCTCGCCAATTGCCCTCATATTTTTAGAGCTTATCATCACGATTTTACCGCACCCTTCCGATGTCTTCGTTTCGGAGTTTGTTGAATCATTGTAAGGATCGACGCAGTTTAAAAAATCTTTGGAATTACTCCATAGGTGACTCCATAGGTGATCAGTCTCGTAATCGTGTTGTACATCCATCTTATGATTTCTGGGCTGGAGCCTTAGTGCTTAACCGCCCTTACACATCGCTAGGGCTTTTGTGGCCTTAAATATGGTTTTCTCCACGTACTTGTTCCATCGAACTCTAGCAACTAGCGTAAAAGCTATATCTGGGCCTTTGATCTAATTTCGTTGAAAAACATTTTTGCAGTACACTTAATAAGAAAGGGTCGAAAGAAATAGACCTCAAAGATGAGGTGAGTAGTATCTTCTTTCAACTTACGTTTAACTTTCAACGAATATTATTTGAGCAAACTTTTCACACTTCCAGGATGTGCGCCAACACTAGCTGTTTCTCGTTGTGACAAATTGATCCGGCTAAACTGTACGAGCAATAACTGTTTTCACGATTGTTATAAACTTAGATTATCTTGTCTAGTCTTCACAACAATTATTTTCTCCTGTAATATTCATAAAAAGTATTGTTTTACAAAAGACATTGTACCCCAAGTCGATGAATTCTTAAAAACTCCGCAGGAGAAAGGGAAGACCTTGAGAACCCCCAAATGAAGTATTGAGCTCATAATATTCATAGGTGTTATCCCACACCCGCGCCCATAAAAATGTAAACAGTTTATTTAGGTGGTTGGTTGGTGTTGGTTATCGAAAGTACAAAATAAAAAAAGACATTTATTAACACAGATGATTTAGAATTCTTTAACAATGTTTAGTGTCACACAATAATACAATGTTTTCGAAACAGTTTATATATACAAAATTTTTCTCACATAAACGTAGTTTTTGTAAGTTAAATATATTCATTTGATTGCATCAAGCAAGAAAGGAACAAAGTCTAAATACTTTTGGAAAGTAATATATGGCGTTATGTCGTTAACTTAATATTTCAGTTGCTGATCGCTAATAACTTATTATTACATAAATAAACATCCAATAGGATAAATAGATGAAGCTGATTCAAGGGAAGATCATATTTTTCAATACATATCTTACAAGGTAGTATTAATTAGAATATATTTTTGTAATTGTGACTGGTAATTTTGAATTGTTGTTGTTTGTGGGTTGCGTCGTTAACTTTAAAATTTTAATATATATTTCTCGTTTGAGTTTTATAATTTCTAAATTTAGTAATAGTAAGTATTAGCTCTTTGGGCTTATCACATCATTGTATGTAATTACGCTCAATAATAATTCACTATTAAATAAACGTACTTAAAGCAATATTTACGCATACACTTAAGCTGGTAGATGTTATACAATGTGATTATAGGTAGCTAGGTGAAGGTGTTACTGAAATATCTCAATGTTGCACAAAACCACTTGTATTTTTTATAAAAATATTAAAAGATTTACTCCTGCTCACTCAAGTGACAACTAAACTAGTGGAGGTTAGCTAATTTATATAATTAAATGAAAAGGCAAAGGATTTCACGAACAGTATTTAAAGCTTTGAATCTATGTATGTATAATTGCACAAAATATTATTGAAATCGTTTAAGAAATATTTTTAAAGTTATAAAAAAAAAGCATGTTCAATTTTAACTGCAAACTAATTTTAATTTTTGTAGATAAATTTAAGTATGTGTCAAGCAAATATTAAAGTTTAACAAATTCGTCTTTTATTTTGTACTTTGTCAAATTTTTGGTTTATTGTTTTACTGGTCGTTTTGTGTTTCGGATTTACTCACTATTAAACTATTGCAGGTTGTTGGATTTTAAGTTTTCAGGTTGGCCAATTGTTAATGAGTGGACTGATTTATTTTACGTTTTATTGGAATTGTGTGGAGTGAGCATTTATTTATTTTTTTTCTATTTTTTTTTTATTTTATACCAAATCACCGTATGCCAGTTGAAGAAACCACTTTCACATTTTATATGTTATATGTAATTAAAATTCTTTATAAAACTAAATCTTAAAATGTAGTCTTATAACTCAGGTGTTATTGCATAGCATTAACAAACGATATGTCGCTTAAATGTTTGAATGATTTCTAAAACCGACACTTGGTATTTGGCTCATTTGATATCAAATGTGCTTGCACTTTTTACTTTTTAGAAATATCAGTAAAATATACACAAAATAAAATGTACAGTTATTGCATTTTCAAATAGAAGATAAAATTAGAATTCATTCATATAAAGATTTTTTTTAAAGAAAATTTTCATATAAAATTTACGAGTAATGAAATAATTATTTAAACCAGTCTATATACTTAAAAACTTAGTACTTAAAAGTAGCACATGCATTTAATTATGCGCATGCGTGTCAGAAAATATAAAATTTAATCCATAAAAAATAAACAGAGTGTAAATAAAAAGTGCAAACACAATTGACCCCGACTCTCGACGTCCTCCTCTTCTTCTTCTTCTTCTTTTTTTGCAAATAAATTCTACAACAAAAAATATTCGCACTTCTTTAACTTAAAAGTGAATTGAAAAAATATTAAATTACAAAAAAAAAAATTAAATCTAATCTATTGTGAAAATGTTTTCATTCATCTTAAAACCAATTCAAATTACATGTAAAAGTGTTTTCAAATAATAATTAAATTTCGTGCTAAAGGGCGCAACATTACGTGGCTCTTTTTCAATTTCAGTTATATTTACGTATTCTAAGTAATTTTGCACTTTAAACTCATGTCGAAAGTTAAACAACTTGAAAGGAACTCAACGGGAAAAGTTTAATTATTACAAATCACAAACAAAAATATTTTACGGTAAGTAAATTTCTTGTCCAAACAAATTTGAACATAAATTTATGAGTAATAGTAAAAAATGCAATAAACTCGAGGTACATTTGTACAATTATTATTTTGCGCTCAAATGCCACATGAAAACAGTAAGAAAATTTGTACTGAAATTAATCTTCAATATTGATAATGGAAGAGCTTAATAAGAGCATTTTTTATAAAGAGCGACAAAAAATAGGCATTTCATTTCTGCATACGACAAGTTACTTTGCACTTTTTTTTTACATTTCAGTACATACATGAGTTATCATTAAAACTAAAAGTAAAATTTATTGTACTATCACAAGGCGTTGGTAGAGCGCGATGATGGAATGAAATGATGGTTGAGTTGGTTATTACATATATACCATCAATTTATGGCTACATATACGCTTAAGCCTACCTATTAATCGTCTAGCGGTTTCTCACTATTTGTAGGTGGCATTTTCATCAACTGATTTGTAATTATCCTAATATCTCTTCATTGGGAAAACTTAAATTTCACAACGATCTACATGTTAAGGTTTCATAAATGTATTGGAAAAATCGTAGTTTTCCAACAAAAAAAAAAACGTTTTTGTATTTATAAAGTTAACTAAAGTTAGAAATCAAGCTTAATTTTCGTCTGCATGCTTCAGTTTTACAAAAATGAAAAAAAAAAGTATACAATTAGGAAAAAAAAAATCAGTAGAAATAAAGTAGTAGATTTTCTAGTAGGTACACTTAGAAAAAAAAAAAAACAATAGCTACATCCGTGAAGTGTTGGCGCGGTAAAACATAAAGAGCTAAAATTCCCTGTAGCATATTTCAAATAAATAAGTTTATTCAATTTTAGTAATCTGTTGAATTTTTGGAACTTTATATACATACTGTTTTCGAATATCTCAGATATCACCAAGCATCGCATAAATTCGCTATTCAATAACATGCGCTTCGATATTTTCAAAATGTTTCTCATATTCGTTGTAAAATCGTAAAAAATTTGATATAAAATACAAGAATTTTAACTTCTTATGCTCCCCCACCAATAGACACCCCCTTCGCATACTTAACCTAAAAATCACTCATACAATTCTGCTTTCACCTCATTCTTCTTCAATCAATCAAAAATTCTACTACATACTAGTAGATCGACTTGTGTGCTTCTAACAAAATATGTTTGCAATAAAATTTTTTGTAAATGAGAAATTTATCCACGAATTCAAACATGGTGTGAATTTTAACTGTGCTTGCTGTTGGCGTGGCAATTCAATATTTTCAGGTTCTGACTGCTCTGTTTTTGTCTGCAGTTCTTGCTGCTCCGTCTGTGGCTGATAAGATGTATTGTGGTTTAGTATGCGCACAGTCGTTCCCGAAGTCATGTGTTGCAATTGTTGGGTGGCTTGACCAGCCACTGGGGTAGGAGATGTTGCGAAATGCAATGATACTGATGCCGGACGAGGCTTTTGGGCCAAATTCGTCGCTGCGGACATACAAGGAGCTGCTGATGATGTTGCAGCAAATGCCAGTAGCTCTGTACCAGAGCTGGAAGCCGATAATGTAGGGCTTGTTGCAACTCTAGTGTTATGGATGGCAGTGTTGTGGGTGGCATTATTGTTACGATTGCTTTTATTATCATTGTTGGCTGTTGCATTTGAGTTGACAATAATCATTGATAGTTGTTTTTGTACACGTTGTTTGTTGTTGCCACCATTATTGTTGGTGTTATTGTTTTTATTAGAATTTGCCTGCTGCACGCACATTTTATCTCCCTGCGATTTAGCGCGCACGCGTCCGCCATTATTACATTTGCCATTACTTTGCAGTTGTTGTTGTTGTTGTTGTTGTTGCTGTTTTTGTGCTTTTGCCGCCTTTTCAGCTTGAGCGGCTACCTTCAATTGCTGTTGTCTCTCTTTGCGTATCAAATCGAAGGAGCTGACAATCTGCAAGTTTTTTGAGATCAAATCGTTAGTAATCTCATAGTTGAAAGTATCAGATTAAATATATGTTATACATATATTGTATACATATTATATATTACATATTATACATATAGATTTATATGTGTTCAGCTCCCTTCATTATGCTCTCGTAACATGTTAACAAAGAGTATAATAGTTCCTCTCACGGTTGCTTGGAACTTCTAAAACTAATCGATCAAAATGAGTTGAAACTTGGTACACGAGGAGGCCCTGTGAAAAGGTAAGTCATTTCGAATGTGCGGAACTAGAACATTGCCCCCCGCACAAAACTGTGTTACCCGAACATACATAATGTGTACTAACAGCTACCTTAACCAAAATCTGTTAAAGCGTTCCCACGACAGTCGATTCTACGTAACCGGAACGGACGCGGATTATCACCAATTATCACCAAGGATTATCAAATCGGGAACATTCCTCATTATTCACGGAGGATAATGTGGCATCTCCTATTGGCAGACCCCCGATAGAAATTGCGTCTGATACCTGAAACAGTAGGCATCCCAAAAGTAATATTGGGCTGAGAAAGCAGTCAGCACAATGGGTTCCGGATTTGCTCACTCCGGACAACAAGCGCAAACCATGAGAACACTTCAAGCCAATGTTTAAGCGCAATCCGAAGTAGCTCCTGCGTCGTGTCGTGACCGATAGACGAAACATGGACGCACTGGTACAAAACGAAGACCAAGGAACAGTCGAAACAACGGATTCCGCTCGGCGAACTTGCTCCGAAGAAGGCGAAGACTATCCTATCGGCCGGAAAGGTAATTGTCACCCTTTCTGCCATTCTCAAGGTATGATCGATATCGACTAGATAGAACAAGGCAAAACGGCCACAGGAGCTAACTATGCGAAATTTAGGGCCGATTCGCCAGAAGAATCCACAAAAAAAAGTTTTTTTTAATAAAAAAAATGCCCCATTTGGTTCACAGCTCCGCCGTCACCACGGCCAGATTAGTCGAATTACGCTACGAACTGTTGTCCAATCAAGTGCATTCTTCAGATTTGGGCCCGTGTGACTACTTTTTGTTTTCAATTTTGAAAGTCACCGGACAGAAATTTCCGCCGAATGAGGTTATCTCCGCCTCGGAGACCTACTGAGCCTTCAGAAAACATATTTTTCAGACGGGTTAAAGAAGTTGGTCAAGTGTATCATGCTAAAAGGAGAATATCTTCGTATCTGGGTGTTTGACTATTTTTATACGCCTGATATTCTATAATTATTAAGAATGAAATTACGCATTATATGAAAAATGTGAACACAATTAAAACAAAATCACAACTAATTCTAAAATACATAAACACTAAAACAGCCACCAATATCTACAAACTTATATTAAATTAAATATAATATATATTAAGTTATGTAGCTTATTTGTAAAGTATTTTAAAGCGTGCAAATTTTTAGCTATACGACGTGAAAAATACCTATTATTTTTACGGATCTAGATAACTGGTTATATAACATCTGTCTTACTTTTTCTCCATTTTGGTTGCAGCCATTTTGACTTTGACTGTGAAACAATTGGCGTTTTGATGAAATGCAGCCCGCACCGTTGTTATGGTTGTTATACGGCCCATTATTATTGCTGCCGGCAGCAAGATGTTTTGCTGAGCTGCCATTGCGTTTATGGTTGGACACTGATCTGCAGTTGCCCGAGTCTCCGACTTTTACTGTTGATTCGGTTGGCGATTCAACACCATCGGAAACAGCCGTTGCTTGAACTGAATTTTTAAAATTGCTATTTGAATTACAATCCAAATCTCCCATTGATTTATGGCGTTGTCTTTTAGAACGATTACCATTGTTTTTATTGGTACTTGTGGGTGTGGCAGATATTCCATTATTGTTGCCATTATTGGAAGTAGTTCCTCCATTAATATTAGAAGCTTTATGCTTATCATCATTATTATTTGTATGTTGTTTATTCTTCTTACTACTATTATTCACATTTGTTTGCTTTTGGTTATTACTATTTTGATTGTTTCCACCTACTGTAGTGGCGGTGGCTGCCGTTACTGTTGTCCACAACGATGTCGGCGAATTCATTGCTTCGGGCGAGATACTTCTGCCACCACCGGAAAATTTACGTCGAGTTTCTATTCCCGAGCGCTTATCATGTACCCACTTTTTAAGCCGTTTAACAAATGGCATTATCATAAAAAATGAATTGGCGTTTATACCCAATTTGGCTTTTGATATGGCATCATTTTTATTGACCGGTAGCGAGTCGATCGGAAACCAATCACAGCATTTTATCTCATAGCGAGTTCGCGGTGAGAATTGTGTATCAAGTGATACGTTGCGCACTATATACAAACGTGTATATTGATAATTGAAAACAGCCTCAATGTAGTCATTTGGTACTATTAATTTCGTTATATCGTAGCCAGTCTCTTCATATACCTTTAATTGAAGAAAAAATAAAGCAGATTAATAGTATAATATTTAGTTTTAACGTCTATATTCCAAGCTGATATCAAACTCACTTCTCTTGTGGCACAATGCACTGGATCTTCGTTCTCATTGACTTTACCTTTCGGAAAGCCCCATGAACTTTTTGCAAAATATGATTGCACTAAAAGGCAATAATTGAGATCCTCAGATATTAAGATAGCTCCAAATGTGGGAACTGAGAGTTTATAGTTCTTCCAATCCTCTAAAATTTTATCGATAGACGGTACATGTTCACGTAGAAATGGAATATGCTATTAAGAAAAGAAATTAGCAAATGTTATTTGTAATATTAATCCCAAATATACCTTAAATATCTGTATCGCGAACTGCTTCATACCACATGTTGGTAATTTCCTCTTTCTTAATTCTTCACTATGTGGGTTATCTCCAGTCGCAGCGCAAAAGAAGTCCAAGTAAAACCAATGCGCTAACTCAATTTGAAAGCAAATGCGAATAAGATTGCTCAATTCCATATCAGGAACATTAATAATAAAACGACTTGCCAAATCATCAAGTATGTCGGACGGAATTTGTAAACCATTCTTGGTGACTGTTCTAACCACAGAGTTGTTGCTTCTTCCTGGAATTACAGTTGAGACTGCTTGCAATATTGAGCTATGGGAATTCGTTGTTGATGTTTCTGCAATTAAAGATGTTGGTAACGGCGTTGAGGTTGGTGATGTCGCAAGGTTCGATGCATTTGAACTCTTCTGTCTATTTTCATTTATTTTAGTAGTTGTATTTTTTATTTTTAAAGCAGCCAATAATTCAGTCGAAGTTGTTAAGAGAGATGAATCCTGCTGAATTTCCAACGGCAGATTAGTATTATTGCACTGGAGTAATTGAAGTTGACTTTTGTGGTTTCCAATCAACTGCTGAACATCGATTTCTTTGTCATTGCTCATATTCAGTGCATTTTTAAGCGTTAGCGCCTCTAATGTATATCCATCGTTAGTATTAAATCAGGAATTTAAAAAAATATATAAATTTACGATTTATGAGTTACTCCAGTGTAAGCTATAAACTATATAATAATTACCTATTTCATTACTACATTTCTTAGCTGGTCCAAACAAATTTAAAATGCTTTCACTAACGCCAATGACGCCGTTATTTGCTGTATTAATTTTGTTGTTTTTTTTATTACTTTCCAACAATGTCGAATATCTTCCATCCAACAATGCAAACGTACGCGTCGAGGACGCCACGACTGAATTTAAAGCTACTTCCATCACTTGCGCAGAACTCCTTAATTTTATTTCTACTGCTTTTGAACTTAACTGCTTCCAATTGTTTTTTAAATGCTTGTTGAATTCGCGTAAAATTGTTTGTAAAAATTTTTGATAGCAACAAAACAAAAACCGTAATTTTCCGATTAGCTTCTCGTCAAAATATCAGCGAGTTCATTTGTCTCGAGGAATATAATTTTGGTAAGAAACGAGTGGTAATGTAACTACGTTTTTCTTTTGATGTTCAAGATTTATTTTAAGTTTTTAAACAATACAACTTCTTTTAAATTTCTTAGTATATACAATTAGAATGATGCAGCCGAAAAATTATCAAACTTAAACATCCACAACCGATTCACTTCACTGCTTGTTTTGATGGGATATTTCACTAATTTCAATGTTTTTATTTTCTTTCAGAGCCAATTTTGTGGAGAGCTGTCCATAACACAGGGTTGCAACAAGTCTCTAAAATGTATCTTCTCTCTGAGTATGGCAACTCCTTGACACCCTCACATTCCACACTCTCCACTAATGAACGCACTCTGCTATAGTGTTGGTATATTTATACACTTTCTAAACTGTGATCTAGGGAACGATATTTTTTTTCTTCGAACCCTTTTAAGTATATTAATATATTTTATTTCGTTTTAATCCACTCGGTGGCACATTTTCATATATGTACAACTAAGCTTTTTAATATTTTTGTTTCCTACTCAATTATCAAACCTTTCTGTTGCAGTAAATTCACTTCCCGTTGTTTAACTGCGTGTCGTAGACTGAAAACTAAACTTCACAAACTATGCTGCCGTTGTAATTGAATTTTTTAACAACGGTCAACGTTACCATCCTATTTTACCTACATCACATTTATTAAGATTTTGAAATGCAATTAATTACAATTCCCTACAAATGTATATTAACACAAGTAAATTGTACCTCTCCAATTATACTGATACGAATAATTAGAAAATATTTACACAATTGTCGTTTATCTGACCATATCAGTGATCGTGGGCTAAGCACTATTGCAAAGAAACAAAACAATTCTTAATAATATATCACAATTTTGTGAGAAGCTTATTAAATTCAAACATTTCTCATGCATAACAAAGAATAGCTAAAAATTTTATATGCACAAAATTCGATATTATCTGTGTGGTTCCGTAAAATATTGTTTCGTGTTGATTTTGTCAATTACTTTTAGTGGCTTTATTTCTGGCATTTCGCCCTTTTCTGATGTATGATATATTCTGTTCAAAGTTCCCTGATCTCCATTGTCACCGACATAATCCGTTCTACCCCTAGAGTATAGATAACCAACATTAGTTTTAGAAGCTTGATATCCTATATTAGGCCATTATATATTACACATATATATTTTAATCACAAATGATTTTCAAAATTAACATTACGGTTTATATGTCTTAAATTGCAAAAATTTTAAATTAGTTTAAATAATAATTTCGATGAATTCTAATCAAAGTACATATTTATTTATCTTACATTTGACACTGCCAATGAAAACCCAATGGTTTGTTGCAAAAACCCTCTTTTTCTTTAATAATACTTCTTTTAAATCTCTTTAAATAAAAGTTAGAAACATACTAACTGTTCAAGCCTTAAGACGAATAGGAGCGGACCACAAGTTGTGTAGTCCAATGTTGCCAACCCTTCAATCGCACACTGGCCTCTACGGTCGTGCAAATAACGCCCAGTTCGCGCACTTCGCCACCAATCCAATCGAATAGCCATCAAAGGACCTCAACGGTCCCCTGAAGCTCAACTAGAGAGCATAACTCCCAGTCTGATCAGTCCCACCCCCAACCTTCATCCCGCTCCAATCCTTGTGGGAGAAAAAAAAGAACAAGCTTCGTTTCATATTATTCATAGCTTCGATGTTAATGTATGAACTGTCAAGCAAAGCGAAGAAGTTGTATGTAAATCAGCCATAAAGCCGAATTACAAAACTAACCAAAACCCTTGCGTACGTGTGATCGTTCATCCCTCTCTTACACATAAACCTAATGAGTTGCAACATAGTAACAACGTTAGGATATGAAGTTGAATTCTTTCAACGTATTGGAATTTCGATAGACGTGACTTTCTGGGTACTTTTAGAATATCAATATCAATTTAACGATATATTTATAATCGGTTATTTGTTATTAATTGTTTTTAGAGTTTTACGCATGCGTACGCAGGCGAATGCAGTGGAATGAGAGTAACGGAAGGTAAAAAACCTAGGTGCTTGATGCGATTTGCCTTTACTAACCGGCCAAAGGTTTAAAAAAGAAGCTCAAATCTGCTGTAGTATTTTACCGTGTTATGCCATATAACTTATTACTATAAGTATATTTCTGATAAATCTTCAATTATTTTTCTATTATTGCAATTCATAAAGATTAAAAGATTAAATTACATAGTATTAATCAAAATTGTATTTTATTGTATACAAACGTTATTAAAAGTTTCTATCAAGTTTTTATCAAAAATATTTACCGAACATTTAATTATTGCAACCGGGTCTTTTACACAGTCATTTAAACTGATGAATTTTGTAAGCAGAAGAAGCCTTTTAAATTTTCAAATTACATTCATTTTACGCTTTCATTAGGATTTCTTCTTCTTCTTCTTCGTAGAAGTCCTTTTGTGCCGGAAAAATGCATTATTTCGATCAGTGTCAGCTATCTGAAATATTGACAACCATATGATTCTTTTGTTCCTTGTCCTGTACAATGGTAATACTGTTTCAGCTGTTGAACATGAAATCAATATCTGTATTAGTGTTCGCAGTTATATCAAAATTTTATAATTTTTTTGCAAATGTTTTAAGGAATTCATGTGGAGGTGGAGGTTTGAAAATAGGTTTGCCTTGTTTATCCAGATAATCTTTGTATTTTATAACATTGACACAGTCCATATTTAGACGCTCGCAGAGTTTTGCTGAGTAGTAACTGGTGCAGTCCAAAGTCAACAGTTGATAGCCCAATTGTCGACCAAGCTTTTTTATCTCTTCTATTAGACTTGCACCGATTGCTCGACCGCGCAGTTTTGCGTCTACAGCTAATATATGAATATGCAACGCGTTCACAATGCTATATCGTTCATAGACATTGGAGTCTCTTTCTGCGCATGCCAATATTTTTAGAGCTGTACCCCATTTAGTGGGCCCGAATCGTGCGGCATCTTCGAGCAAATGATCAGCTTCGTTTATACTCTTTGGGCCCGAAATTAAAACTCCAACAATTCGTTCTTTATTCAATGCCATTAAACAAGTTCTGTGAGTGGTCTGTGATATGTTAAATTTTTCATCTTCCGGATCTTGTTCTTTTGGATCACTTCCAATGGTCAAAGGCTCCTCCAGATAATAATGCGATCGCAGGAAATCTAGTACTTTGTCGCGGTCACATAATTGTATTACACAAATTTGTATAAGGTCCCCCTTGGATGATGAATTTTTTTCTATGATCGCAGGTGTTTTTTCTTTTCTTTCTTGTATTTGATCCCCTGCCATGCTCGATGATATCTTTTGTCTTTAACTCCAGTAGTGCCGAAATGTGTTGATACGAAATATATTTTCACCGTTTCATTTAATCATTATCGAATTACTATTGATAAGAGCCGATTCATACGAGGAGAATTGTCGCAATTCGTAGTTTCTGTGCGAGGGGAATATGAAGAAAAGAAAAAAAAAGAAAAAAGAAGGGCACCAATTCGTTCATGCTCGAACAATACACTTTGTGTTCTTGTTCACAACAATTGGCTGTTACGTAGTTCGGCATTCCTTTTCATTCTGAAATTCTTTCCATGGTTGCAATTGCGCTCGATTTCAGGTGAGTATTTAATATGCTGGGAAGTTTGAATATTTTTGTATTTAGTATGCAAACATGTATACAAATATCCATATTAAAAGAGAGATATTTCAGAAAATTGTGAATAAGAATAAAAATTGGCTAATAAAAATATTTTTGTGTATCGTTTAAATGAAGCGTACAAAAATTTGTAAAATTTGTAAATTTGTAAATTTGCGAATGTAAAAAATAGTCCGATCCGAGTTGCCAGACTCGAGTCCTTGTGTAAATGCAATGGGCAATACCAAAGGAGAAGTTACCTATAATGTGAACAAAATTGTTCACGTCTGAATTCAGACTAACAAGGGTATTCACGGTATGAGAAATATTATTAAAAACATGTAAGAATGACGGTATGGATGTTGAGAATGCAACGAAACAAATAACGAATACAGCTTAATCTATTATTTATCCAAGAACCCTACCAAAGGTTAAAGTTAAAGTTTCTATGAGTTTCTTAAGGTCGAATTACAAAACTAACCAAGACTTTCGTGCACGTGCGACCGTTCATCCCTCTCTGACGCATGGAGCTAATGAGTTGCAACGTGTGAATTTCAAGTTTGCATGTTAATTCTTTCAATGTTTTGGAGTTTCGGTAGTAGTTACTTGCTGGGGAATGTTTTCTAACATTTTGTTATTGACATGAAAATTAAGCTTTTGACATACTTCTGTTGCCACTTTACAAAACCAACAGTATTTATAGAGTGTTACCATAGTTTCAAAATTCTTCTTTGGCTTTTTTGAGACATATTTCATATGAAATGTACATTTTTTTAATTAAATTAGTTCGGTTCAATCAACAGTTAATTCAACTACTTCTTCAATGCGTTTTCTTTATGTTAATATAATATTTTCTAATTAGTGGATTTCTCTAAATTTTGATACGACAACATTGGCAATGTTTTTACTGCAACTTGCAATTTGCAATAGTAAACGATTGGTTTTACTCATTCGGGTGAAAATTTGGTTTTAACCTTTTTTACATAGATTCCGGTATAAATTTACCTCGCCATCGTTAATTATAAAGTGTAATTAAATATATAAAATACGAAATTATGCAAACATTTTATCATAAATTATCAAGTTCTTTGGAATTTTCATGAATTAAAAGTTAATATAAGCAAGTATATTTGCTATGAATGAAGGATATTAAATTCAAGTGATGGCCAACAAGAAGTTCCTATTTAACTTATCGCGTTTAATAAAATTTCCTGAAATATTTGGATTGAAAATGTAATAATGCGGCGAACATATGTTGCATTAGTGTTAGTTTTCGTAATACAAATATAATGTTTAGAGTACGCAAATAAAAGGTGCATAAATATAAATAAATACATGTCTATATTAAATTTTATGGGAAAACCATAAGTTTATATTAAGAGAAAACACTTTATTTACTATGTTATATTTCGCTTGCGTGGCGGACAATATACTAATATTAACAATGTTGAACTTTTCTTGCCTGCACAGATACTATGCATGTATTTTCACTTATAAAAATATTACCTTGAGTGGGTATAATCACACGTTTTAAGACCATGGCGAGTTCATATTAGGTTTTGTTGACACTGTAGCTAAGTTTTGTTTTATAGGAAGTTTTTTTTAGAACTTAATCACCAAACCTAACGCCAAGCGAAGTTTTTTTTCTGGGTGGATACAGCCAGAAGAGATTCAGACACTACTAACCTCTCCACAGACGAATTAAGACCGCTTGTATAGTGTACAGTGTATACTTGGGAATCATATGCACCAATTTGACCTGATGGTTCTGCGGCCTTAAGATCCAATGATCAGCGATTGCGAGAAGAAAGACAAGGTTAACGGAATTTCGTATCCGCAAAGGATTGATAAGTTTAATGCACTGAGACTGTATGTTGTGATTTGTGTAAGCGGAGGTTATATACACTTACTATTTATCATTTATCCACTGAAAATCAGTAAATCAACCAATAACATAAATCATTCAATAAATTTTAGCGAATGTTGCAAGTTGGCAGTCCCCCCGCCGGATATAAATCTTGATTCGTTAGTAATTATTTGATTCTTTCGTAATTATCGCGCTGAAATTGCATCACCAGCGTCATAAGCCCACAAACAAAATATCTTGTGACCTCTTGAAAGAAAGTATTATGTGAAGATAAAAATTGCTTTAAATGAAATTCCAAACACTACTGATCGTGGATCCAGAGTCCGAGTTGGGTCGCGAGACAAGTGTAACCCAAGCGTCAAGTTTCACAAGAATTATATATTATTTACACACGGAATATAATACTATCAATATCAGAAAAATAGATGTATATTCATATATAATAGAATAATAATTAGATAAGCACTGCGATCTGTGGTGTTTTTGCCCTTCAATCTTTCACAAAGCCTCATATATGCCCAGCGCTCTGATAAATTCCAGGTAATGAGGCAATGTGCTCCCTATTCGGATATATGGATCCAAGGGCCTTTTACGCGTCTGCAGATCGCTACGCAATCTACAAGGAGGTGCTCCTGAGTTATATTCATATAATATAACTCCCAAAAAAAAATATATAATATAATATATAGTTGGCAAATTTTGAGTGCAATTATCTAATTAATAAAATTTCTCTTGTGCCCGATTACAGAATTCCAAATGAACTATGCACATAACTACAAAGATACAACTGCGATCGATTGGATAAGCAAAGCAAGGCAGAACATGAGAATAACAACAGCTGTATTTAACGTTAACTAAAGGGAGACAAAAGTCAGCGTGCATAATACGAATCTACTAAAAACACAATTACTATTTCTAGCAACGAGCTCTCATTAAATCTAAGAAAAGGATGTTATGAGAATTTTTATACTCGGCAAATTGCAAATTAAAGCAAACTGAACTACATTGTATTTGTATTTGTATATGTATTAAAATTTAAGTTTACGATATACGGTGTAGAACGGATCATATATAAATATAAAGCACTATACGAATTGATTTAAGTTTTTAAAACCTACTCGAAACAAATTGCACAGCAGTGACGAAAGTCTGTGAATTTCCTGTCAAGAAGAATAAAACGTTTTATGGTGATTAACACATCAACATGTAATGTTTAACGGTGGCAAATATTCAGATCTTGTTCCACTAGTCTTACCAACGCGTAGTCGTAAATTCACAACGAATATGTTCAAATTACGTGAACGGAACTGTATACTAGCGGTCGCCGCTCTGGTGCTAACTCCCTGTCTTATCATCCTATTTGTTATGGGTCCAGAACTATCCACCGAACAGTCATTATCACAACAATTGGCCGAATGTCGTTTCCGTCTGCAGTACCTTGAGTCCATGTATCGATCGCGGCAGGAAGATGTGGCAATACTTTCACAGTATGTACATCTTAGTAATGCAACAAAAATGACTTTGGCCTCTGTAGTGCCATTACAGCCGGTAAATGATTTGAATACGAGTACATCGGCGATGCCTGCGTCAGGTCTACCCACTTTACTGAAATCTTTGAGCCCGGAAGCAAGGCAGTTAATTAAAAACGCAACACACTCACACACAACACAGCGCTTCAGTTCATCTGCTGTCATACGACTGCCGACGGCCTACAACTTTCTTCCACATTTGCTCGATGATTCGGCATCGCTACGTCCGGCTTATATACGTTCAAAGGGTCGAACAGATGTTAGCATTGTGTTAGGCATACCGACGGTGAGGCGTGAGAAGCAGTCATATCTGGTGAGCACGTTGCAAAACCTCATTGAAAATATGAATGAAGAGGAGCAAAATGAAACGTTAATTATTGTATATATTGGCGAATCAGAGGAGAACACTGTGCATTTCATCGCCAAGCAAGTCGAGTTGAACTTTGAAGCATATGTTGAGTGCGGTCTCATTGATATTATAGCACCATCTCCATCGTATTATCCAAATTTCGATACGTTGCGTATAACATTACAGGACTCGTTGGAGCGTGTGAAATGGCGTAGTAAACAAAATTTGGACTTTGCATACCTGATGTCTTATGCACAATCAAAAGGTAAGATGTCAAAAAGTGATTTCATTGTTGATAACAGTTAGTACCTGAAAAGTCCAAAAATATTTATAATAAATCCGAGTCCGTTTTAGTTACGTAGACCCAACTCTAGTGGGAATGGAAATTTAATAATAGTGGTATGCGTTTATGCACTGCGAAGATCTCGCTTTCAAACCGCAAATAAAATATTTTTTCTGATGAGGGTTTTCTCAGGCTAATTTACATCTTACCATTTCACCATGTGTATTCAACAACTATATTTTAGTTTCATCTGATCAGAATTAATTATTACATTACATTATTGATAAAAATATTCCTAATTAGAAACCTCTCTTTTTAGGGACATTCTATGTCCAATTGGAAGATGACATATTAGCGAAATCACATTTTATTACCGCAATGAAAAAGTTCGCCATAACTAAGAGCGCATTAACGAAACCCGATCAGCCTTCGTGGTTTCTACTCGACTTCTGCCAATTGGGCTTCATCGGTAAAATGTTCAAGTCAGCCGAATTACCATATCTAATCACATATTTCCAAATGTTCTACAATGATAAACCAGTCGATTGGTTGCTACACTATTTTATCGAGTCGAAAGTTTGTCGCTCCGACAAAGATCAAAAGCACTGTAACTCGGAGCGTGCCAAATATTGGTTACACTATCGGCCATCGCTTTTCCAACATATTGGCACTAGTTCCTCTCTCAAGGGCAAAGTGCAAAAATTGAAGGATAAACAATTTGGCTCCAAAGTACCAACATTCCATCCACACATGCATAATCCACCGGCACGGGTTCGTTCGAATATTGTCGCCTACAAGAACTATTTACTAAAGCGTGCATATCGTGGTGAAACATACTTTTGGGGTTTACTGCCTCAACCTGGTGATTTAGTGCGCTTCATATTTGAAAAGCCAACACTACTACGACGTTATCTCTTTCGTAGCGGCAATAGTGAACATCCATCGGATCGATTCTACAACACTACCGTTGAAGTGTTACCTGCCGATACGCTAAGCGAGAATTCATCCGTGTGGAGTGGGTACAATTCTACAACGGATGAATTTCTCATAGTGGGTGCATTCGATGGTTTCGGTGTCGCAGAGGGCGGAATCGATGCCAGAATTGGCGCCATCAAAGAGATACGTTTGCATGTACACGGTGACACCGAGAATTGGGCGCTTTTGAGTGAAATCGACTTGGAAATGAATAGTGGTGCGGTCAGCAGTGCCGATAAGTCGCTCACGAACAGCTGATTGCTACAACATCGGAGCTATACCATCGCGGGAAACATAAAAACGAATCCAAGCTAAGAGGGGACCTTTGAAAATAACTTATCATAGATAGGCTTAGATCAACGAACTTCCACCAAGCGAAATGGTATGTAGAAAAACTTGAGTAACCAAACGAAATGAATGAAACCAAAAATATTGCTTGCTGCTCTGTTTGTATAACCAAACTGAATTCAAAAGTTAATTTATGCATTGCGACGTGCACAAATGGTTAAAAGAAAGAGAGTGTTTTGACCAAATAAAATTTAACACAAAATATGTTCATTAATTAAAGCGTAAAATTATGCAGCAACTATTGTAACATCCATAGTTATGCATGCATACACTCTCTTATTGTGTGTAACGTGTGACCTTAATTTCTCTGTTGTATATATTAATTAATATCAAATTACTACTATCATACTTAGTTGCTAAGCCGGAATGATTTCGTGATATTTAAAAACCCTATACAAATTAGTTATTTAATATATCTTATCTCGAATGTTTTTTCTTATTTTTTAAACAACCAAAATGAACTCGAACATTTCCTTTAAACTGTGCGATTTATTTTTTTTTTTTACATTAACAGCCTCTTTATAAAATCTATGCTGTATTTATTTTTATAAAGGAGGCATGAACTTTGTTGTTGATAAAACAGTATAATTAATCTGTGTGAAAACATTAAACACATACATGTACATATATGTATATTCGAATATATGCATTTTCACCGCATTGTATCGCAAACCTATAGACATAAAAAAATTTCGTTGTGGATCTGTGCCTATGGGGTAGTTCCAATAATGCATCAAACGAAGCTTTTTTGTGTTCTTTACTTAATATATATTCGGCTGTATCCTGAACTTCCATTAGATCACATTTGCCGAAAATCAAATCAGTTCAAGGCCTTTATTTCGATGCTAAAAAGCTTTTCGATTTCGGTAGTCCTTGTTTCAATGCTAATGGTTCTAAGAAGTGTATATTTTTATTTTCAAAGCGACTTCAAACCGGGCTACAAATCTGAAGCGGAAACCAATTTATTCCGGTTTAATTGAATTACCGAAATTCTCTAAGTTATATTTACATACATACATACGTATATGCCACAGTATTGCTTTTTACTTTTATACATAAGAAAAATATTTTGGATTTTGTTAAGATTTTCTTTACTTGAAATTACAAAAAAAAAAAAATGATGAAATAAACACTGAATTAAATGATATACATAAATGCAAGTTATTAATACACAATAACAAGATATGCATATTGTCATGTATAAAATATTAAAACTGATGAGCAAGTTTTATGAAAATAATTAGTAGGGTCCATTTGTTTGCTTTTAGACTTTAAAGCTTGTTGGAAATGGTTAGGAGGGTCCATATTTTTGCACGTCCGTGTTCGCCTTTTACCATAACTAGCTTGTAATATAAGTAACATTGTGAATTTCAGTAAATCGATTGGATAAAGTGTTGAAAAAATTAAATAAAATAAATGAATATTTTGCAATGTTCTCTAAAGCACCTCTTTTTATAGAAAACATACAAGTGTGTGTATATTTATATATATGCAGAAGAATAAAAAAAAATGTTTTAAAAATTAAAATTAAAAAAAAATTTTTTTTTGTTTATTAAAAGCAACTTATTTACTTATTAACTGATTTCTCAAACCACACTGAATTGCTTATGTAAAATTACTTGATAAAATTTAATTAAAAACATTAATTTAATCATAATTCTCAGAAGATACAGTATACATATATGTAAAAGAATAAAGCGAGAAGTTTCTAGCATAGATTTTTATTGAATGTGAGTAAATGTATTAAAGAAGCTATATCTGTCTAAATAATATTAAATTTGCATAATATTTTGGAAAATTAATTAGTTTAATTTTTCAACAGTTTGAGAACATTTTTTTATAAACAAAAGTAATAAAACGTCCATAAAATATTTGAAAATTGTTATGTTTTCTATATAAATTGCTCTCTCTTTCTCTCACCTTATATGTATGAATTCACTTTCTAAATATATAAACATCATTTTTACTTTTTCTAATTATTTTACTAAATACCAATTTAGGAATGAATCTCCATTAACCTAAATATATTAAAGTATGCAGATAATTGTTAAATTGTTTTTTGCGTCCTCTAAACTTTCAAGAATTTGTATATATATATATATGTATTATTGTACAAGTATGTGTTTGTAACACTTTGTCACCCATGAAATACATATTTGAGGTGGACGCTTTATCAATTTTTAAAATAATTTACTAAAAACTAGCACATTAACTGTAATTTCCATTCCATTATTTTTAAAACCACAAGCACTGCTTTAAAAGCAAAAGCATATCACTGCAATTTCTATTTCCATTATAGTAAACTCAAATTAAAAAAAATAATAATTTCCATAACATTCGGTCTAAAATGCAAACTTTGTACCAGAGTTGCTTATGTTGATTGGATTCAGCGCATATGTATTAAAATATGTTCGCATTTAAAAAGTTGTACATTGAAAAATATTTCAGATGATTCAAATGTTTGGACTTATGTTTTGGCAATGATGGTTTCTCTCGAAATAGTGGGCATAAAGAATTGATATAAACTTATTAGAGATTTTTTTGAGTGGTTCATTGCAGTCAAGGTCCCCAAGAGAGTCACTGAGAGAGTAACTAAATCCTCCAATGGTGTGAACTTTCATCATCTATATTTTGGCATACAAAATACTGCTTTTTGACTTGTTATGGAGACAACTTATTCTGTATCTATTTCCACGCTATCTGTCTAGTATTAATTTTTTCGGATAACAGTAAAGCGAATTTTTTTTTAACGAATACAATCTCATGAAGTGCTTCATCTCTGATGCCACGTTATTGAAATTGTCTGCATTTTTAAAAGCAAAATGAATATAAAACTTGCACTTTTCATTAATTATAAAAATTAATTACAAAAGAATTTACATTCATATTCATAAGCGATAGCAATATCCTTCAACCTAAAGCAGATCACTATATTGACTTGAACCAAATAGACTACTTACTTGTACTAAATTACTTACATGGCAGCCAGATGATCGCTTAGCACAATTAGTTTTCAATGCATACATTTATCAGTTGTGTTATTAATGACAAAGTAACGAGATTTACCTTATATTAACTGAAATACAAAATGTTCTCCAATATCAAATAAAAAACGCATAAAAAAGAGAATTCCAAACATGAAAAACGGCTTCTGTATAAATTTATTAATTATTATTTTCAAATGCATAATTCTTTTTTAAATGCATACATACATTTAGTACGAAGTGAGGCTGGTAATACTATTGTAGTTTTACTCAAACACATGGCAACGAAAGTTTATATTATATATAGTTTATTATTTATATAAAAGTACGAAAGGAATATACGTGTAAACAAATATTTGTAATTAATATAATGGATTTGTTTGTTGAAAATCTCGTGTTTAAGAGTTTCAACTTCGGAAATGGTCGTCTAATACAAAACTAAAAACTAAAACAAATTAGAAATATGTAGATGTAGATATTTATTTTTTGAAAATTTATTATTATATAAACAAAGTGAATTAAAACTTTTGTATGATAATTTATTTTCACTTGAAGGCTTTACTGCTGATATTTAATTGATAAATAATAAAAATCGTTGTAAATATATAAATTGTGTCATATGCTATATAGTGAAATAACTCGAAACTTACTCTTAAATGCTATGAAAATACGAAAATAGGCAAAATGTTTTGTTTTTGAAGTCTGGTTTTAGCAACTGTGTAATTAAGCTGTTGATGTTGTTGAGTTTCGAGTTAGTAAAGTACTGAAAGCATGGGAGTACAGTTTAATACATGTGATTCAAACTTTTTACGAAAAAAAACAAACAAACAGCTTTCGATGTGTACAATATAGTAGAAATATTCGACAGTGTTGCACACACTGCGGTAAAGGATTAAACAATTAATAAATGAATACAATAATGATTGTTAAAAAAGCCACAAGAATGAGTTTTATTCGGATCTATGCTGCTCTGGCTATATTTATTGAAAAAACAAATATTGAATTGAAAATGCGATTTTCTAATGGTGTCATCAATATTCATATACATTTTATTATATTTAAATTTATTTTGCATTCGTCGAATATGCGATAAATATGTGTGTATAATAATAGTAAATAATTTTAAAGTTTATGTAATTTGAAGTGTAACATTTGATGTTTAATAACTTCGATTATAATTTAATAATTTGTTTTTGTTGTTTTAATAAAAATACTTGGTTTTTAACAGTGATTTTCAGTGATTTTGCTTTCCGTTGCAATTATTTACTTTTCTCTTTGTTCAGTTCTAATCGATTGAATCGCATAGGCAAAGTGTAAAGCCTAAAAGCTTGCCACGCTCAGTCAAAGCGACGTCTAGCTACTGCAGCAGGTGTGCGCGCCGTTATGTTTACTTCATTTTCCACAGCGGATCGAGCTCGTTTAGCGGATCCTTAATTTCTTGCTTTTCCTTCGAAGCAATCTGGGGTGCAATCTTCATTTGATAAGAGGTCATGATGCCGCCTGGTATTATTGAAGAGTGTAGAATACAGGTATAGAATATATAAGCATTTTTTTACTCACGTTTATTGAGCACATCGTGCGCATGATTCAGAACAATTTGCATTGATTGTTCCAAAGCTTCCATGTCTCGTAAAGCATTCTGCCGTTGCATGCATATACGGTACCAAATATCAACAACATCTGCAAAATTATTTAAATATTAAAATATTTCTGAAGCTACATCTGTAGAAATCTTCAAAATTCATACTAATGAGTACTGGTCGAGCCGTTTGTAAAGCTAAGATAGCGCAAATTGCTATAGCAATGAGTTCGGATCGTTCAGAACCGGTTAAGCAATTCATTATTAATGGCGAGGTTGGTGTGTTAAACTCCAGACAGCGCTGTTGATGCGCCTGCAAAGCGTTTCGTGCAATGCCTATAGTTTGCGAGGGTAAGCTATAGAAAATATGAATTAGTACAGATCACCTAACTTCGCTGGATACGTGTTTAAAGTAAGTTTCTCTACCTTTTGGTCCAAGCTTTGATTTGCAGCACCGACAAACCGATTATCGCATCAGCGCCGTGCATCGACAATTTTAGGTTATATTCCACACAATGCGACAATGTAGTCACTTTAGCACACTTAACAGTGAAATCGTCGTAATGATTTTCAATCTCGCATTCCTGTGGCCAGTATGGATCAAGCATCTGACAATATTTGGAAAAATTTGATTAAATATTGAAGAAAAAATTTTTTTCTACTACTCACCTCATTTGGTGTATGTAAGCAACAGACTGTACGTGCTTTTTGTGACCAAATCATAGACCAAAAATCATTGATGGTATTTTGTTGTGGTGTTTGTGCTATTATCAGGTTTGGACAGCCCGTGCCAAGGTTCTAAAGCAGTTACCGTTACAAATATCTATGTTTATATACAATTTATATACAAATTTTCTGAAAGAATAATAATACCTTGATGTATGCGGCATTTATGTAGTCGTCAGTATCTTTATCCAATTTTACCCGTGCATGATCGTATGGAATGCAGTCGAGGGAACGATTCTTCTCCGGAAACAATTTAGCAATGGTTGTTGTACGTTTATTGGCATCTTTAGCAAGTAGATCGTGTAGCTCCTTCCATTTGGCTGACAATTGTGTATTTCCATTTAGCATTTTCACATTGAGACTCTCGATTAGTTTCTCGTACCGTTCAACTTCTTTGTGGAAGTATTTCAATATTTTATCGTCATTAAAAGGATCGAAAGATTTTAATTGAAAAATTGTGGAATTTGTGGACAAATTGGAATGTTTATCTGACGGTTGTTCGTTACGCACAGAAACCGAGTCCCAGTCGAAGTTCGTATCCAACGAACTTAAGTCTGAGCATATGGAAAGATTATCAAAACTGGGTTTTCGTGTAGCTGGCGAATCAATAGGTGAAGTACCGGCTTTTGCATTTACTAGCGGTGGTGAAGGCGGTGCGATTACAGATTTTGGCACCTCTGCGTGGCTTGATGCGTTTGGTGCGACCGTTAATGTGGTTGTCGAGTGTTTCTGCGGTGCTTCCTAAAAGTACTTTACGTGAGGAATATTCTACAAGTGTGGGTAAATGTTTAATTACCTCTTCCTTTGCCTTAACTTCAACGGCCACTTCGCTACTTGGCGGACTCGCCACAATTATGGGCTTCAATAAAGGCTGCGGCAATATGGGCGGTGGTACTGCCAGTCCAACGCCTGATAAATCTATATCAGTCAACAAATCAATGTTGGTTGACTTCTTAACGGGCTTTGCGGTTGGTTTCGTCTCGACGCGTGACTGTGTTGCAGCTGTGTCGGGTTTTACTTCTTTTGTGGGTGTGGGACTCTCTGCCTTGGGCGTTGTTGCTGGTTGTGTTGCACCGAAGGAGTACTCGGAGGCGCTTTTTGTTGTTTGTGTGGGTGCTATGGAAGCAGCACCGCTTTGTATATAAGTGGAATGTTGTTGTTGGTAATTGGTTTGTTGCGGCTTTTGCTGCTGCTGCTGTTGTTGTGCTGCAGCTAGTGATTGTTGTTGATGTTGTTGTTGCTGCTGCAGTTGTAAGACATAAGGTGAGGCAATGCCTTGGCTTTGATAACCATACGGGGTCGAGTAGTAACTTAAATTTGACGATTTATCTGTGTTCGGTGCGTCGGTGGCTGGTGCAATAGCCGGTGCCACCGTTTGTTTAGTATGGGATATAACGGGTGACTGGAAAAGGTAATATGCTTAAAGTCAGATTTCTTGTAATTGACTAATTTAACTTACATCAAAACCAGTTGCCACATTTATCTTATTCGCATTCTCTGAATCAGTGGTACCGACGGTAACTGATTGTGACGTGCTTGACGATGTATATTTCCCAAAATATTTATTATTTGCCTGTTGATAACCACTGCCGTATTCATATTGACCAGTTTGTGGATTATAGCTATATCCAGGATGTTTAGTGACCGTGGAGTAAGGCTGGTTGTTAGTTACAAAGTTTGGAGTAGAAGATGTGATCTGAACTCCAGCCTGACCAAGCGAAGGGGTTGAATGGATTCCACTAATATCAGCGTTAACTGTGCCACTAGCAAGTGGATAAACAGGTTGTTGTTGCTGTGGAGGCTGATGCTGTTGTTGTTGCAGAGATTGCCGTTGTTGTTGTGTCTGAGACTGATGCCGTTGTTGTTGAAGAGACGGTTGCTGTTGTTGTTGTGCAAACTGCTGTTGCTGCTGCTGGAAAGCATTGTTCGGCTGGTATTCAGACGCTGCGGTACCGCTGTCGGCAGCACCCGAATAAGGTGTCTGCTGCCAAGTATTAACCACATAAGGTGCCTGCAGCGATAGCGGTGCTGTGCCAGAAGGCGCTTGGGCTCCATCAGATTGTGCAGTTGCTACATATAAAAGATGTGACGTTGGTGTGCTAAAGTTGGCTGCTGCCACTTGGGAATACGGTTGTTGATACTGAAAAAGAAGAGTGAGTATATTGTAAATAATCTTTTAAATGTTTTAATTATTTCGAGTACTCATACATTATGTATTAGATTGGAGCTGTTATTTGTTTGCTGATGTGTCGCAGTTGCTCCAGTTTGTGGTGTTGCAAAGACTCCCTGCGTTGACGATTGTGCTGCAAAAGTTTTGGTCGCATCAGCGTTAGCATTATAAGAGTATGAGTTGCTAGTAGGGCCCGCAGCCGGTGGAATGTTTGGACCAGCTATTAAGGTTTGCTGTGTTGGCATTAAAGTACTTGCATTTGTTCCATAACCTCTCATAGGGTTTACGGATGACGCCTGCTGCCCATAGGTAGTAGTGCCGCCGACAGCCTGCTGCATCATTATCTGCTGTTGTTGTTGCTGTTGGAGGTGCAGGAGTTGTTGTTGTTGTTGAGCGTGCGCATCATGTTGTACCATACCGGCGACGTTATTGTAACCACCTGTTAAATTTGATACATTTGCACTTACACTGGCAAATTGAGAGTTTGGAGACGCTTGCAATTTGTAAGCAGGCGGAGCAATATTTTGCTGTTGTTGCTGGTACATTGGATTTGTATACCCCGCGATGTTGGGATCATAATACTGTTGTTGTTGCAAACTATAAGGTGGTGGCGGTTCGTTAGGCGCCACCGCGGGTACAGATCCGGTAGGGTTCATTATGTGCGCGGTATAGGGATTGCCGGAGGAACAGATCGCTTGTGTAGGATTTTCTGAACCTAGAGGATTGGGGCGAACTAGCGGAATGTATTGAGAGGTTTGATGTGCTGTGTTACTTGTTATACCGTCGCACACGCCGGCTGTAGCTATGCTACTTGCGGTGGTGTTTTTAGATTTCAGGTAATCACGCAATTTGGGAGCTGTCGATGTTGTTGGAGCAGACGTAATGTTTGTTGTGGTTGGCTTTGCTGTATTTGCGAGTGGATTAGTTGTTGTATGCTGGTTTTTCAGTCGTTGCTGACGTTCCTCTGATTGCACATCACGAGCTGCCTTCAATCGAGTTAACAATTTCTGAACATTTCCTGTGAAGAAAACGAAATTAATTAGTGAAAATATAGTAATTATTAGTTAGTTAATATAAAAGCACCAGGTCTTAGGTTTCGAAAATGAATAAACATTTTCAAATTGCTGCTTACCTGACAACTTTTTATAAAATTCCAATCCTTTAGCAGATTTGGCTAACAAATCTTCGTACACATCGTAAGAGGCCGCTAGAGATGAGAAGAAAGTCTCGCGTTTATGCTTAACATCAGTAAGAGTTTTCAGTACTGGCGCCGCTTTGGCATAGGCTTCTGTGAGCGCTTGTAAAATATTCGCTTGGGCCAGCATGTTTTGATCCAATAGCTGCGTTAGGCGCTCGTGTTTGTCTAACTCACGGTCAAAGAGTAGCTGAAGACCCTCATCGCTGCCATGTGCAATTACTTTAGCGGTGATATCATCCTCATTCACTGCGATACGTAAATCAGCATGAAATTGTGCACGTTGCGCTTTCATTTCATTGGCTTTATTTAAAATTAATTTAACATCTTTAAAAAGTTCCGTTGTGTTAAGCTCTGCACTTAATTTAGGTACAGATTGTTGTATTTCGTTTAGAGGACGCGATAGTATTTTTAAATTATTCACATGTAACTCCATTGCATTCCTTAGTGTGTCATTAGACTCACCAGCGCGCGCATGTGCTTCGGTATATTTTTGAAATTCACGCGTCAGTTCGGTTATGTGTGGATTAGGAGTTCGTTGCACGCCAATAATCTTTTGAAACTCATTTTCTTGATTCTCCTCTTCGGCGAGAATTGTGGATATCTCATTCAGATTTGATTCAACATCAGTACAAATTTCAGCTAATTGGGACATTGCGGAAATTAGATCCGGTATTGCCGTTTTATTTGCATTTAATTCTGCACATCGATCGACAATTCCCTGTGGAATTTTATTGGCTTTTTCCTCGTTAATATTTAGATTATCCAAGTTGAGGGAACTCATGAAACTTGCCAGTTCAGCATCTTTCTCCTCTATGCTAGAACCAAATTTACGTAACAATTTTGCCTTTTCTTCACTATATAACGAACTTGCTACGTGTGCTTTCATCGGAACAAGACGTGCAAAGATATCTTCTCCAGCTACCTCTGGGTCGGTGACACTGAAACTTGTGCCATTTACTAAATTTGCTCCTTGCATTGCGGTTATAGAAGACAATTCCGGTACTACTTCATGATAAATAAACTCGTTTTCATTTTTAGCATTTTTTCGTTTTCCTTCGACAACATCAGCTGTGAATATAAGAGATTCGTTGATTTCCTTTTGATCAGGTAATCCTTTTGACTCTTTACGTGCTTCTTCCAACTTATCTGCAGCAGCCTATATAAAAATTGTTTGTAATTTATGTGTACTGCTATTTTTATTACCTTAAAATTACCTGATAAAGTGTTACTCTTTCACCCATCTTCTGCTGCTCTTCTGCATGTTGCCCTTGATACAAATACAATATGCAGTTAAGGTAGGATATTTTAAAGCGTACATATTTCTTCCAAAGTTTAAATACGGAACTATCAACAACTTGTGCTACTGGTCCGTCATCACCACCTGTTAGTAGGGCGGCTAATGCAGCGCCATAGTAAACAACAATTTGTGCTGTGACCTTTGCCACAATATTCGGCTTCCGATTGTCTATCAGCGATTTTTCTAAAATACACTCTTGCGCTTGAGCGAATGATACTTGTTGCATAAAAACCAGCAATTCATTTGCCATGAAATCGCCTCCGCCGTTAACATTACCAAAACGATCACGTAGCTCTCCAAAAGCCCAAGCTGCACATTGAAAATGTGTGCAAGCCAATTTCATGCCATCCACATCGCCACGCGTCACAGATGCACCCATTTGTGTATGAGAAGCTGCGATATTGAAGAGAACAGCGGCCATCTCATAGCGCAATTCTGTAAATTCGTTTACATTACTTTGGTACAGATCCTTCCAAGTAAAGGTGAACATGCTACGTTCAGCCAATTGGGGAAATCGGTTTTGTAAGGAGTGTAGTTGACAATAGTAACGCTTTAGGATCGCACATTTGTCTTTACCGGGATGTAAAGCTTGGTTTCGAAGGGTTTCCAAAGCGAAAACTTCTTTTGAGTACGCTTCAGGATCTTCTTGGTAAAATTCTGCTATGTACTAAAGTAAATAAATAATATTATTATAAGCTAATTTTCAAACTTGGTTTGAATGGATTAAAATTCGCTTCAATGTTTTAAAGTTTTCACCTCGAATTTGGGCTACCGGCATTATTTCCAGGTATTGTAATATTAATATTTGTAACTATTAAGAATATGGCAAATGAAATGTAATTTAGAAGAAACAGTTGTTGTAACTGAACCACAAAGTCGAGAAAATGCATTTATGAAATTTTATTGAAATTTCGTTTAGTCAGCTGTGCAGTTATCACAATTATGCCAATAATAATAGGTAATGTTTTGTAGAACAATGATAAAACGTATTAAACTTGTATGACTCAGTCCTTATATATTCACGACCAATTTTCTTATGCACCGCCCCACCTCAGTTTCATACTAGTGTATATGAAAATTTATACTTTTTTGATTACAAATATTATTCTTTTCTAACTGTGAATATAATTACTTATGTGTTTTGGGAATAATCAGCCAACTTTATGATTACTTCAACATTACAATTTTTGGCCAACTTAAATCAAATTTTCAATAAATTCTTAAACATCCAAGTTCTCAGTAAGTCCCAAGTAAGTTTTCTCACCTTTTTTAAATTGGCGTAGGAAGTGCCAGTTGGGCTGGTTTTCAACACAAACCATAGCATGTGAAGACGCGGCACGGCCTCCATGATTAAATACTATTTTTATTCGGATTTAACAATAATACGTTGAAATTTCTGTACTAAAATCTATATTACAATTTTTCAATAAATTGACAATTAGCAAACAATGACTGCAGTGAAAATGCAATTATAACTGGGTTGAATTTTGGCCATTGTAGGGTTGCATGTGTATGGTATTATTTTTTCAGTATTTTTTTGCGATTTTCTAATGATACTAATTTTTATATCCAGATAAACCTTTAATAATTATGTATTTTAAAGCACTCAGATTAAAATACACCATGTATTTCTCAAATAATTGAAGGAGCCATTAGGATACAGTATATCTAATTTAGCTAAGGTTGATCATCAGCTGTTTGTGTCATTGAAAGTCAAATAAGTTTGCACTTCAATTGAAATCATTGTTTTTATTTTTAACAAAGGTCAGCTGATAAGAATTTTAACCACAAAATAAAAACATATGATAAGATAAATTCTTGACACATCGTACGGTAGAATTGTTTTGGTTAGATCAATGTGCAACACTGTGTCCTCTATATCATCCAACGACTGCACAGCAAACTGTTATAGGGTTTTAACCATTGTATGGGCATTATTAGGCTTATACAATGGTTTTAACCCTATTTATAGAATATTGCAATCTACGTAAATGTAAATAATGTTTAATATTTTATTGGCGGAAAACAAATTATGAATGTCAGCACTTCTAAGATAAATATTAAATGACAAATTATGTGTTTCAGATTAAAAAAAAAATTTAGTCTGAGATATTTTTGTCACACGAGCTTATAAATTTTTTTAGCGGAAAGCTTGTATAATTGATTCATGATAAAATCGAATATATCTTATCGAATTTATTTCTTGTAAATACTATATAAAATTCTTCTTAATCTATTTACTTCATTAGAATACAATAAATACTTTGAACTAGACCGACCAGATGATATTTAGAAGAGAAGTAAAAAATGGTGGGCGAACAGAACAAACAGTTCAGTTCAGTTTGTTTTGTATGAATAAGGAACGTAGATTAGATTTTGGGTTCTCGTCAGTGCTAATTAATTTACATTGTAAACTAGCACAGGCTGTCGATGAATTAGAAATACCGATAGAGTACACTATTTGTGCAACTCAATGGCAGATGTCCAGGAATGCGATAAATTACAGCGACTTCTGCCGACAGTTAGTATAAAGTTTTGAAAGAAGGTGAAAAGTAAGTGCTTAAAATAGTTTTGAGTTTCTGTAATTTTTCTCCATTTATTGTGTAATTTTTATATTGTAGCAACATTTTACAACAGAGTATAATAGTTTTATTCACCTAACTATAATGATGGTACGGAAGGTTTTCAAATGAATCAGTGCGGAAATTGGATAATAGACGTGTGGCCTCGCACGATTTTAAGTTCAATTCTATATTTAAGGAACTAAATGACTACTAATTTGAACCAAATTTGTCGCATAATATTATCCTGACATCCTTATGCTACAATGTGAAAATGGTTGAAAACGTAATACAACCACACTTACCCTCCATAACACCACTTTTAATTCCATCTGATTCTTTCACTTTATAGCATATAAATCTAGCACAATAAAGATATCGGAATAAACCCTTGCAAAAAGATTGTCTTCAAGTTATGCCATTTCACATCTAAAAATGGTTGAAGTCAGGAAAAAACTTTTCAAGCCCCCCTCTACTGATCAAAGTGCCTAAGACTTGCCTTACTTACCGAAAATATGGGTCAATATGGAAATATGCCAATGACTTTTAGAGAGCATCTTTTCCTGATATTAATGTGTTCTTTTGCCAAAAATGGATAAAAGTGGGTCAATACTTCCCCTAGACCTTCCCCCTCCATATACATAATATAAGGATTTTGAAACTTTATAACTTGACTTGACTTTATACCATATATATGGGTAAGTCTGTACGGTATCTCTATGAAATTTATTATCATTTGAATGGTTTTTCTTACTCCCGTGTAACAAATATCCCATAAAAAAATATATATTCTTTAGCTCCCATATAACAAATATAAGAATTTCAAACTTCCGGTTCGGTCAGTATGTAAGATATCTTAGCAAAATTAGGTGAACGTATTATATTGGTTGTACTATAGTTCGATCTACCACTTACCCCATCTCTCATATACTACATATAATGACTTTCGTTATCTCTTTCAATGTGTGAGTTTCTTAGTAAAATTGGGTGCAAATATGTTATTAAGCTTACATTCGAATAATACCAAAGATTATGAAATACCAAAATTAATAAAATGAATCCAGACCTTCCCTTTGCCACAATTTACCCAATATAGTGATTTCCGACTTACCAGTTGACTTTAAACCATTTATATGTGTCAATATGTGTGATATTTTAATAAAATTAAGCGGTTATGTTTTCTTAAACATAATGCGGCTTAACGGTAAATATGAATAAAATCGGTCTAGACCTTGGTGTAAACCCTATATCCCTAATATGGTGGTTTCCTTTTCTCTGGTTGACTTTTTCCTCATGTATCTAATATATTTATTAAACCACTTTGGTTGAGTTTATATCACATATATCAAGAAGACGAAGTGAAATGTAATGTGTAAATGTAAAATGTAATGAAACTAATTGGGTCTATGATCTACAGTACAAGTTATTAAGATACCATATATGGTGGTAATCCATTCATGAATTATTGAATTTTTAATTTATTTGCAAACTTTTTAACATAATGTCCATATCTGAAAACATTCCCTGAAACACCGCCTTTGAGCGCCACAAATTGCGAGAGTATAAAATGTTCGGTCACATTCGAACTTAGTCCTTCATTTACTGTGGTTTGAAACAGCCAACATTAGAAATGCATAATAATAATCAGGACGATGAGACGAATTGGTATGTCTACCTGAGTAAACGATTACTTTGCTAAGGATTAAGATGTACTGACTAAAATTGGAACACGAATTCCTTGGCGCTCAGAGTAGGTTGGTATTGCATATAGACAGAATCGAATAAAACGGGATTATTCCATAAAACACATTGTTTTAACTCTGTAGCACAAAAAAAACTCAAATTTGACACAGGGCAGGTAATAAAATGTTTCAAAATTTTTAATAAGTTTAATGTACAATATAATACATTCCTCTAAAGCTATTAAAGTTATGCCAAATAAACTTGGTGGTAACATTTCGATGTTAATCAAATTATGTGGGCAATTATTTTCCAGGACCATGTAACTTGGCGCATACACTGGATCAATGCGCATATGTGTCATTAATACCATTACTCAATTTAATGATTTTTAAACGTTTGACTGACTTAATACCTTCAGATATCGGTTAGAATGCATCTCAACTGAAGTTCGGTTACTTCCGAACTTTGGCTTTCTTACTTTTTTGGAACCTTTTTTTGAACTTGGCTAATTTTTTAAGATTTTTTTAAGATCAATTCTTTATCTAAATATTACCTAATTTTTTTACGGGATGTTTATGTACAGGTATTTATTTATAGAACTTGTAATGAAAAAGAACTGGGTGAAATATTTACTTATATCAGCTAAAATGCAACTGCTTACTGGAACACACTGTGATAGATGCAGTTTCAGAGATCTTAACCTGGTATCGGATCATTAAAATCGATTACTCGATCTGAGGTTGTCCAAAACTCATAGCTCCTAACATTTTTATTTTGATTGTCAGAAATAATAAACTTGAGCAAATATTCGGCGAGTATTCGAAGCTAATAATGCAAGCCTTGAGATTTCAGTTTCTGATAGTGCAGGTGTGTTTAAGGAATATGTCCTCTTAAAATTCCATATTTAAAAATACCAAAACGAATAAAAGCGTTTTACAAATAGTATATATGTATGTGACGGAAAGTGAATGAACCATGTGTGAAATGCGACAATTAATGGTTGGGAAGTAATAAAATCGATACGTGACTTTATCCACCAATGAAATTCACACGAAGCACTTCAATTACTCCAATGAAGTAATGATGGTCAATGCTTTTGTTGCTGTTTCCTTTCAGTTAGCTCGTGTGTTTTTTGTACTCGCAGCTACCACATTTTACTGCTCTCATTTATTTCTACACGCGAACACTTGAAGCATTTCGGTTTATATCCCAGCTTAACTTTCTGCTCAAGGCTAAAAAACTTTGTTCATCTAACTATTGTCTGCTCAAGCTTACTCACCCAGTTATTCTAGACCTGGTGCTGATTTCTAGCCCTACATTACGAGTCATTTGCTCAATGTAGTTAATAAGGTCCTGAATCATAATTGGATTAATTGTTGTTAATGGTTTTATCGTTCACCATCGGTCCGTTACGGTATCTTATAAAAAGTCTAAAGGCCTTGATTCGTGACACTGAGCTGGTCAACCGATATCATCGAGGCTATATAATTAAACTTATAATTAAACGATTACCAATCTTGACGTGTCAACTATATAGATGGTGTGTAATCCGTCATGCTGATGAAACCAAAGATTACTCAAGCCTGTATTTTTAATTTTCTGCATCTCTGATTTCTGATCTGACAGAATCTATAGAAAATATTAGATTTCGATCCTTCAATCCTAAGCCCACTGTTTAAACTATTCACTTTACTATATTTCCCAACATTTTGCAGGCGTTAGCGATTTATTTTCTTCCGCGAAGATATAATATTGACCCTCAGTCAAATTTACAGAGGTAAAGAGCTCTCACTGTCAGAATTATTTATATTCGACTCCATCTGAACTTGGTTCTCTCTTACTTGCTTCCCGTTCACTTTGTAACATTCTTCTGTCAATTAGCGAATTGACATTGAGGCTCCACTTCAAAGGCAACAGTGGAGTTAGTTAGGAACAAAAGAAGCCTGGGAAACGGGCGGGGGTGTGATGACAAAGAAAGCTCTGTTACTGATGAACTGGGAAGAGCTGAACTATTAAGTGAACAGGTTTTAAGTGCAGGCGCCACAAAAAATGACGAGAAATAAAAAAGAAATGTCCGTTAAAAAGAAAGTAGCTACAGCGCGTCCCTCGCTCGTGTGTGGCTTTCCAAATGAAGTATGAAGTGAATGAGTATTTGGAAGTATTGACACGAAATTGAAGTGAAAACCCAGTATTTAATCCGTGAAATTGTTACACGATGGCGTAATAAAGGTGAATAATGGCAGTGGAGGAATAAAGAGAGTAAAAATACAAAGAGAACGGATTGGTTGGAGAAAACAAATGAACTTTCTTTCGAGTTGATAACATTTTTTCTTACGGATGGAAACGAATAAGACATACAAATCATTCCATTTTTTATTACAGTTTCTTCGTAAAATTTTCTTTGTTTTTGTTGTTCATATGTACATTTTTTAATTCCCAAAGTGTTTACACATTCTCTTTTGGTATATTATTACCCGCACCCCTTTGTGAATATTTGTATGTTAAAGCGCAAAACGGAACCCGACCACACTCCGGAAAGTTTATAAGCGTTTGGTATACAAGGGGCATTTTTTACAGTTACAAGGCTACACTCAAACCTGACTATTGCGTCCACGTTTTTGAACCCTGAACAACTTCAAATACGTTTGAGCGATATGTGGTTAGCAATCCTTGTGGAGCCTTGGGTCGCTATTTGAGGAGAGGAAGCTTTAGTGTCCTAGGATGTGTATCCACTATTTTGAACAGGTTTTGAACAAACAGGTTCTTAGATATTGTGAAAACTCCTAGGTGTTGATCAAGAGACCCTCCTGTATCGACGAAGCGCTTTGAGCCTATTACAAATCTATTGGGTTAAAACCAATAAAATGGGACAAGATTAATTTTGCTGGAAATTTTGCTTTCTATACTGAGCGAGAGAGATATCGCAGAGGTGCAAGTACTGGTTGTTGACTAAGATCCCAAGGCACAAAGTCTTGACGCTTTGCTATCGTAGTGCATGTTCCCCTCTCTAAAGAAAGCTGCACTCCAGAGCAGTATATCTATTTCTACCGGGATGGTAGGAGCCTCTGCTCGAAAGATGCTGTAGTGGTCTGGGAGCCTGAGATGATAGAGACTCCAAGTAAAGGATTACTCCCAAATTTCCCCTTGAGCATCGATCCATCCGTGAAAAATTTCCAGTCAGTAAGAAATGTATAATATCAGAAAACTTAACCCTCTTTCGGATCATGAAAATTAATCAATCGTTCGGAGGGGTTTTAAAACTTGTAGCTCTCAAATATTTTTGGAATAACCTCATAACTTCACATTTTTAGCACATGATGACCTAGATTGGCCTGCGGATATTCGAAAACTTTATTTATTAACATAAACATGTTTGTAAACTTTCTAATACTTTGCTAATAAATCTTTTGGCGTACAATACTTCATTTCCATACTTCGTAAAGAGAGAAGCAAGACCGAGCACATCATCGTCATTACGGTTTTAAAACTGTTGAGTTTCGCTACAAAGGAAAACAGAGGAATCAAACTTAGAGAAAAAAGGAAAAAATTCGGCATCATTGGTAGTGGGTAAAATGCAGAAATTAAAATTAAAACTTTATAATGCTGACCATACAGGGTTGCAATTTTAGGGGAAGTGGCTAGTTAATTATGTTCTCGCAGTGCGGAGCGGGGCAATTTGATGCTGCAAAGTTTTTAATAGGATTTAAATCAAACGATACACGATTAGGGGTGAAGGGGCCGTTATGCTATAGAATTTCTTGTGCCACTTTTAGCAAAAAGTGTGCCACATTGTGCACGGATATGAGCTGGATTAAAGTTTGTGAACAAAAATCGAAAAGAAAAATGTTCTTATTTAGTTGAAGTGCTAATTTTCAAATTGATAGCGCTTTTAAATAACAGCATTTTTCGGAAGACTTGCGCCTTATCATCTATTTCATACTTATGAACACGTGTTCCCACACGTCTATGTATGTTGCAACGATAAAATTAATTAAAAATTCTTACCAAGAGCATATTAGTTACACATGTTTTCTGTTATTCCGAAATTTTCGTTTGAAAAGCAGTAATTTACTTCATTAAATGCGCCAAAGCCCTTAATCGGAGTTCACGCGCTGCCACAGAGAGCACACATGGCAACGTGAATGAGAGGACAACTTTGGAATTGTGGTCAAAATATTTGTAATAAACAGTAATATTAAGTAGAAACCGTACGCTAATGCCATACAAAGCTTGTACATGTGAAAAATAAATATAGCGGTTCCATAAAAAAAGAAAAAAAAAGTAAAACGGCAATAATTCCTGTAATAAAATTTGTAAAAGCTTTACGCAATGTCCGAAAATTGCTCATAAAAATGGTAGGTAAGCATATGGGCCTTCATCTTCATCATGTCAGCCGTTATTTTCTTTTCAGAGCGAATTTAAATTAATCGGTCTTTGTTTTTAACAACACGGAATATGCCTTCTTTTATATTCTGACATCTGGAGAGTTGGAAATTCATTTGTCGACATTTTTTAGTAAAGATTTCACCACTAAACCCATATCAGAACCCACAGGGTTGATTTTCCTGAAACGACGTGTGCTACTTAATAGCTCGATGAGTTTCTCCGACGACATTCGAGTCTAAGTAACTGGAATGGATCCGAATTTATATTCCGCAAAAGACTGTAAACTCTGCGGACAACAACAACGTGAGCTGTCTCATAGACCCTTCCCTTTGAAGCTGGCCAAAGAGGCTTCAAAGCCAACAAATAAATGATGACTGTTGACCCATTCTTCATGTTTTTTTTTCATAAAATCGGGGGCATGGGATTTGTGTTTGTGTATGTATATGTATCGTGTATTTAAATTTGCATGGGAATATCAGTGATATTATTCCGGTTATAAGCTATCAAAACTTTATTTAACCTTTGAGTTGGCTAAAATCTAACGTTCGTATTCACCACGACAAAATATATTTTCAAAGTTATGATGATTTTTCCATACAACGGAGATGCCGTTCCTTTCAGAACAGAAAGACCTGTGTCTCTGCATACTGACTCCTACTGTTATATTATATAAGAATGCATATGAGTATTTTTATACGCTCGCAACATGTTGCTACAGAGTATATTAGTTTTGTTCACCTAACGGTTGTTTGTAACACCTAGAACTAAACGAGTTAGATATAAATATATATATATATATATATATATAAATCATCAGGACGAAAAGACGAGTTGAAATCCGAGTGACTGTCTGTCCGTCCGTCCGTCCATTCGCCCGTGCAAGCGATAACTTGAGTAAAAGTTAAGATATTTTGATGAAACTTGGTACAGATGTTCTTTGTCACCGTAAGACGGTTGGTATTTCAGATGGGCGTAATTCAACATCTGCCGCGCCCACAAAATGCCATTAATCGAAAATAGGTAAAGTGCTATAACTAAGCAGAAAATTAAGACATAAACGTGTAATTTGATGAAGGGGATCCTAGTAGGATAGGGCACCTGTGGGTAAAAAATTTTTGTAAAAGTGGCTATGGCCCCACCCCCCAATAGGTTTAATATATATATCTCGGAAACCGTTAAAGCTATATCAATCAAACTTGCTCCGAGTAAGTTTTTCTAGCATCTCTACATACGCTGAGAAAATTAGTAAAATCGGATAATAACCACGCCCACCTCCAATACAAAAGTTATTTTGAAAACTACTATAAATACGATAACTCGCTGAACAAACACGCTAGAAACATTAAATCTTGCAGAAAATATCATAAGGAAGGGTTGCATAGGAAATAAAAAGTCTAAAGTCTTGATGATGAGCGTGGTACCGCCTACTTTTAGGAGAAATCCCATATCTCAAGAACCCCTTAACCGATTTCAACAAAATTTGGTGTGTGCAGTTATATTTTCATTCTTATGTCACGCTGTGAAAATGGACGAAATCGGATAAAAGCCACGCCTTCTTCTCGTATAACACAATTTTAAGTTTCATCTGATCATTTCACTTTAAAGGAGATAAATCGAGCAGAAATTAAGATATGAAAATCAAACTTTGTACAAATAGTGCCTTCGGCATATGTCATGTCATATGTCGGATTATAACTTTTCAAGCCACCAGATACGCAATATTAGGACCTCAGTGCCGCTATCTGACTTTTTATCGAAAATATCGGAAATCTGTAAGATATTGTAATGAAATTGAATGATTATCTTTCCATGATAATAGCGTGCTCTGGTATCAAAAATGGGGAAAATCGGATAAATACTTCCCCTAGCCTCCATATACCTATTATAAGGATTTTCAATCTTCCTGTAGACTTATACCATATATAACGGTCAATATATGAGTTATCTCTTTGAAATTTAGAGAGCATCTCTTTCTGATAACAGTGTGTCCGTGTGCTTAGAATGGGTAAAATCGGGTAAGCACTTCCCCTAGCCCCATGTACCTAATATACGGATTTTCAACCTCTGGGTAGACTTTATACCATATATTTCAGTCAATATGTAAGATATCTTAGTAAAATTAAGTAAACGCGCAATATCGGATATACCATAGTTTACTGCCGAAAATGTGTGAAATCTGTGAACGAATTATCCCAGCTCCCATATACTACATGTAATGATTTTTGCTATTCTAGCAGACTTTATGCCGAATATGTTGGTCACTGTGTGAGTTACCTTTACAAAATTGCGTGAAAACATGTTCCCTAATATACTTGAATAATAAAAAGGGTTAATGTGGTGGTCAGTGCAGACCTTCCTCTATCCCAAAAATACCCGATATAAGAATTCCCGACTTTCCACCTGACTTTAAACCGTTTATGTTGGTCAATATGTGTGATATTTTAATGAAATTAAGTGGATATGTTTTCTTTAACACAAGGTGATTTCGCGCTAAATATGAAAGAAATCAGTCTACATCATGGCCGCTTATTTCTAATATAATGATTTCCTTTTCTCTGGTTTACTTTTTCCTCATGTACCCAATATATTCAATTAAGCCACTTTGGTTGAGTTTATATTGCATATATTTTAATTGAGTTAATTTGGTAGATTTTAATATAAATATCTCTGACACGAAGCAAAATATAACAATGAAAGTACATGAGTCTATGGGCTGTAATATAAGTGAATAAGATACCAAATATGATTGCAATCCATTGACAATTTCGTCGGATAATGAATGTTGAATTCTTCCGCAACATTTTTTAATATAATAAACATTTACGCTGGCACCTGAAAGCATATCCCCGCTTCTGATCCTTGCACATTGAGAGAGTATAAAATGTTCGGTTACACCCGAACTTAGCCCTTTCTTACTTGTTATACATAATTTTTGCAGGATATTTATGAGAATTATACTGCCCATAATCAGGCCCATCATTTGTCCATTGTTTGCTCGCATTTTGTTTTATAGCCACTTCCACTTTAAAGACGACGTATTGTCAATTTCCACGTACATATGTATGCATGTAAGCCTCGCACAGTCATTGTCCGCATATTAATGCGTGAAATTCGTTCATTTGTTTACTTTCTCATAAACTTTTTGCTCATTGGCATTATTGCTTTGGCATGTCGTTGCTTTTGTTGCTTTTGTTGCTTTTGTTGTTTTCTTATTTATCTTACTCATTTGCACTAAACGGTTTTTATGACAGGCGTCGTATGTGATCTGCAAAATGTGGCAGTTATAATTTTTATTACCCGTTAGAGGGGGAAACAGGAAAGAGAAAGGACTTAACTCAAAAACGATGTCAAGTCTGCGTTGGAAATGGAGTGGTAAGGAAGAGTTGCGGTAGCCCGAACTTCATCGAGCTGGTTAGCAAAAACTGTACCGACTCGTGGAGTTCAGAAGGGATTTGCAAATATCTCTACCATAAATACCGTAGGTAAAAAATTTAAATAATATCTTCAACAATTTCTTGTGTTAAATCTACTGCTTTGTCTTTAATTTGCTTTGTCTTGACATTGCATTGGATTTGCCTTTTATTTTAATATAGTCCAGATCTAAAATGGAGCAACTTCAGTGCAGTAACCTTCTGCAAAGATCGGCTACATAATATTGCTTTATTCTGAGTTCCACTTCGGTGGAACACCAATTCTTACGGTTGGTTTAAATATGGCTGGAGCATTCAGTTGGTAAACTTTGAGATTAAAAGTTATGGGAAAATATAAAATTTCCACCTTTCTAACTCATCTACAAATAACAATGCTACGAGTACATACCACATATCCATCCGCTCCTCCATGCTTTTGACATTTGCTTTCAGATGAAAGATTTTGTATTTTAATAATATATATCTCTTACATATCGATCAAAAAATTTCTATGGAAAATTCTCCATAAAACCTGCTTACATCTCGACTTGGTGTACATTCATTACTTTTTCGTATAATTTCGCTCTAGGGGCAGTTCATTTAACTTATATAGGAACAACAGCAAAAATTTTCTTAGATTTATGTAGTATAATAGATAAGTAATCAATATAAAATTTTAGAATAAAAATAGGAGATCATTGTTCTAATCTAAAACAAAGCAGAAATTCTAATCTAAGCTGAACATCCGAAAACCAGTTCTGAGCAGATTACATTAAAATCTACAATGAGATAGTGGGAGTCTAATAAGGGAAAAAGGGTCAAGCCAGAGTCTACAATAGTTCTATCTGTTATTGTATCACCAACGTGTAAGAAAAGTGTAAGATTTCAAGGGAAAGTATAAAGATGCTAATTGCGTGAAGCTTTAAGAACGGGGCTTAAAAGAACTAAAAATGTTTATATCTAAAAATTTTTTTAGTCTTAAATACGGAAATGCATACATTTTTACCCACGATAATTTGACTAAAATACCGGTATTCACTTTTGATAAACACTCCCTCTGGTTTCTATAATTTCTCATTTGAGAACTGAATTATATATTTGAACACATACATAAGTGACTCCCTTTGTATACTGAAATGTCATCTGCGGACACGGGACACGCGACAGAGGGACAGAGACAGAGAGGAGTGTCCAAGCTTACTTGGACTTGTTGAGGCTGCATTTTTTATGTCCGCATAAACAAAATAAACAAATTGCAATAAATTTTTGCATGGAAAGCGTAAACCATTTTAATTGAACTGTTTATCTTAGAGAGAAGGGAGATCATAAACACAAAAGCGAGTAAATAAACACACAAATGATCAAGGACATTTTAAGGTTACGAACTTTTGCAAGGGGCTACAATTGGATATCAAATTAGTATTCGTAGAGTGATACATTGTTTTTGTATGCAATAATGGTATTTGAAAAAGCGTTGATTTTTAGGTGTACGCAAATAGGCAAACAAATATTTTATGGACATTACAATTACAGCGATGATTGCAGATAATCACATAAGCGGGTTGGTTTTCGTAGGCACTGTCATTCCGTTCATCAATTTCAATCAACTTTTATTACGGTTTGGTTCATATTCGTCATATATGTACACATATTGGTGAGGGGAGAGAAACAGTTTTTCAAAAAAAATTTCCGTTGAATGGAGTAGAGTTGAATCTGGCGCTAGAGCGAATGCATGAAGTAACTTGCATCGCTCGATCATTGCCTTGAAATTTCGGCTACGCGTCAAAAATCAGCTGGAAAGAGATATCACTGTTTGAATGACTTTGTTCTTTTTTTATTTTACAAGAGAACTAATTTTAAATAATTAATCCACTAAAAGGAAGCGCTGGCTACTAAGGCCTTCGGCTCTAATTTTGCAATGGTTTACTGCAAATATGAATTCTAATAATTGTGTTTGTGTGTTTGAATGTTTTACTTATAGTATATTCAGTATCGGTGGCCTTCAGTAGGCTATTGTAAAGCGAAGGTTTGTATGATTATAATATATGGAATTTAGTTTATCGGTTCTGTTCAGTAGATAGCAATGTGAAATTAAGGTGTGTCCTATCCTGAGTCGCACAAAAGTTCTTAGGCCTCGATATGAGCAGTCAGATGGGTAATTTGGTTTGGAATCGGTGGGATTTTGTAGTAGCTCTTTGTAGTAGTGACGTTAATTTGACCAGTCTCTGGCTGCTGTCGCGTGGAGAACTTTTTTTTCAATGTTGCAAATGTCTTTTGAGGTAAAGTGTGCATATGAATATAGTGGTTCCTTTCTCGCTTCTTTGCGCGTTCATCTGTATATTAGTTTCGTCGTATACCAGCATGTACTGGAATTCACATGATTTTGTTGCGTTGTTGGTTCTATTGCGTAATTGATTAGCTGGATGTGTTGGTCGGCAATGGTGGTTGATTTTCGATATTTGAAGAGCGTGTTTTTTATGGAGGATTTTAATATCAGCCAATGAAGGTGAAGTTCTCCTTAATATTCTCCTTAATAGAATGTGATATTATATCGAGCTCATTGATTAAGGCTAAGCATTTCATGATCGTAGATGGCTTATTGGTTGCGCGTTGTGATTTCATTAGGTTTCCTTAGGTTAGGGAAAGTCCATTTTTTCCCACAAATGTTGAAAGTTGAGCTTTTGTTTGCAGAAACCTTGGTTCCTGATGCTTTAGACGAATCTGCGATATCGGTTAGGATATTGGTAAATAGGATTTTTACTTGGTTCAAATCTTTTAAAGCTGAGAAAATTAAGACATCGTTAGCGTAGATGAGGTGGTCTATATGGGGATTTAGGGCTATTAAGTTGCTAAGCTGCTTGAAGGCTATAATAAATAAGGTTGCTAAGAGAGGAGAGCCTTGAGCTATGCCATTGTGCAAAGGGTAGGCATTGGAGTTGTTGTTGTTTACACTTACAGAAAATTTATGGTTTGTTTCCAATGTTCCATTTCTTTAATTTTTGTAATACGGTGTTGGCTTCGATTCTATAAAAAGCTTTCTCAAAATCTAGACTCAGGACGGATAAGTGATTTTTGGTAGATATCGTTGCTGAGGCACAGTGTTCAAAGTAAAGTAGTGGCTCAGTGACTCCAAAGCCGCTTTGAAATGCGATCTGAGTTGGGCTTATTAATCCCACAATACTCTCTTGGATATACTTTTTTCCAGAACTTTTGCCATACAGGGTATTAAGGAAATTGGTCTAAGGTAAGGTAAAGTCTGCGGTTGAGAGATTGGTATAACTACTGCTTTTTTCCAATCTTGGAGTAGTATGCCCTTATATAAGATGCTATTGTATAAGTTTATGAGCCTGATTTTTAAAGAATGTTGGAGGTTCTTTAGTAGTGGGTAGGAAATTTTGTCTGTGTTTTAATTGTGGAGTTAAATTCTTATATTGTAACAGGATATTTTATTAATGTAGCTTCAAAACACGGGGATGGGTTGTGGTATATTTGGGAAATTATTGAACTTGATAGAGTAATGAATTTAGAGTGAAAGTTGAAGTTGGAATTGTGGGAATCGTTTGACCATGTTAGCCATTGAGTTTTTATCTGCCATGAGTTGGCGATTGTAGATATGATCTTGGGGAGATTGGATAGAGTCGATTTTATTGTATTTATATCCACCTGAAAGAGCTTTTATATCCGTTTAAATGTTTTTTGAACTTGAACTAGGCTTTATATTAGCTGTAAGTTTTTCTAGAGATTTATTTTTTTCAGATTTTAATTCTTTTCTAAAATTGGGGTTTGCCTTTTTGTGTCTGGTTAAGTTTTCCGTTGTTCTGTTCTGCTTAAGTATACTCCAGAGTGATTGCTTTGTGTTGTTTAAAGCATCTAGTTGGTTGGACCAATACGGGAGTTTGGTTGCAAATTTGTAGATGTTTATAGTAAGAACGTATTATAGTTTTTATTTTGGATGTTTCCGCATTTATGTTTTTCGATGTTATTTTTGTATTCGTTAAGGTGTTAATAAAGGCGCAGTTTTTTAACCAATCGGCTTTTTCTATAAAAAATTTCCATCCAGGTTTAATCATATATTGAAATGGGTGATCAGAGTAGTTATGGGTAGTTATCGGGAAGTGGGCACTATTATGAAGATCTTATAATGTGAGAGAGGAAAATTTAAGGGCTATGGCTGCTGAGCAAAAGGCGATATCTACATGAGTGAATGATCTGTGTGTGGAAAAATGGGTTGGGCATCCATCATTGGGAATAACTAGGTTTTCCGATAGCACTACATCTTCTTTCATTTGACCTATGAGGTTTGAGTAGGTAGATCCCCATAGCGGGCTAAATGCATTATTATGCATCACCTATTATTATTTTGCGTGTACGAAGCGTATTTGCAATACTAATAAGATCACTTGAGTTAAACTTTTGATGCGAGGGAATGTAGCATGTGGCTACAGAACGCTTGAAACCTATCTCGTTTTCGATAGCAATGGTGGATATGTTGGAAGGGATGGGAATACGTTTATGTTCGATTTGTGTTTTAGTAAACAGGGCAGTCCCTTGTTTAGCTGATTTAATTTGAGGTAGGTTGTGAAAGTAGTAGAAATTTGTGAGGAGTGCATGCGGTTTTGTTTGCTGGGAGGTGCGTTTTTTGTCATGCAATAATATGTGGTAAAAATTTGTTGATGAGTAAATGTAAATCTGGGTAGTTATTTAATAGACTATAGAATAGAGAATAGAATAGAATATTCCATGGAAGAACTTGCATGATCTATTCTGGAGTGGAAGTTTTTGTATGCAGAGTGGTGACGGGGTTATTGCTGAGGTGATTGATCAAATTTTAATTAGTGGGATTGTTATAGCGTAATCAAAATAGGTTGCTGTTGAGCCATCGACTGCATTTGTTGCTGGTAGAGAGTAAGCTCAGTTTGCTGATATTACTGTGGTTGTTTCATTTTCTTTTGAATATAAGAGGGGGAGAATTGTGCTTCTGATAAGATAAATGTTTCTTTATTTGTGTTCTCTATCGAATTATCTATGTTTGTCGAATTTTTGAAGATGTTGGCGAATGGAGGAGATGAGGAGTTGAAAACAGGTGGTATTTGTGCTTAATGTATATCTACTGCGTCGGGAGAAGAGCATTTATTATCCGTTTGTATTATTATTATTTTCTTAATTTGAATGAACTTTGGACATGTTTTACTAGAGGCTGAGTGATCTGCAGAACAAATTACGCACAGGGTGTCAGCACAGGGTGAGGGTTTATGAGGTGGTAAATCCCATGTATCACAAACTAGGGGTTTATTGCAGCGTTTTTTTGTATGGTCAAGGGATTGGCAGTTTTTGCATCTCATGGAGTTTTGGTAGTAAGGTCTTACCTTTGTCATATACGATGAAACGTCAATTTTTTCGGGCAGGTAGTAGCGATCGAAAGTCAGAAGTATTTGGGAAATTTGTGAATTGATACAACACCCTGTTCTTTTAATTTTTCCATTATCTCATTGTTTGGGACTTCGTTTAGGGACCGTGCATAAATAGTCCCTTTTGTAGAGTTTAGAATCTAAACAAAGTTACAGAGTTCTCAGTAGATAACTTTAATATCGTGATCACATTCACAATCACAGTTCCTCTCATGTCAACCACTGGTTTAAATTCTTGTGAAGTTCAATTTTTACGTTGCATATTCCAAGGAGTTGTTTTGTTGTGCTCTTTTTTGCGATAGTGCTTTTTTCATGAGAATTAGTAAATTTGTGTCTCTTAATTTACCAATTTTTATTATTTCACGCGAAGCCTGGGAACAAAAATTAAATTTTCACATCTAGTATTAAGGTTTTGCGGGCAGCGAAGCAAGGAAATTTATTTCTAGGCTTATTTATTTCACTTGAACTTACCACTACGTATTTAGGGCTGTCTTTTGTTGTTGTTGGTAAAACAGGGAAAATTTCTGCTTTCGATGATTGAGAGTTTTTTTTTCTTTCTTTTTGGTTGGGGACTAGAGGATAATAGGGTGGTCTCCCAAAGGGGCATTTTATACGTTCTTTTCACTGTCTGTTATTTTATGATCTTAAAAACATTATTAATTTGTTAGAATGGAGAAAAAAATTCTCTCTCCAGTCCGCTGTAGAGGCGAAGCTTTTGGGTCAGTCAGCTTCAGCACGTAAAACTTTAAATGCGGTTTTTTTGAAACTACATTTTTCGAGTCGGACGTCGATGATACTCAGAGACTATCTCATGTATCCATTTAAAATTTTTACTGTAGCTTCATCGTAATATTATAAGTAAACTACGTACGATCTTTTTTGTTATTATTTAAAATTTTTTTATAAAATATTTGCTCCAATTTTTCTGTAATAATTTAATCTTTATTTTACAAGTCCGCCCTTTGGAAAAAAATGTATGTAAAGTTAAAAACATACATACTTTACTAGCAGGTCTCAGTAGATTCCTAGAATCACCGTCACTCGTTGAGGCTCTTTCGAAAAAGGTATTTTCGAAGATTGGTACATTAGCCACCATTTTATATCAATATGTCAAATGTTAATAAAGCCCAAAAGAAAGAAATTTGATTAATTTTTCCTTAATATCAGAATAAATTGTCAAAGTTAGGCCATTTTTTCAGTGCGGAATTTCAGTAGCGAATATCCTTTGGCATTATGTGTATGTATTATTAAAAATTATCGAGTTAGTACGCATGTAGTCATCGAAACATTTAAGATTTTACTTCCAGAAAGACAGAATGGATATTCTGAACATGTTCTGTGGGCGACGAAATGCTGAAGCGTTAGGTTTGCTGAGTATTTAGCTTCCATCGATTTGAGACGAAATATGCTATGTCAGTGAATCTCTAGGTCAATCTCTCCCTGACATTTTCACTTATTAGAAATCACTTTTTGAAAAAGAAATTGTTGTTTCATCAAGACAATGCAACGTGTCTAAAATCAATGAAGACGACTACAAAATTTCTTAAATTGTAAGGAAATTTCCCAGATGGGACCAATTTTGTAGAAAAAAATCAATCGCGCTACCAAAATTACATTGAGAAGTTGGAAGTCTACCAGTCCCGGGACACTTTTTTGGAAGTATTTTTTAAAGAAATTTAGATGTATTAGTGTAATTACTGTTCGAATGTGCATATACGTGTGTCGTTCCTGGATTCGTTCTCGTTTCGAATTAGCTCCATAATGAATGTGGTAGTAAAAGTTCAGTCATTGAAAACGTTATCTCTGTGAAACTGCCGGCACCAATGGCGTAAAGTCATTAAAATCCACTGCAATTTATCTGAATGACACCAACTGTGCCAACAAACGTTGCAAATATACATACAATATAAACATATGTGTGAGTATTTATACGCACACACATACGAGGTAAAACTCTCCTATTGATTTCGCAGGCATGAAAGATTGTTTGTCATTTCACACACATTAAAACATACATACTTAAATTTTTTTACCGAAGAACTCTGGTCTAGCAGTGGGTGAATATTAGCGACCGCCGAAATGGTCAACGACAATTGCGAGCTGTATTTTTAACTGTTGCAGGCAGCAAAGGGCAACAAATTGTGGTAAAACTAAACGGACCGAGAGAACAATTCTAAAAGTTCATTTGATAATTAATAACAAGAAATCCCGCCAAATGTCTGGCCGAACTCATGCTGCCTTTAATCAGGCGAACAAATAGAATATAACGGCACCATCGCCCATTAACACAACGGCAACAGCAATTTGTTAGATTTTGTCGGCATCAAAGTGATCTGAAACAATGAACTCATTGCAATTTAGAAGTTGTTATCAATGTCATCATTTGAATTGTGTTGTGGTGTTTAACTGGAGTATCACAAAAAGCAAAAATAGTTTTAAAGTGCACTTCTTGCTTAATGTTAGCAAAAGTTTGGGCGTTACTACCGCAAAGGCATTTACATTTTTTAGCTTGTCTCATAAGGCGATATTTTTCACCTTTTTTGGTGCCCCAACAAAGTGTGATATTAGGAATTATTAGGCATTTTTAATTCCTCCTCCCAGATGAATCAACTAAAATGTCCACTTCTCCAGAAATCTTGCTACAACATTCTCAGAGTAAATGGTATAATTTTGAAAAATTAACAAATCTCATGTCAATTTTGAAATATATGTAAGGTATATATATCTTCGACATTGCACAAAGTTCTATATGTTTCTGTGCATTTAAAAATTCTAAAGCGAAAGAGGTCTCCTTAAAAATCAATTGGCCAAACTTAATATTTTACTAACATTAGATTTTTCTAAGATCTCATCGACGATTCTTGCCATCACCATCAAAACTCAAAAACTTTCTTGCATAATTTTTCGCTAGAACTCAGCGAGAGTCTTCCGAATAGTTGTTATTAGCCTCTGTGCATATGTTCAATCTAAGACAGAATTTAGTTTTTGGTCTAAGGAAAAACGAAACTCTGCAGTAACTGTAACGTATTATAACGAAAGCTAACCAGTGAGCATAGTGAAAATATATTTGATAATTCTTTGTGGCTGAGACTTAGTACATTTCGCCAAACGCTGTTTCCATGATACATTTTGTAGTTTATAGGGTCATGCTTCCAACGGATAGCACAGAAAACACTTAAAAACTAGTATCTGATTGGGCACATTTCGAAATGGGCCTTACTTTCTGATCTATATAATAAATTTTTGCTGTAAACTATTATCACCCTATAAAAGTGCGCCACTAGGGATGAATCCAATGTTTTGTAATTAGAAGTAAACTGTATGGGCATGTCTCTCGGCATATGAATTTCACAGCTGTCGGACAATTGGTTCGTGTCGTCGTTGTGAAAAAGGTGATAAAAAGAAATTTCGTGAATTGATGTCATATTACTTTTTGATGAAAAAAAATTATGCTGATACTAAAAAGTGGATTGATGTGTGTTATCCGGGCTCCACGCCAGGCTAAGCAATCATTCGTATGTGGTTTGCCAAATTTCTTACAGCCGTATGAGCACCGCAGGCGATAAACCCAGTAGACGTCAGAAAGAGACCATTACAGATATAAACATCGAAAACTCATAAAATGATTTTGGCAGATCGTAAAATCGAGATAGACTTCGAGTAGAATCGAGCTGGACAAATCGTTCATGAAATTTTATTTGTGCCAAAAGCTCAGTGCAGAGTGGGTGCTGCGCGCACCTCACAACTCACAATCGTATTGGTGATTTTGACCAAATGTTTGGACCTTTTCAGTCGAAGAACTCCATCTCATTTATCGATATGTCACAATATATGAAACATGCAGCATTTCACTCCATAGTCCAATAGACTGACATTCGAGTGGACCGCAGACTGTGTGGAAATGCGCAAGGTGGCAAAGTAATGACGTCATTATTTTCATTAGAACTTTTGAAGGACGAAACCGTCGGGAAAATGGTCCCATTTGAAGAAGAAGAAAACGCTGTTTAATTAGGACAATGAAAACTATGGCAAATTTTACTGGCAGCACCTTTTTTCTATCCTCAGACTTCAAGAGAATGATAGCTGAAAAGAAATTTAGAGACTCCAGAGAGATTTAGAAGGATTCGAGGGAATTATATAACAGTATTAGCATAGTAATAGCAATTTAATCAGTAACTATGCTTGGAAAGCGCCATCTCGACGAAAATAAGCCTTTAATATATCCTTAGTCTGATGCTTCATAAGTACTTTCCCACATGGTTGCCTGAATATAATCAGAAATAATTTAGTAATTTCTGCAAATGCGCACTTATTGTTTCTCAACCCCAACCAACGTTGTTGTCTTTACTAAATATTCGCAGTCTATTTGGCACAAACCGCAACTGCGAAGGACATCGTTAAAGCAAAGTGCAAATGCCAAGTTTTCGTATTAATTCTCCACTCACACACACACACACACACACACACACGGAAGCATTTCTGCAACATGCGTGTGTTTAGTTGTGTGCGAGTAGGAAATTCAATGTTGCGGAATATTTTTAGATGTGTGAGTCGATGAGTTGGCTGATTCAATTGAAAGTTTCCTCAATAGGCGCATTAGATGCGTATTGTGTACGAGTTGTACACTTTTGAACTCAATCTTCATAAGCGGGAAAGTTTGCGCTTCCCTCGCTGCCGCAATCCTCAGCAAAGCTGCACATTAACGCAAGTGTGTTGTGAACGCTCGCTCGCTGCTGTGCATTAATCCAATTAGCAAAAACAAATACGTCATTTCACAGGCAATACAGTCGCGGTGTGGCAGTGTGGCATGTAAGCGAATACACAAGATGTTGCCACAAAATTTGCTCACTTTTCTTTGCAAAATTTCAGTACAGGAAGCCACAGAGGAAGGCAAAAGGGGGACTTTCGCGCATATACCGGGCTTACAAAGCCATTCTTACAGCCGTGGAGTGAGCGCGGCTGGTTGCAAATACGCAAATAAGACAGCAAATTTCATTAACGCGGTGGCAGTTACTTTGGTGCAAGTGCGCTACAACAATGATGCCTCCATAGCGACTATAAGTCGAATGTTTTGCAAATTCGCGCTGTTGCACGTTTATTATATCGCTAAACCTCTAAAGCCTATTGCCACCGAGAAAACTGCTGCCGTTATGCTGTTGTTGTTTTGTTGCCAAAGAAGGTATTCTGTGGTGAATGTAAAGGCGGCAGCAATATAGTAGCGACTGGGAGTCAGGCGGTAGGCTCTGCCACACAAATGCCATTCAATTAAGCGCTAAAGTTAAAGTCAATTTTTCCTTCCTTTCTTCCTTCCTTATTTCCTTTAGATCAGGTGTATTAGTATATGATAGGGTGATCCAATTTGTTTCGGTATATTAACAAAACCTCAAAAAATTTGGAATACTTTATTCCTTATCATTCGCATTATGATCATATAATTCTGTAATCCATAAAGTTCTTACATCAAGTTTTGTTGAGTTCCGCAGGCCAGTGGAAAATATTCATAAATCTGCAGTACTTCTCGAAAACTGAAAGAATGTTTTAAAAAGTCATAGCCAGTATATTATCCGTAAAACAATATAATATATTTAATAGAAGAGTCTTATATAATATTAAGAACGCTGAAAGCGTATACCCTTTAGCTTTCGGTTGGTAATTTTTTTCTACATATTATATAAATAAAAAAGAAATTGTTACTTTTCAGTCGAGAATTGAACTTTTTGTTAAAATTTTGGTATATATAATTTGTTAAATGGCAACTATATTTATAGAATTACTGTATAACCATTATTCTTCAAGTCGACTGTGACAATAATAAATCGTATTATTGCACAATCTCCCGAGAGTAAGTGTCCATCGTGAAAAATTTGGCTCTAACATTGTCATGCTGGCCAGGGGGAGAGAGCAGTGAACGATGTGCTTTACGTGGGTACCTGCTGTTTGTACAGCCTAACTCCACAGTGTTCAAAAACACAACGGATCAATACAATGCGTTGATCAGCGCCCCGTCAGTGGCATGTCTTACCGCGGGTTATTCTTATCCTCCTACTCGCAAGGGGAAAAAAGTAGGAGAGAGCAGATGCTTTCAAAATTACTCTTGAGTCGATGCCGGCGGAAAATAGACGAATGCCGACGAAACGTAAACAAATGTCACTGTTGAAATGTCGTTTGGTTTCCTCTCACTTTTTGCTGCCCCGAAATTAATATATCTGCTTCGAGAATGAGCTACTGAGAATGTCGATTGATTCCGATCATAAAATTCGTTGTAGAAACCTAATATAGCAGCTTAGGTCTATAATAAGTGTGTGAAAATCCAGATTAATAGTTGGTGGCTAATTTTTAAACTTTTCTATTATTTACAAAAAATTTAAAATTCTAAGAAAGTCTTTAAACGATTAAAATCGCAACATTTTGAAACTCTCTTATATATAAATATATACGATTTGCTCTAGAAATTCAGCCATTTTCCTTTTCACTGCTTAACTTAGCTATCTGTGGCATAAGAATTAAGAATTTTTGTTAAAAGTGTGCAAATACAACAGGTTTAGGTAAGTGAATTATCCTAATGTTAACATCCGCACTCACATCGTTATCATTAAGAATATGTATAAAGGTATGCTTACAAGGGTCTACCCTTTTTTATATGGATATGTGTGTTACAACTTCATTGACATTTGTTCAAATCAAGTTCGCAAACACTAGAAGCGACAGCTTGTGGCTTCACGAAAATGAAGTCTCGACATTTGAATGTTCAATTTGCTGAATGACAAACTGTCGATTTCCACGACTACTAGAAACACTTCAACGCTTTTACGTGGCGCGTTAAAACGTCGGTGTACGAACGAGTCCAGCAGGAAATGAAGCTGGCACAGTGTTGCTAGAAATGAGTTTAAAATCACTAAAATAAATGTATGAATTTATTATAATTATTACCCGGACAACGGATTCTCTTTTTACCAACTTTTTACACTGCTTAAACGTTACGAATTATTGGCGGTTGTTAACATAATTTTATTGGTCAGCTTTTTTCTACAGGGTCATCATGTATCCGTGTTCTCGTACAATACAATTGTGCTGTTAAACCGCGTGACACCTGCCGCTTGATGATGGTATTGTGATTTTAGACCATGCACTTGCATTAGAACAGCACCAGCATTCGCCGATGATTAGACTTTCTACTGCATTGTTGGCGAGTACTTCTGTTAAACTAGCGTAACGCTTAGAGAGTCCTTTGGTTAATGTGTGGGAACGTATGCACAATTAAATTACCAACTCACCTAAGTACTGCGAGTAGCAAGTATCCTTTGTCACAGAGAACGGTATCAGCCCTTTTTCATTTTATTGCATTGTGAACCGCTACTAAAACCCATAAGGATGATAGAAACTAGTTTTTGATACTTCGACAGTTGATTTTTCTGAAATTGAGAGCAATTGCTTCTGTTGCATTGCAGAGGCATAAATGGCTTCCCGAATAATTTTGAGGCAGCTGCCGAGCTGACAGTTTGGTTGATAAATCAGGGAAAGCTGGATTTGACTATGGCGGGAACAGAGATTAAGGCAGCCCGTACGAAAAGGTGGGTTTTTCAAATAAATCTAAAGATATTTTTTAGAAAAGCCGGAACAGCAAAACAATAAAGTAACCTACGACTATAAGTTTCTATGGTATTTTGCGATTATTGTAAAGGAAAAGTTTAGTGCGGATTTCTTGCTCAACTCCACTTAGCACAAAGATTTTGTTGGGCCCATGACATGGATAAGGTATGATCCCTTTTACTATTATGACACTAATATTATACCATATATTAGAATTTTTCTAGTAGAGAGAGAGATCATGAATTGCAGATATACGTCCTTCCTTTTTGATATAATCTTTCCTCCTTATTTATTATTTTACTATGCAGAATGGAGACAATTTTGTTATGTATGAAAGGAAAATGATGAGTTATAATCTCTGTTTCAGTTGTTCAGTTCCACAAATGTCGGCAGGCTTAAATTATCTCTCCTTTAGTTAACATTCTCGTGTCTTTTCTTAACCCCTTATTTATTCGTTTGTCTATATATATATTTTTTTATCTTATTCGGAAGTGTAAGGAAGAGCTAATTCTCGCAATTTGTAAGAATTAAAGGTGCGTAAAATACTATAAACAAGTATGCAAGGCCTAAGCTTACATGAAAAGTAAATAAAATATACGAATTCGAGTAAAAAGTACGGTATAAAGTGTTTTACGGGGAGTAAGTACTATTGGTAATATACTGATCGAGTTTCCTCAATATATCTAATATGTTTTCGTTAAAGTCTAATTTGGACTAATTAAAGTGGACTAATGGAAATCTGAATATTCATCAATTGACAGCTAAGGGAAGATATTAAGAGATTTTATTAATTTTTAGTATCAAATCATATTATGTGAAATATAGACTCAACCAAACTGACCGAAATTAATAAGTTCGGTTTCTGAGGTTTAAAAGAGGTCATAAATCCATAAAGCACATTTTTGGTAGCGAAATACATTATGCGAAGTGAAAAGTTCTTACAAAATTCTTTTGAGATATCTCCAATACAGACCATTAAATAAAGTAAAAAATAAATGAGAGGGACCGAAATTCACAGTGTTAGTATTGGGATCCAGGGTCTCGGTCGAACAGGGAGATATGAAATGTCTACTAAAGTGCGCGGTGCCATCCTCAATTTGTTTAATCTTCGATGTTCACATTTTAATTACGTACTGAAGTATAGTAGTTTAAGCGGATTTATACGAAGATACATTCCCAACTGTAGTTAAATTTCATCAAGAAATTAGCGTTTTACCTTAAGTTATCACTTGTACGGACATACAAACCGACGGTCTGTTTGTAATCTAAAATCAATTCTTCTAGTCATCCTGATCATTTTGACTTCCATAATTTACGTGTATGAAACTACAGTTTTAAGTGTTAATCACAATCATTCGTTAGGTGAATAAAACTAAGATACTTCGTGCAACATGTTGCCTGAGTTTTAAAAATTGTCTAAAAGCAGTCGCAATGACAAATTTTTAGAGTATGTTTGTTTAGGAAAAGATTACTCAAAAAGTCCAAACCCATCCATCCATTCAGGAACCTAAAAATTGTGAGATCCTTCTTAAAATGCCTACAGATAAACAAACCAGTTATAATTAGTTTTTCTTCTGTCTACTACAAATATTTTATGAAGCCATATTGTGGTTTATTACAATGTTATAAAATAATTTTAAATATTTCCTTTCAGAAACCAAAAGAGACTAAAAAGTTCAAGGGAAAATAATATACAAAGAGCAAAAATGTTGAACTCTTTCTTTATTCGCAGAATATCATTATGAACCCAATCATTATCCGCGAATAGCTTCATCACCATGAAAAATGCGTTTGTTTTGAACGATAAAAGGAAAAACCAAAACATGAAATGCGTGTGGCAATCTTATCCGCACCATGGAAAAAGGCAATAAAGAGCATGAAAAAACTATATATACTCGTAAATCCGATATTTTGACAAATACATGGCAAACAATACGAAACTGAAGCGTCCCTTTTCGTCGAAAGCTCGCTATAGAAGTGGTAGAAACAAGTTAAAAGAGCGCTACTCCTTCAGTGAGTGCATATTCATATGCGAAGCGTGACTAAGAACACATATTGGTGAAGTTAGGCAAAATAATATCAAAGTAAGTAAGTAAGTTTGCTGAAATTTAAATATTTGAATTCGTCCTGACATATATATATTACATATATATTATATTGACATCTTATCGTAAAAATATAATTTAAATTAAACATTATTATTTTTAAGTATTCCATTTTCTGAATTGAAATTTATAATAGGGGTTTTAACACTCCATTTTCCTTAGGTTAGACGGTTAGATTTCAACATGCCAACATGTTGTAATTAAGTTAAACCAACGAAATTGACTATATGTTTACAATCATATTTCGTATCTTATTAACTTCTAATGTAGATATTGGACTCACCTAGCTTTTTTACTACATTTCCTTTTATATCCGAAATATTTTTTAATCCTTTCTAACACAAATCACTTTATCATCATATAAGTGGTGCGGGAAAGTTCATACCGATACCGATACCAAAATGCAAAATATTGGGTATATAATGGAATAGTCAACCAGAGGAGCGGAACACAATACATTTATTAGGTATATGGGGGTTAGACCAAGGTCTGCAGTGATTTCATTCATATTTAACGCTAAACCATATTGCGGTCCAGAAAACGTGTTTGCTTTAACTTCGTTAAAATATCAAACATATTAATCAATATACACGCTGTAAAGTCAACAGGAAAGTCGAAAATCACTGTATTGAGTATGTTGGTTCTAGGGGAAGGTCTGGACTAATTGCATTTTCATTTGGCATTAAACTAAAGTATTTTTAGAACATATTACTTCGAAATTTTATCAAAATAACTCACAATTTAACCGATATATTTGGTATAAAGTCCGCTACTCTAACGCAAATCATTATATGTAGCATATGGGACCCTGGGTAATTCTTGGACCAATATCACCAATTTTCACCGTTAAAATATCGTATATCCAATATTATACGTTCGCTTATTTATTTGAGACATATTACAGATTGATATATATTTACAGCATAAGACCAACCGGAAGTTCAAAAATCTTTATATTAGGTATATAATGGATAGGGGAAGTACCGAGACAATTGTACCAATTGTAGCACGGACACTGTTATCAGAGGAGGGTGTCCTTTGAATTTCATTAAGATAATTTACAGTTTGGCTGATATTTTCAGAAAAAAAATCAGCCGTGCTCACTGAGGTCCTTATATATATGATATTATTATTATATGTTGTATATCATATTCGGTATCTGGGGACTTGAAAAGCTATAGTCCGATTTCTATCATTTTTAGATGAGAAATCACTGTTAGCGCAAATTTTTATTCCGATATCTTCATTGATGTTTGATTTACTATATATATTGTGAATGACTCAAGGTCAATTTAAAATTATTTTGTATGGGAAGAATTTTTAAACTGTATCATAAGGATGTCAAGATAATTTTATGTACTAACTTTTGTTGAAATCGGTCGAGTAGTAGCTAAAGTGAGTGGTGCTACGAAATAAGCTGCAACCTGCACATAAAATAATTAGCAGAAATGAGTATGATAAAGAGTTAAGTTAAATTTTTATACCTTCTGTTTTGTGTATGCAACAAAAAATATTCTGCAGAGTAAATGGATGGGCTATATACAATGCTCACAGCTCCATTCTTAACTATGCCTTTCCTTACCTACTTTAAAATACAACATGTACATAAGTGCAGATTTTAAAATAAATTTTTACTGAAGCATAAAAAAGTATTTGTGCATTGTATTGAAATAATTGCAGATTACTTGAAACTCTTTAAAGTATATATGTCTCGAATAACTACGGAGGTAACTTAAACTGCAATTTAAAACAGAAATTTTAATATTTTTAAGTGTATTTACTCTGACATGCCCTTATATGTTTATATATACGTATGTACAAAACGGTAAACACTTAAATGAAAGACAAGTGCGTATTAGGTTGTTCCAAAAAATTTTGTTGCAAATTGTACTGCCAAAGTTAAACATTCATTGTATTATTACCGTTATATGTGAGTATGGTTATTGGTGAATACTTTACAACAGCAACGAATTTAGAAGTCCAAATAAATTCTATTGTGTAGCTGATATCTTGTATCTCCTCCCCCCCTTACATATCTATTTCAAGGTGGCGTGACTGGATTTGTTGTGTTAATGCGAAACTGCTTGAGATTAATATTTCTTAGTTTAGCACCAAGTTTGAGAGAATGCAAGGTCATGCTACTCAAATGTCAAAAAACATCAGTGACGTAGTTTCAAACTGAACTCTTAATGGTCAAATTTGTAGACCAAAAAAAGATATCGTAAAAATGTGGTGAAATAATGAAATTTTCTTTAGAAAAGTAAATATTTTGTTTTAGTAAATGAATTTAGTACATTTATTTTCATATGATATACAAAAAGAATTATTATTAACTAAAATTTTTGAAATATTTAAATTAATTTCTGTTAGTTTTAAGAACTTGGTTTACTGGGTTTAAATATTGCGCCACTTCCTCGAAACGCCTTAATAAGCATACATATAGGCGCATAAATTTTAAAACTTTCACAGAATAGAAACGAACTGGCTGCCAGCGAGCCGACTTGAAACCGATGGTTTATGCGGTATATTTATGTGTATGTATGTATATGCCGATATTTTTTATGTTTTTTCTCAATGCGTTGGAATGAAAGCGCATCTGCATGCAACCATAAATAACAATTTGCAACAAAATTTCGCGCCACTTAATGCAAATGAAAAAGTGCACCATCACAAACATATTTACATACATATATATATGCACAGTATTGTGTTTGCGTGTGTGTGTAACCAGACCACATATTTTATGAAGCTTATCTGCCATAACGGTATTTATTTGCGCGGTAAGGCAAAGTGAAATTTCAGCGATAATACTTAAAAGTTTAAAAAATCTCCAGAATATGGTGACGAAGCAAAATAACGAAAAAATTGCATAATTACAAGGCGGAAAATGGGTTAAAGAAACAAACCTTGCTCTGAACTTTCCCTACAGCAATCTGATTACCGAAGTTTTATCTGTTCATAAGAAGTACTAATTTCAGTTGGAATTCGATACTAATTGCTCCACTGTAGGCTGATTTTATGTGCTATACTTCATTATGTTATACATATATACACATATAATAAATGTGTATATACTTGTACACTCATAAAACTTTAAGTGCCATTGATTAAATTAACGTGCAATGCTTTGCAACTATTGTGCAAAAAATTGCACTGGACGTAAACAAAAGTCGGCGGTTTTCACCATAATCGAAAAAACATAAGCGAACAAGTTGCAACAAAAAGTATTTGTTAATGTGCCGAAAATATGCTGTTCACACACACTTAAAAATTAAATTGTTTTTATGTGGTCAGCAAAATATATTATATAGCATACAAATAACGAAATTGAAGTAAACGAGTTTTCTTTCTTAACAAAATTCACCTCTCGCAATTTGCTGCGCAATTTGTAAGCGCTTTAAAAGTAAGTTTGTTTCTGTACTAGCTATTAGGACGAAGAAGAATGCGAAAGTTGACAAGTTACTCTTACGAAGAGCGAAAGAACACGAAGATCTGACTGTTGTTTTTGCCAATATTTTAATTTGTATTTATCTTTTCATATAGTTGCAATGGAGAAGTCAAACATCGAAATAGATTGTTTATGAAGAACTTTTAAATAGTAAAAAAATAAATTATTTATAAAAATTAATTAATATACTGGATGGATATATTTTGATCTCACATATAGAAATTAATTAGTATTCAAAATGGAAATGGAACAACATTGTGGAGCGGTGAATAATACAGTTTTCACTCTAACTGAAGAAGTGGACATAAGTTATATTATTAAAGATAGAAATATTTAGATAGTGTTTTGATTTAGGGATAGTGAAGCAACTGGTCGACAAATTGAAGCCGAAGTTCAATTCAAAAACGATTTAATGGAAACAACAACCAAAATGCTATTGTCATTGATAAAGGAGCGCAGATCAAATGTTAGTAAGAGCATTGCTTTACAAAATAGGAAGCAAATGTGGGTTGGGAGTTCGGACAAGTTGTGTCCTACAAGCCAACAGGAAGAAACAAAATTTTGTAGTTTAGAGAGACGCTACAAGAATTGAAAGCTGCATAACACCAAAACTGGTTGCGATAAGTAAGTTTTTATCTTCAGCTAAAGAGAGTAAATTTGTTTTATTGTTTTCGTTTTAGTTAGTTAGTTTAGTTAGTTTAGTTTAGTTATTGTAGTTAGTTAGACGATCTGCTGTGGGAAAAGAGAAGCCTAAACCCAGAATGTACGCTGGATAAAAGCACCTTGTGTGTGCAGAGGTCATGTGAGCATTAAACTGTTCCAGGAAAAGACTTTAGAATTTATGGAAAAGTGGAAGTAGCGGGCAAAGAGAAAGGGATGAAGAGCGAAAAATAATGAAGCAGGAACCGGTCTAGAAAGTTATAGAAAAATTATTGCATTAGTGATATTTATTCTCTTAGGATTGATGTATGAATGTATTTTTGTTTAAGAATATGTAAAAATGTAAGTATTTTTGTAAAGTTATTATTACATGATTATTTTTATGTAATAAACATATCTGATTTACTCTTTCAGTAGTGATCGATTTCACCACTATATTGAGCTGATGCATTTACTTTTGGCATTGCATAAATATAGCTAACAAATAAAATTTATAAATTAATGTCTGAATATTTCTCTTGTTATATGGTAGGGTGTAACTGATTTGAAGTTCAGAATCATCTAGAAAATAAATTTCATCTTTTCAAGAGCACCCTTGTCTTCGCGTAATCTTTCATACCAAAACCTCTCGGCAAATCTGGTGAATATGAAATCTGATCTAGAAATAGCATTATAGTTTCTAAATATTTTTGTACATAATTGCGAGTTTAATGTTCTGAGTCTATAATTCTTTTCAAAAGAAGCCCATGTTGGTTTAACATTTTATGCAGATTGATTTAATAGTTTATACCATCACCTTCGGAACTACTGTCACACGACTTACTCGAACCAAATGCTACTTTAAATAAATTATAGTAACAAATATAGTTCATTAAAATAATTAATAAAATTAAGCCAAAATATACCTTTTATAATACCCTTTTGAATATCATTCAATCTTCCAGATGTTGATGTGCTGCTGATTCTCGGTCTCTTGGAAGTTGGCTATTACTGAAGAAAATTAAAACTTGGTATGACCTTTTAAATTAATTGCCTATGAACACAATACTTATATTTTCAAAGACTTCACAATTATTTAATGGTTCGCTTATTTTTATTTCATATATTTATTTGTATATATTCAGTAAAAATTTTTACTAGCAGAAACTAGCAACCCTGCCCGCTTCTTGCGCTCTCAACTTGTGCTCTCCTCTGCTAGTTTTTTTGGGTGTAGAAATGCTTTTCCAGCAGTCCACAGAGCAGCAGACTAACAATTGATAGTTAGCAATGCAGAAACATACCTAGCAAAGCATATTATCCCGTTATAAATTGTTTTCATATTCGAATTCAGTTTTAATTTGAATTTTAATTTTTTAATGGAATTTTCTAATGGCCTTATGTGAACTTTAAAATACTATTATAAGGTTTAAAGATTGATCCGTGCTGTAGTTATTTGGTTATACAAATCTTTTTTATTACCTATAAAATAAGCTCTTTTTGAGTCAATATCCGTATGTCAATGAATAATAAAAGTTTTTATGTATTTGCTAGATCTGGTCTAATAAAGTCGCTGACCAGCTAAAGCCACCCCTTTTGCTAGTGTTTCTTTGACAAATATATGCTTGTACCTCCTTCTCTATATAATTTTTGTAAAAAAGAACTATTTTGATACGATTCTTGCTCATCACGTGATTCATACTTAAAGTAACAACAGATAAGATATTGGGACATGTTACGTGGTAATAATTGTAAATAATTTTTCTAACAGATCCCTTTCCCTCTTGTGTCAAACGCATTCCAAAAAATTAACCAGCCGAAACTGTCGCAATCTTTATTTTTATCATTAGAGTTCAAGCCGAACGAAAGTATTACGGTTTTCGCTTCAGTTTATATGAACCCATAAGGGTAAGGTACTCATAAAAGATTATTTACGTTCCGCGCAGCTTGAATGTCGGCTTCGTTTATTAATTTAAATATTTGTAACAAGAAATGAAATGGGTTGAGGAAAAGCTTTGACAAAGATGACAAAGACAAAATAAAAGCTTACAAAAGGAGTGAAGTGTATACTCCACAAAAAATCGGATGAATTCGAAAAGTTGTTTCTGACATTTTAGGGAATGAGTCCCAATATGGAAAAGGGTGAAATACTGCACATCGAGTGCTCTCTGTTTCTATAATCTAATTAAATTGTTTACTCATTAAGTAATGTTTTTGTAATTTGTTTTTGCTTTAATCTTAATTTTTTGCAAGGAGGAAGCCAAGTAAAAACTTATACACTTTCTGCCTTTTATTAAATCTTATATTAATTAAATAATCAATTTCTCTTTAGAACTGCGCAACTGAAGGAAACTAGCTTTCTTACACTTTTCTGCTTTGAAATGGTTTTATTAGAAAATCCATGATAATCCAAGAGAAGAATTCAAATTTTATTCACGCATTTTTGGTTGCGTTACTTTTCATTGGCACCAAAATAAACTGCCACAAAATAGTACTGGCTTGGCAATTATAATCTGCATTAAGTTGATTTTGAAGAAATTAATATTAGGTATTAATATTAGAAGGCACATGCATGCATACATGCATTGTACATGCATTCCTACATGCATGTAGAAAAAAAGAAGTTAGCTCCGTAATGACATACGTGTTAATGACCGGCTCTATCGATGTCTTTTAGCGGCAGGGTACCAACCAACCCTAATATTGGACGTAGGAAGGATGTGTCCAAAATTAAAAAAAACTGGTTTGAGAATGGTTCTCCAATCAAGTAGGTATTTAATGTACATATCTCACAAACCACTAAAGCTAAATCGACCAAGCCTGCCGAGAACAATTCTCTAGTTGATTCTTTTATTTTACAGTACATAAATCAAGCACCGAAGAACATATCGGAATAAACCTTGGTTCCACTAGTGGCTTCAAGTTATGATATTTCATGCTAAAAGATGGTGGAAATCGGATAATATCTTTTCAAACCCCCAGAAACCGAATATCTGAACCTCAGTGAATATGGGAGACTTTGTACCGAAAATATCGGTCAATCTGCGAAATTAAGTGAATGTATAATCTTAAATATACCATAGTTTAATGGCGAAAATGTGTGAAATCGTTAAACGAATTATCCCAGCTCCCATATACAATAAATTTCGTTATTATAGTAAACTTTATGCCGAATATGTCGGTCAATGTGTGAGTTATCTTCACAAAATTGCGTGGAAACATATTTTCGAATATACTTGTGCCACAAGTTGTTGCAAGTTGTTGCAATCAGTTCAGATCTTCCGCCAATTTACTCGATATGTTGAATCCCGACTTTAAAGCTAACTTTATATCCAATGCATTTATCGACTTCCGACTTTCTACCTGACTTTAAACCGTTTATGTTGGACAATATGTGTGATACTTTAATGAAATTAACTGGACATGCTTTCTTAAACATACTGGGTTTTAGCCCTGAATAAGAATGAAATCAGTCTAGACTTTGGTCTAAACCACAAATCCCTAATATAATGATTTCCGATTATCTGGTTCACTTTTTTCTAATATACCCAATATATTAAGTTTAGCAACTTTGGATGACATGAAGCAAAATATAGTAATGAAGTAGTAAATGATATGGCATTTAATAATAGTATAATCCATTTAAAACCTGGTGGAATAATGATAATGTTGAATATTTATGCAACATTTTTGATACAAAGTTTTGCCAGGACCTGAAATTATTTTCCCGCCTTTGATATTTGCAAATTGCGAGAGTATCAAATGTTTAGTTACACCCGAACTTATCCCTTCCTTATTTGTTTAACATAAACTTGAAAGCAAATACACATTAGCGCGGTCATACTCGCATGTAGCAACGTAAATATTTTACAAAAACCTCATATCAGGGAGTGCATGTAGACTTTTATTCGCGACTGTATGCATTTGTATATATGTATGTTAAATCTTTTCTACCAATAATTTAGTGCATGAATCGTTAAAAAATGTCATTTTTATAGCTTACGTTATTACTCGGTTAATGTAAGGAAAACGGAATGGCTTGAAACCAATAAAAAACATAACGAAATTTTTCTTTTAATGGCATTTTTATAAAATTGAAATGAATGGCAGAAGGTTCATAAAAACATAAGATGATACGAATAAATTCAATGGTACTTATAGTGGTACAAGAAATTAATGTTGGCATCGGAAAAAGTGGCAATGAGATCATAAACACCTCTCATGACATGAATATCTGTATGGTAAATACTATTCTGGCGTTTATAAAAATCCATCAGCGTTTCGGAAAGTGATTTGGTTTCATGCATATTTTAATATTTCTGAATTGTTATCTATATTTCAGAATATGCACCGTGGGGACTTCGAAATACGTCACAATGTTTTTTGGAAGTGAGCAGAGCTTCTAAAGACATATATATGTATGTAGCGGTAATCACCAAGACCTCCATACTGTTTCATTGACGTAATTGATCCATTTTTACTGCAGTCGAATGATCGTAATCGAAACGGACTCATATTTATATTCGACAACCTTTTGAAAACTTTTTCGGAAATATTTTATGTGGCTACGACAATAACAATGAATTTGATTAATTAAGTAATAAGGATTTCAATACACGCTCTGTCTGTGAGAGTTCTTAAAGGTTTTACTATTTTGATTATGTAGATATGGAAATGTTTTCGCCTCTAAGGTTTAGTATATACTATACCCTGAGCCAAGATCTATGTTCACGACGCGCAACTGAAACCCATTGTTTGTAGGAAAATTAATCTTCATCCGTCTCTTTAAATTTGTTTGGTTACCAGATGATGGATCATATATCCGATTTCTATGTGTTCAGGCACATGATGGGTTCAAAAATAGGCATTGTTACTTCGCATTAACTGATATCCTGAAATGTGTGGAATATGATGAAAAATTGATTTTGAACTCTATAAAGATGTAGCTGTAAATTTGGAAAGAGTTTTCCTCAAAACACACTTTTTTCTCTCATATTGAATATTTCTACAGGAAATTTGGTAGATGTAAGAAACTTCAAAACTGGGTCTACTTTATCCATCTTCATCGAATTCTCTTATGTAGCTACTTGATTTATTAGATTTATGTATTAAATGATGAGATGGTTGGGTGGAGATACTGATGCTTCTGACTACAAAAGTGATAAGAAGGAAAATATGAGAAATTTTCTATTGTTCTAAACCCTTGATTTAATAGTTAATCAGAACCTCTGCCGTTTTCGTTCTCACAGCTGTGTTCACGTACTTTTTTCGAGAAGTTCGAAGAAACTGTTTACGAATCAGCTTCGTAGAGAACTTGTGTCATCATGTAATATAAGCCTTCCAGAAGTAACTAAATCAGTTCGTGCTACAGTTCCTATCACGAATCTGTTATGTTGCCACAAAACTACTGCTATGTGGAGAAAATTTATAAACTGCCGCTGAATAGCCGATGAAGTCTTATTAATTTTTACACGTGAAGAATTTGCCAATTTAAATTTTATACAAAGTGATCAATATATCTATACAATACATGGATTATACAGAAAAAGTTTACTAATTCTCATATTCGTCACAGGGTGTTGGTTTTCTTAACTTGGTAAGCATAAATGTACAGATATGAAAATATTTCTTCACATATCACATTAGTAGCTCTTTGGCTAGGGGTGGTGAGTGTACGCCGTCTGAAGAACACATCTGTGGAGCACAGATATCCCAGTTTGGTTGGTAATAAATTCAATTTCTCGTTTTGCTTTTGCACATTTCTTTCCGATTCACTCACATTTTTATGACTTATTCCATTTTTCATTTATTATGCACACTTAAACGAACTTCATGCCGCTGGCGTTTGGCTTTAATATCCGGGGTATGAGTGCAGCGCACTACTTGAAGGCCGCAACGCGGGTAGGCGACATAACAGCCGAGCGGAAAACACGCTCTTTTCGCATAATATGCACATATATGCTTCTATACATACCGAGTACTCGTTCGATGACTGGACGCACATATGCACACATGCCTAAGTGCAATATAGTCGCATTAGCGCTAGTGCTAGTGGCAACACTAGATTGTTGAAGCGCTGCAAAAACATGCATGCAAAAAAAGCTGTGTTTAAAGCAGTAAAAATTACATTATGAAATTAATAATAGTGTTGCACAAGGCATTAACATCATGTTGCAAGTCATAAAGAGTGCATAGGGGGCGTGGCATGTAACAAGTTAGCATGGGAGTGGCACAAGACGACAGCAAACAAAATGCTCGCGGGCAGAAAAAAGTGTATACGTTGTAACAACAATACAACCAACAACAATATAACCAACGAATGCGCCAAAATGGGAGGAGGAGCAGAGCATAGCACTTAGTTGTTTGAAAAACACATTTAAAAGGAGTTAACTTACTTATAGAATTTGCAAAGTCTGTGCAAAATAAAAAAAGAGAGAACGGCCCCAGCCATTCTCTCTAATATTCAAAATGAATTGTGAGCCATTGCTGGTGCATAGGTGGCATTTGGCATGTGGCAAGTAGGAGTTAACGTTGCATGCACATAAGTTAATGTTGCTCATAAAAGTCAACTTTGTTATACAATTGCTACATTTGCACATTTTTGTACAGGAGTAAAAATTTGCAACAGCAACAACCATACACCACACAAATGTGTTGCATAAGTGTTCGCGAATAAAATGCCACATAAATGTGAGTGCCACATCAAAAGAAAAATTGCGATGTTCTGGCAAATTAACATTGAATTGAATAACTTTGTCAACTTATGAGTTCATTTGATATACTCCAACGCTTAAAGAATGACGACAGGATTAATAAAATTAATATTTTTAATCTTTGTGACATTTGGTGCATAATAATTTCCAGTTTATGGGCCGGTTTTCAAAGAAAATCCCCTTGTAATACTTCTTATTTTATTCCGTACAATGCGAGCTTTTTTACTCTTAGGTCATCAATGTGGGTATTTTAAAATAATGACTAAATAACGGAAAATTGAAACAGTGGATACATTGGTCTCTTTAACAAAGCGGACAAGAAAATGTAGCTGATCTATTCAAAATATATCTGATTAGAATGCAACCTTCAGGTGTGCCCCTATGAGTAAAAGTTGTGAGCAATTACAATCGTAGGTATGGATCAAAAGGCTAATGTTCAGGGTTTTAATTATAAATCTTAAGTGAAGAAACTTTGTACACGTATTCCTTGGACCCAAAGGAAGGTTCATGTTGCAAATGGGCGTAACCCGACCTTGCTATATAAAAAACTACAAAGCTATGCAACAATTTGCAATACAAATCGGAATTTTGGAAGGGAATCACAGTAAGGGCGGGCATCTGTGGTTCGAAAATTTTTAAAAAGTAGGTGTGGCCATAGTAGTAAGGTTGTTTAATGAAAATATCTCACAAACCACTAAAACTATATCGACAAAACTTGCTCAGAATAAGTATTTCTAGCACCTCCCCATAATAAACTGGGGAAACGAATGAAATCGGATTATAACCACGCCCACCCCCTTTACAAAGGTTACATTGAAAACTATTAAAATTCCGCTAACTACCTCAGAGGCAGTATCAGGTATCAGATATACCTTTGGGGTATGTTATAGGAAATCTCAGTTTTTACTCAAGTTATCACTTGCACGTGTCGAACGACATTCACCCGGAATTCAACCCGTCTCATCATCCTAATCTTTTATATATGACTCTACATCTATCTCAGTTAGTTGTAGGTGTAACAAACAACCGTTTGATGAACAACACTGTTATACAATGGGCGCTTGGGATGCAACGCTATGTAAAGTGTACATAGTGATAGTGTCGAAGAATTGAGCCTCAGAAATTATTTCTGGAAATTGACTGAAACGAATTGAATTCGACGGTGCACGACACATGCTGTCCCCAGGTATTAGTAGTGGAAAATATTCTTCCTGTGTCTTAATAGTGCCAAATATTCGAGGATCTAAGCCGCTCCTACTCTCTTAGAATAAATGTCAACTTCTGGTGGTAAGCGAAAAATGGCGTATATCTTCCTTCCCACAAATCGCTGCCAAAAGCATCATTGGATTCCCGTAATGAGAACCAAGGTGAGAAAGGAATGAAAAAATGAGAGGTTAATTCGTGTGACTGCGAAAAGCTGGGGATGAGACTACAGAAGTTTTTAAGTGGAGGACTTGGTGACTAACCTCCATAGTATTGTACATGTACTTAATTTTTAGGAGGAGCAAGGACACGTCTCCAAATTCTTAAATAAAAATGTCAGTAAAAAAAATGGGGAAGATAACGAATCCGAATTCTCAATCCGCACCGATTCAATCAATATCCCATTACCCAACTATAAAGAAGCTTTATGGGAGCCAATTGGCTATCGGTTGAGCTATTCAAATAATTAGTTAGGAGTTGATACAAAACTTGATTGATCTTGATTAATTAATTTAATTTGGTGGTCTTCAAACCTAGTAAAATGTGACTTTACATGCTGATTGCTATGTAAATCATGAGATTATATTTTCCCTCTACATTACTAAGAAGTGTGTGTTAATTATGGCTACCAATGCTGCTGTAACTTGAAGACTCAGTAGAGTAGTTCAGTACAGGGTTGCATTTCATAGCACAATTAAGCAAACAACCTCAGGTTGCTAAGCATAGTATGATATAATATAAGAAATGTCACTTAGGGGAACCGCAAAGCGAGGTTTTACTCTTCGAGAGACATTGCTCTCTTCACTATATTTGACTAAGTAAAATAATTTCCCCTCTTTTACTGCTTTCACTGCATAGAAATATAACGGCATATTCAGTCCTTGCAACAAATTATGCTGCACGAGTAATGTGGTTCTGTGAGAAACAATCGGTTGATAATTAATGCTTCATCATCACTCTGGACAGCTGCTTTCTTCAAATGCGGATCTTCAATCTTTTCAACTTTTACCGAGAAGTCCACAAAGACATCTCCATTGCTTAACAGATAACTTCACTTTCAGCTGTCTTTGCAAACCCTCAAACTTAAATTTTCGATGTATGTGACATCTAAGATCATCTCTGCGGGATACTTTGACACTTTTGATTAAATTACTTGAAACTCATTTATATACACATATATATATTGGAATTCTAATCCACACATACACACACACACACACACATATATATATATATATATAAACATATATAAAGAGAAATATTTAATAAAAAATTAATTCGAAAATCAATAAAACACCTCACTTCCGGTATTTGTCACTATGTATGTGTGTAACAATTGCTTATAATTCCTAATAACAATAACAACAAAAACTAGAGGCAGACAAATCTAATTTGCACACATTCAATTATCTAGATGACAAAGTGATTTGACCACAAAATATTTGCATCTCATTTATTTTAAATAAATTTATCAACATAAACAACATTAATTTGAAATCGGAGATTTAAATATCTACAAATGATTGTGGTATGTGTGTCCTGACTGCATCTGACCAGCGCAGTTCATGCGAGCATATTAATTGCTGTCTGACTTAGCTGCTAAGAAGTGGTTGCCAAAAATCCTAAATACTTATGCATTAATCATTTTATCTATATATTTGTCTGTGGCTATGCGGCAGACGTTTGTTCGGAATTTAATCCTGTTGCTTTGTGAGTATTGAAAGTGTCAGCCAAAGGTTAAATGCAATAGACACCACAACGTCGGTGGTAATGCAATGCATTGTAATATAATTTCATTCTAAAGCCTTTTCAATTAATTAGAAGTTTCTGGTATTTATAGTTTTAACACACACATATATAGTTTCGTATAGGCTATATATAGGCTTAGTTTTACATTGTAAATCTTACACATTTGTGGGCGCTAGAGGCTAGATTTGGAGTATACGGCGGATGTGGGAGCAATTCGAAGTAATCTCGCCCAAGTTTTTACTAATTTCAGACACAGTGCATTGTCATATTGAAACAGTACTTTTCTTTTCATTCACGATTTCGTCTTAAAAACGTTCCAAAGCTGTATAAAGTCGCTTGTTTTGCTATATTCAAGATAGTCGATGACAATTATTCTATACAAAATACAGACGTCATAACTTTGCCAACTGGTTGTTGAATCATTCCCCGCTTTGAATTCAATGCATCACTTCGGCCCCTTCGGATTACTTCCGATTGTAATTCCGAGTGAAATGACGGAGTTAAGTTTCATCCATTGCCCTATGTCGACGCAATAATTCGGTTTCATTACGTTTGATTAGCTCCATTTCTGTTCAAAATCACCAATTCCTTGTTGCTTTTAGTCGATTGTGTGCTCTCGCGGCACCCACTTTGCACAGAGCTTTCATAAATGCAAATATTGATGACCGATATATCCAATATGTTCCTTTGACATCTTTAGAGTGTCAGCTATCTCGATCAACCTCATTTAACGATTATCCGAAATTCTTTGTAGATCTTTTTGATGTTTTCTCTCTACCTCTTTTGGACGTCCACTCCGTTCAAGGTCTTTGTGCTCTTCTGAACTCAAATGTCTTTATTTGCTTATAGGAAAACATGAAAAGTGTTATAACCTCAGTTCAAGCGAAGTATTATAGCATTAGTACTTGACTAGATTAAGCTTATTGTTAAAATCAAAGTCTATAGTCTATATATATAAAAATGCATAGTGCATTTGTGGATTTTAGTCGCCTCTTACGACAGACATACCTTAACGCGGGTATATTCTCCTCATCTTATCCTCCAACCCGCAGGGTACCCGAAATTCATATCTAACGAAGCAGTAGTCCGATTGTTATGCATTTTTTACACTATATACAAAATATATGGACTCAATTCTAGCGACTCTCCCATAAAGACAATACGAACTTCTCAGCCTGCCTAGTATTATATATATAGGAGTAATCGAAATGTGTCTTTTTATCGATAACTGACTTGAAGCCATGTGGAAAGGCTATCTGCATAAATAGATATGAACTGCCTTACAGAATATCATGTGATTAAACATAAATCTTTTATTTTATCTGAGCTTCTCCAGGTAATTAAGGAGTTGCAACCAGTCAGTCTTATTCCCATCAAAAACGAAACCATTGCAATTATATTATTGCAATACTACCAATGAATCCACAAGAAGCGTTGATAGGTTCGCACGGGTATATATGCAAAGAAACAGAATCGAAGCTTTGTTCTTATACATGAGCGCACCCAGCTAATGTTGAATTTCTATGCCTTGATCGATGTTCTTTGCTCTGGAAATATCCTGAACGTTTAGGTCGGATGTAGTTGATGAACGCAGATTCATAGAGGTCCCTGAACTTTGGCCGTCATGCAACACGTCTTCTCGTTCTCAATCTGTTTTAAAACTTGTATATGATATCTTCGTCAATCGTTGGTTGGTATCGATGTAGAGTTCTCTAGAGGTCTAAGAAATGTGCTCTAAAATTTTGCTTTCTAGCTTTAAGGACCAGCTGAATGTAAATATAACACGTTTGGAACCAAGGCATTTTAAATTAGAACGTAATAGTTTCGTATTATGTTATGTTTGTTCATTAGAATAGTTTCTTTCACCTCATCGCCTGCTTGCAAGTGCCTGCAATTTAGCAGAGTCTTAGAGTACTGAGGATATTTGAAGAATAAGTTTGTCTTCTTTGTTACCCCGCACCGCTGTATAAGTGTGCCTCTGTGTGTGTCCCTCGGAATTTATCAATGTAGAATACAAATACTTAGGGCTACTCCTGCCAGACAATTTCCGTACCTCGTATACTATTCTTCTTTCGAAGCCTAAGCTTTGCAGCAGCTACCCAAGCACACCGGTCCACAGCCAACTTGCTTAATGTCTACATTAAGTGTTTGTGATTATGTATAACAAAAATTTATGAATGTTTGCATAAATCATCAATTATCGAAACAAGCCATGTACGACTGTGTGTGTGTATGAGAGAGTTTGTCGAGCTTACATGAAGCGATTGCTGAAGACATGCAGACTTGCTGTAAAAGCATGAACCACTTTACTCCGAATTTATAGTAGAATAACTTATAATCTATACAAATTTATATTTTTCAACATAAATATTTATGAATGCCACTTAACATGCGAGAATTACGACAACACCAGAAAGCCGAAAGAAAATGAAGAAACAAAAGAGCCATTAGAATGGCTTCATCTACGCGGCGCACGTGTGTGTTGCAAGCATATGTGTGTATGTGTGTAATTGTGAGTCTGTTGAAGCTCAATAGAAGGACGTTAGAATGTTAAATCGATAGTTGGTTAGTTGTTTGGGCGCTTGGCGCTTGGCTCGAGCGAGAAATAAAATTCCTGAAAACATTTAAATTCCTTAACTGTCCCTTGGACTCACATTCGCACTGCCCGGCCCCGCATGCCACACTCGATTATGCTCATAAAATTGCAACCAAGTGTGGCAGTTTGTTTTCCCTTCTGCACACTACTTTGCGGGCGGGTCTGCCGACGGGCGGAGCGCGTGGCAATGGCAGCAGCAACACGAGGAAACGGAAACGAAGCAACAAAAAGGGAAATTGCACTGCATCAATGTATCTGTGGACACTCGTGCTCGCACGGTACGAAAGCAGGCGAGCATGAGTTTGCATTCGTCCCATAGTTTATCGTATGTGTGTATGTGTGTGATAGTAAGAATTGCATGGGGCTGTTGCAAGCTTATATGCTGGCTTTTGTTCTTGTTACTTTTGCTACATGTGTTGTTGTTGCTATTGTTATAGTTGTTGTTACAGCTGCAGTTTTTCTTGCTGTTGCAGTTGCAAGTTCATAATTCACTTCGATTTTCGGGTGCAAAGTACTGCTGAATTCGAATGCGCCCTGCATGCCAATGAATTATGGCAATTGACGCAATTTATTTACACAAGCAGACACACACACACACACCCGCATGCTCATTTTCACTCTCCGCTCGTGCAGTGCCTGTGCCTGTGCATGTGTGCGTGAGTGTGTCTGTGCTGCTGGCAGTGTTTATTAAGCATTTGACGCATGTTTCTGCTGTGTTTGCCATAATTCTTTTGTTTTCATTCATTTAATGCCATTTTATTTGTGTGCAGGTGTCACTGATTGCTGGAATTCCAGTTATTCCTGTGCCTCGCCCTCTGTACGCCCACTTATCTGCGCCTTCCGTACGCTTTGGAGACTTGAGCTTGTTTTGACCTTGTCTTAATTTTGTTTCTAAATTAGGCCAGAGTTCGTATGCACTGCTCAACATCTGTACAACCGTTATCTACGCTGCATGTGTGTCACTATTTGCATACATGCATACACATATGTAATGTTCGCTTGCGTCAATGCAGAAATTTATTGCTTCCGATTGAACTTTCAAAGGGATATTGGTTTTCTTTTGATTTACACAAAAGTCACAATAACTGTGTAACAATACTAATACATGCCAACTTGTTTCGGAATTGGTTTTTTGTAAAAACAATCAACACTTATCGCCCTTATATTGGTTATTAGGTACTTACGGAGTGACACTGGTAGCCAAAATTAAATAATTGCAGGAAATATATATATATATATATAAAGATGATGTATGAAGATCACTTAGCAGATACGGAACGGAATTAAAAAATATTATTAGGCACGTATTAAAAAAATTAAAAAAAAAACGAGTCAGTGAACTTAATGACTTGGAACTCGTAGTGAAACTGTTGGCTGAGCGATTATTGTCATTTGTCTAAAAATTTTCCCGACCCACACTGTCCATGCGTTTGAATCCACACTTGAATTTGCTAAGAAATTTATGAAAATTATGAGGTGCCTTCAGCTCAATGCTTCGTTCATGCCCTTTCGATATTAAAGTTGGAACAACCTGACTGTATCTTCTTCAGACAGCGGCTAACTGAGTTGACTATAGGTTGCTCTGGAGTGTTTTGCTTTTAGCTTCATTACCGCTTTAATTTCTTGTGACTTTAATACTTTATCAATAAAGCTCTATAAATAATAGCTCAAAAAAAAAAGCGAAGGCGCCGAAATAAAGATTTTTCATATCTGTTTGAGTATAAATTATGATCCATTGAATGGATCGGCATGATCAACGAAATTTTAGGATATTTGCCAATAAAGAGAAAGTGTGTTACAAGTTTAGGGATTTGTGTTTGATAGAGCAACCTATTATAATTCAAGTGAAGAATATTGACTAGATCACAATTTAAGTGGTCCCCAATTATACTGGCTAACAAAAATACCTCCCGTAAGATAGTACTAACTGTTTTCAGATCTTTTAAGCCTTCCAAATGATGATACTAGGGAAAAATATTATGTTTCGGTGCACTATCTAAACAAACTTGATCGGAACTGTTAAAGAGAGACATCTTATAACATCTTATTGTTTAAAGCAATTATCCTCTTTTTAAAGTCTGCAAAATAGGTTTCTTACATTAATGAGAACGAAAACGGATTAAAAGTACATTTAAGTTTCGAGTGAAAAAATCAAGCATATAAGGAGCTGTGAGAAGAGAAGGCGTTCAGCGAAATTGTATTGAGTGGATTCGAAAGAGATGCTGAGAGTCTGTGAGTTTATTGGAAGCAAACAATTTTTACAAACAATTTCGTAATATCTGTAAGTATTTTAAGTCGTTAACCCATAGTTATAAACACATACTTTGGTTAAATAACGTTACTATTTTTCAAATTAAATTTATCATTATTAATGGCAGAAACACTTATACTTTGTAAATCGTCTACAAAAGAGAGGTATGTCAAACGCTGAGCGCCCAACTTGTGCGAGTTACCAGATAGTTTGAAAAGTTCGTTTCATTTTAAGGAAAAATATACTTTTTGGTTAAATACATTATTTTATTATTTAGTATGGTTGCCATAGATAAACTTCCAACTTTTTTATAATATTTTTCTTATATGATTTTCGTTTTGTTTCAACATAGGTATAAGTCCATGCGATTACTTCCTCACTGTGACTAAACTTATTTCTACCGCGCATTCTCTTTAGGTCTGCGAACAGAAAAAGTCACTGGGCGGCAGTACCGATGAATATGGAAGCAATTTTAAGACTAATTCATGCAATTTCGTTTATTGAAATTGTTTTGATGAAACTTATGCTCTTAACTTATTATTCTTTAAATATTCAAAAAACGCTACATAATAGGCGTTAGTAATATTTTTATTGGGTTGTTCGGAAAGTCATTTCGGTTTTTTTGGGGAACATGAAAGACAGTTTTCGTATAATGAATAAATATTTTATTAAATTATATATTGGCCATTCTGGTCCAACACCTTTTGCCATCTTTCTGGCAGTAACATAATTCCCCTCTCCTAAAAGTTTTGGTCCTTGCTGGCAAAAAACTCGTCCAGGTGGTTTTTGACATCTTCATTTGAGGTAAAGGTTTTGCCATCCAAAAAATTTTGCAGGGACAGGAACAAATAGTAGTCGGAAGGCGCCAGATCTGGAGAATATGGTGGATGTTGCAGTACGTCCCATTCAAGCTGTAAAAGTTTTTGGCGAGTGACCAAACTTGTGTGAGGTCTCGCATTATCCTGGTGGAACACTACACCCTTCCTGTTGATTAATTCGGGCCTCTTCTCTTTAAGTGAATCATTCAATTTGTCCAGCTGATGACAATAGACTTCTGAATTAATCGTTGTATTGTCCGGCAAAAGCTCAAAAAAAACGATTCCTTTGACATCCCACCAAACGGAGAGCATCACCTTTTTTTGGTGAATGTTGGCTTTTGACACGCTTTGAGCCGGTTCATCTTTTCTGCTCCATGACCTCTTGCGTTTAACATTGTTGTATACAACCCATTTTTCGTCCCCAGTAATAATCCGCTTCAAAAATGGATCATTTTCTAGACGTTTGAGGAGCGAATCACACGCGTCAACACGACGACACAAATTTCGCTCGGTAAGGACATGGGGCACCCACACATCGAGCTTCGAGGTTAAGTCCATGCCTTTCAAATGGCCATAAACAGTTGAATTCGACAAATTTAACCTCTCACCGATCTCTCGTGTGGTGATTCGCCGATTTGCATCAACTAATGCCTTTATCGCATCTTTGTCAGCTTCGACCGGCCTTCCAGACCGTGGTGCATCTTCGACATCAAAATTGCCGGATCGAAATTTTGCAAACCAGTTCTGGCACTGGCGTACTGTTAACACGCCTTCTCCATACACATCCGTCAATTTTTTTCTCGCTTGGACAGCATTTTTACCTTTTCTGAAGTTAAAAAGTAAAATATGACGAAAATGCTGCTTATTGCTCTCCATATTTAAAAAGGCACCAACCAAAAACTACTGGGTAGAATTAATAGAACTTTTTCACACACAAGCCTTGCAATATCAGCTCTCATGACATATAATGGTTATGGGGCTTAAGTGTGAAGTTAGTTTCGAAAAAACGTAATTTAGTCCTCTGGCGGGAAAAAACGAAATGACTTTCCGAACAACCCAATATTTTTACAAGATAGTCGGCGAAAATGAAAAAAATTATTCCATGTTCATCTCATGTGTAGATGTTGCGTTTTCTCTTGCTTTGGATTCAGTTCATCGTATGCAGTCCACTCGGTTGACTGTTGATTTGACGTGAATTCTTGATCCATTATCATATGATCTTACGTGCATTAATCAAAAAATTGGAGCAGTGTGGTATTTGGGAAACGCTGAAAGGATTTTTTTTAGAAGTGAAGTATCTAGATGTTTTAATTTATTACAAATGATCCATTGGTAGGGTGAATATTTAAGGTTTTATACAAGTAATAAATATTTTACAACCACTACTTCGTACAATGTTACACACATATAAACATAAATTTCCATGTATGTATATGAGGTAACTATCCGCTCCCTTCAAGTGTGTTAGATAGGCGATCATTTCTTCAATTGCTTATTAAGCCTTTCAGCCTTAGTTATGACTGTATTTGACAACAAAATGCATGAGGTGTGTGTGTGTGTGTGTAGCAAATAAATTGTAGTACGACATTTGTGATAAGATGTTTTGATGTTATTCGAAGTACAATAAATCGAAAATTTCGATTTTAATCTCATTTATAACAGGACATAATCGTAAATAAATTGAAAATGTAAACCTGGGCAAATTAATTGAAATTGAAATTTTGATTAATATACATACTTTATGAATACGTATGCATGAGTATACATGTGTACAGTAACACCCACAGCTTGGACATTCGCTTACGATAATCTTTGCATATATTCACTCAAGTAATATAGAGGTGATGATTGCATTATTAAAATAATAAATGAGGCATTGGCATTTATATAGGAAATTTTATGATTTCGACCCTTATTAAATTAAAGTAAAAATACACTCAAGCAATTGTTATAATTTTATTATAGGTGATTTTTTGTTCTCGAATTAAAAATTTTAATAAATTAGAAACTATTTGCCTTGTTACTAAAAAAAAAAATTTTTTTTTTTGTAAAACTGAATTCAATAATTATGAAAATGACGTACCAAGCTTTAGTTGCTATTCAGGACATTCGAATGACGTTTATGTCTGTCATTTAATGACATATGTATGGGTAATCAGCAGTACTGACAAGAAACAGCAACAGCTTTAAAGCCGATTTCTACTGGACTTCAGAGTTGCTTGGACTTGAATTTCATATTAAAATGATATAAATCCAGAAGGTGAATTGTTTGGTGCTTCAGAGAAAAACAGATTTCAAAGTGAAACTACTCCACACTTAAGAGATCTCTTTCAATTCCGAAATACTATCATTTTCGTATCGAAAATGGAAAATATGGTTCAACCGCTACTTTCAACTCATAACTTAGAAATCTTATGAATTTTAATTGGCTGAAAAGTAATCTACTTTCAGATAACAAAACGATTGTCTTAAATTTATCTTAGTAAAATAAAGAATTTGGTGTCTCATTTTTGAATAACCCTGTATAGAATCCAGCCATGCCAAAGACAAAAGTTTTATTTGAAAGAAGTTCTACATGCCTCTCTAGCACTAAAATAGTTAAGGTTTCAATGGGCAATAAAGTTAAAAATTGTTCCAAAAAGTTCAGAAAGTTCAAATGGATTTCTTGTATAAATTCCATACTAGAAACAAGATTTTATTTCCAAATTCTGCGGATAATTCGTAATTCGAATGTGCGAATGAATTCTTAATTTTCATTTGTCCTTTACCACATTTTATGAAAAGTTTTCGAAATTTCCTAAAGACTTTAAAATGTCGAATAAAACGACACTTTATAATTGTAAGTCCAACTGTAAGTAACTGCACATCAGTGATTTGTTTTGGAAAGAAGCAGCAAAGCTTTTTGAAATGTTGATATTTCTATTCATAATTATTGAATTCTCTCGAAGATCATTTATAAAGTATTTTCATTAATAAGCGTATAAATTTCCTTATTAATATTATAAAGGGTGTATTTGGTGAATTTCGAAGAAAACTGAAATACCTACGTTACTTCGAAGTGAAAATTTAATGCATTGCGAATTCATAACGTGAAAGCTCGCCATTTCAATTCACTTTTCGCATTAACCGGAGGGTAAAGAAACTGAAATCCATATATGGGATTATTTAAAAACATATTTATTATGTTACATCCATCATGGCATGTGATCCGCATGCTAGGAATGACGTTGAGAAAATGTATTGGAAGGATTACAAGATGCATTAAAAAGAAATTGGTGGTGTTGAAAAAGCACGACCGATTTGAACTGTGTGGAGGTACAGGTGGTGCGAGGATGTGGTGGCATATAAATCAAATGAATTAAGCCAAGGTAACTGGAGCAATAACATTAAAACCACAACTGCAAACGACGCTGACTGCAACGTGCAAATGGAGAAAAAAGCACAACAACAAAAACGCAAGCAACAAACAGCCAATGCGCTTCACTAACTGTGACACCGCTAACCCCTGCAACAAGGCGATATATGTACATATGTACACTCACACACACATATATGTATACACTTATATGTAGTGATGAGGATGCAACGCTGCTGCAGCTTAACTGAATTCATCTGAACTTGACTGAATTGTATTAAAAGCACACAAACAAACATACAAACTTGCCTTATATAAGCGTACGTGTATCCATAAATTCTTACACGTACACACATACAAACACATTAGTATAGATACCCTGTGTATACCAAAATCAAAGCCAAATTGAATGAAAGCGAAGGCAGCGACAAGTTCACCAACGACAACCAACCGCTAAAAACCACAACAATATTGCTCGCTTTCGACGACTCTGCGAGAGTAAAGTTGGAAAATATAAGGAAAGAGGATTGAAGTTGTGGTGTGTGGGGGAGTGCAATGTGGTAAATCACATTTTACAACCTGTGACCTCGGTCGGTCGCTGGGTAACTGCTAATAAGATTTCGTGGTTGCTAGAGCAGATATTTGTTGTACTAGGAACGTAGTTGCGAATGAGCTGTGCATGCATAACGGTCCTGCACACAAACCCCTCTATATACATTCGTAAATACATTTTTACTATAGGTGTACATATGTATGCATTTTTCCCGCGCTAATAATGCAATATTAAATACTGGATTATTTGAGATTTGACGTGGTAAAAATGACTTTCGAAAGGTTGATGCTTCTAGTTGTATATAGTTGTATGCATTAAGGTTGTTCATTACTAGGAGATTTATAGAAGTATTCGTCTTATACTTTTGTAAACACTATTTTCTTACCCTCATCAATATAAATTTCGAATATTTGTTTAAACAAAATGTAAAGCAGTGGGATCACTAATTCATTATTTTGTATAATTTCCACTTAACTTCAGCAGTTTCAAGTCGGCTTTGACCTCAAAGCAACACGCTTTGGGTTTCCATAACATCACAAATTTTAGCTTAATCTGTTCAGTTGAACTTGAAAGATTGCAAAACTTTTTAACCAGTTTGGAAAATCATTCAGTAGTCTATAGTGAAGAAAATTGAATTTCTCAGAACCTCCAGAACTAGAGCTCTTGCATATCATTCGCTATACCTTTTGCCTCCAATAATATTGTATACGCTAATAGCCTACCATCAATCGAACATGCCTTATATCGATGTTTAAGAAGAGAATAGGAGAGGACATAGGAAAGGACAATTTGGCACTTTGATGTGTGTAACACTGCTATTCCAGTCAGAAGCTTGAACTGCGAAGCTGTTATCCAACGGTTATCTCTGTCTCGGTTATCTCGGTTAAACGATTTGGTATTTCGTGAGGTTGCGGTAGCTCTAGGCTTAGTGATCTAGTCGTGGGGATCGGTAAATTTAATAATTATGTATTTCGGTTAAATTCAGTTAGGTTTAAGGCCTGTTTCGTGAGATTTGGTACACTAAAAGCAAGTCCTTTGTAAAGTCACAAATCTTCTGTAGAGGGACCTCATGTATAGAGAAAGACCCTTGAACACATCCCAAATCTGCTTAGACATTTTATTTCTATTTTCGCTTGTTCACCTGAGAGAGTGTTGAGAATATTGTTGGCATTTGCTAAGATTTTTAACCTTACCGCGTGATAATAACAGATGGACCTCGCGGCTGCACGAGTACTAGTACCAGCACTTGCCGAGTTCATGTGAGGCCTAGCCATTTATTAGTAATAAGCACCAATGCTATTGATGTTGAGCTTTACTTAAGTAACCTCGCTCCAGAGCAGCATATCTTAACGAGAGACACCTATTTTTGAAAAATGCAGTGGTCAAGAATGATAAAACTAAAGTTGATATATAGTTGTTGAATTTGACCCTTTCACCAACTTTCTCTTCAAGTGTTGTCCCATGCGCTTAAAAGTTCGCTGTCCTCTCCTCCTCTCCTCTGTGGCTTTTTACCGCACTCATCTCCTTCGCCGGTTTGAGTTTATTGCATGTCTAGCTGGTTATTTCTTCGATGAAACGATTTCGCTTGTAGAGTGAACACTGGTACCCGTCTTTCAGATACATTACAGCAGTTTGGGCGTACTGTCTATCGGCTAGACAAAAGCGATGTTGACATATTATAACATATTTAAAATTTTTGAGAAATTGTGTTGAATGTGATTAAGCAATCGTATTTTCTTCTTATCCATTTTTAAATGTCAATAAGGAGCTGTAAATATTATAGACGATTAGGTGTCTCAATGGTCTTGACCCCTGACAATTCATTCATGGACTTCGAATGTTGGATGACTTCAAAAACTTTATTTGGCACCAGTTGTTGTCGTTGTCGTTACATTCTATCCAGAGGTGATCCATCACAACTCTCCACCTGGAAGCTATTTATACTAAAAATTAACTTAGGTGATTCCACGCATCGATTTTGCTAGACTAGATTTCATATGTTTCATATATCAGGAGCATAATTAATCGAGGTTCTTTTCGAAAGAAATTAGATACCATAAACTGATCTTCAGTCTGTATAACATCTACAGATGTCCGGAAGATATTTTTATACAATTTATATATCTGCTAATTCATGGATTTGATTTCAAATTTGACTTATCCAAGAAGTATATTCTTCTGATTGGAGAATACTTTTAGGTATACTATAATTACCACATCAAATATAAACTAAGAAAAATTAAATTGAAAATAGGTCTCTCAACAGTTCTAGGTAGCCAAGTGTGATCGGGTAGGCTGACAAGTTGGTATTGTTTTTAAGAAAAACGCATTTTATAATAATACATTCTCAAATTTCGACACCACTTTTGTCGTGAAATTTACCTTTGGCTCCAAAACAGGCCGCAATCTCCAGGATTGCTCCTACATTGTACCTAAACTTCATTCCAGCGGCATTTTTTTGAGGTCTGAAAAAATGTTTGCAGTTTGGCTATGGTTTTCATTAAGTTGTGAGTAAATTTGATGATTAAAATGAAATAAATTTCTGTTTCTTCAAATATGACCACTTTCCCATGATTTCGCCCTTTGAACGTTCCAATATCAAGTTAGCAAATAAATATCAATGGCATCAATATCAAAATATAGATGCCATAACTTTGCCAGGTGACTGTTGGCCTGAATGAACGCGTTAGATTCGGTTGATTGTGTGCAGTTCACTCGGATGACTATTGATTGTATTTCGAAAGGAAATGAGCCATGTTTCAATTGGCGCCCTCTCAAAGACATGTATGCAAATATGTCTGCAACTTTTATTGTACTGAACTGATATGAACACAGAAATGTTTCCTTCGATAATAGGCTCTATTATCGAACGTACCTCTGAAACGAACGATGAAGGAATGCCCTTGAGTCGCGATGACATCGATTTTATAATGAAGTATTTTTAAATAAATTTGTTCTGGATGAGAGTGTTCAACTCAATTTGAAACCATTTGGAAGGCCTATAAACCTTGTTTTTCCAAAATTCGATTCCAATTAAGCGAGCATGAAAGGAATACATGGTTCTAATATTTAGTACTTTGTCGATTCAAAACTCACTTTCTCTTCTCTATCTCTAAGATCGGACTCAAGTTCTAGTGAATTGTTTACTTATTAATTACTAGATTTTCAAAAATGACAACTTCACATTCTATTCCTTATAATGGATTATATGAAACGAAATAGTGGTGTCGCTCAACTGAATGCCAAAAGACCTCTTGCAACATTTATGCATTATTACTTTTCATTAGCAAAATCAACGGAAGCGTTTCAAAAGAATAATCTGATCTGTTTGAAGAAAGTTGTCAACATTTCTACTTCAGTCCTTTGGTAAATATGTAAGGATGGTCAACTATTCAAGAAGACGGGTGTTGGTGTGTGCAGACGCTCTTGCAGCAATGCCATGCCTAATTAATGTCACTCATATGACACGTGAATGCGCTGAAGCTTTCAATAATATGCACACACACGCGTAAATGTAGTTCTAGATGTGTGTGTGTGTGCGCCAAGTGGCCTAAGCATTAAAAGAGAAAGCTAAGTACATGAGCGAAGCTAAAGGAAAATGTGAAAAGCAGCGGAGGCAAAATGAAAAATGCGAAAATTGAAAAAAAAAAATCTGAAAATTCGAATGAAAGGAAACGGTTGGAAAATGTCGGCAATGAGCCGAAGAAAAAGGTTTAAAGTGTGCACATTAATTAAAAACAAATTTCTTCCATAAGAATGCAGCAGAAGCTGTGAAGTGAACATTGCAGCAGCAGCAGCCAAAGGCGGTGAGGGAGGGGGTTTCCATGAGGCGGCTGCAGCGAGTGGTGGGCGGCAAAAGTGCAGCATGCATAATGCAAAGAGCAAATGTTGCAAGCAGAGATATGAGTACCAACGGCAGCGGCGGCGACTGCAGCAGCATGTTGAACTTGAGTAGATGCAAAGTAAGCAAACGGTAGTTGCCCGTGTGAGGTGCACACATCCACATATACACCTTCAGACGAGCGAGAGCGCACGAGTGGTAGTGGGTGGCTGTACTGCTGCTTCCGGCGGTGTGTCAGCTGTTGCAAGTAGAGGAAAACGTTAAAATCACTTTTTATGCTTGTTTAGTTTCAATTAAAATAGAAGAACCGGCGAATGCTGCCACTACTGCCACTGCTGTTGCGGCTGCTGTGGCTGATGCGGCTGCTAAGAAAAAACAGCAAGTGTTCGCATTGAATAGCAACGTCAACAACAACAACAACACTAAGCGTGTTGGCAAAAGTGGCTCGAGCATGTCGGTAACAGCGTCGCTGCTGTTGCAAGCACCTGTGTAAACACACACACACTTACGCAGCGCTTCACATTCAGGTGTGTTTGTGTTTGTGAGTAAGCGTATCAAATATGCGCAAATATGCCAACTTATAGCGCACATGTTTGCACTCGTGTGAGTCGTATGCATGTATGCATGTGTGTGCATGTGGCAAAACACTTAAGCTTTTGATGTGATACTCAAACGAAGTATCCGCGCGTTGAAGGACGTTTGCGCGTATAAAAATTATTATGCACATTTCTCCGTCTTTTATTATTGCATTTTTTCGCATTTTCATAACATACTTTTCCTTTGTTGGTTCGCATTTGGAATTTTGCATTTTAAAAATTGTATAATTAAAGGTTTATTTAGATGACGATATTGCTTTTATGCGAATATATACAGTATATTCGTTACATAAGTACTCTCAAATGTTTGCATAAAGCGCATTCTAAACGCAGAATATTGGTTGCATAATTACTGAGAGAAGCGTTGTGAACAATTCGTCGAAAATTCGAGGTCAATTAGCAGGGAATATTGTTTTTGAATACTCAAAATGTATGCTCATGATTTGTTTTAGGCTATAAGGTCAAGCTCTTACAGGTGAGTTCTGGTCTGGGAAAGTGGCATGTAAAAACAACAACTGAATAACCGCGATGAATTCTACAAAAATTGGAACTGAACACGCAATAAAATTTTTTTTATTTGAGGTTCCACACTCTATTTCTCCAGACTCACCTCTTAGTTAACATTTGATACAGCTGTATTAAGTGGTTATACTACTTAAGAGCGTCAAAAGGTCTAATCATTTCAATCACGTCATGCATTTACGCCAATAAATTATAGTCCGTCCAAAATTATACGTTTCCTTCATTTTTTTAAGATATCTTGCATAATGACCGATAAAACATTAAGCCAACCGGTACCTTCAAAATCCTTAAATTAGGCATATGAGGGGTAATCTAATTTTAATCATTACAATCGTGAAAAGATTCTCTCAGAACTTCATTCAGATATCTAAGACATATATTTTCAGACCGATATATTTAGTATAAAGTGAGCCATCGGTACTGGGGTCCTCATGAGTGCTTGATTTACATATTGTGAAGTGAAGGAATCAGATGAAATTTAAACAGATGAAATTTAAAATTGTGTTATAATGGAACTAGGCGTGGTTGTGCTCCGATTAAGCACATTTTTCACCTGTAAAATTGTGAAGTCGTTACTGAGATATTATATTTCACTTAAAAGTGGTCGATGCCACACCCATTGTCCAATTTTTACACCGATTCCTATGCAGCATATTTGTGCCATCTTCACTGTAAAATTTAATGCTTCTAACGTATTTATTTAGTGAGTTATTGCAATTTTAGTAATTTTCAACATATCTTATGTATGGGGCATGGGTCTGGTTACTATCCGATTTCACCCATTTTCGCACTGTTTGATGAAGTGTTAAATATAAATGCGTTCAGCAGTTCACACAGCTTTAGTAGTTTGTGAAGTATATGCATTAAACGGATGCGGAGCGACGCCTACTTAAAAATGTTTGCTATTAAAACCAGCACCACAGAACATACCACAGCTACTGATCCCCTGCGCCAAATTTAAGATTTGTAGCATAATTTATGACTTAGATATAGCACTTTATGCTATCTATCTATCTCAGCGTGACAAGGAACACGTTCACCAAGTTTCAACAGGAAATCTCAATTTTTAATCTAGTTATCGGCTCCACGGACGGACGGACGGACGGACGAACAGATATACAGACACCAGTGATCCAACTCGTCTCGTCACCCTGATCATTTTGACATACATAAACTACTACTAAATACTCTAAATCTATCTCGATTAGTTTTAGGTGTTACAAACAACCGTTAGGTGAACAAAACTAATATACTCTGTAGCAACATGTTGCGAGAGTATAAAAATGGAATCTTGGTATACATTATACTTGCTAGTAAAGCCTGAAAGCTTTTAGCTTCATATATATTTTTCGCAAAATGGCGGACTTGTAAACAAATATAAAATTATAGACCGAAAAAATTAGCAGTAAATTGTTTATAGAAAGTTGCAAAAAAAATGCACCAAAAAAAATTTTATTACCTTTTAAAATTGCAAGTGGATACGTGCGAGAGTTTCCGAGTACCATCAACGCCCGATTTGAAAAAAGTAGTTTCGAGAAAAATGCGTCTAAAGTTTTACCTCTTAAAGCTGCCTTACCTAATCTTTCGGCACTACAACCGATTGGGCAAGGAAATATTATTTCCAGTATTCTACCAATTGGATAATGTTTTTAAGACCCTAAAGTATACTTTAAGCAAAAAAAAGTCAATGTTTTGTAATCCTGGGCTGGCCCAATCTCTCAATAGGATTTGCATATAATAGAGGGGACTCCTATAAAACTTAATGACGACAACGACAATTTAAGCAGCAATAATAAAAAAGCATAACGGAACAAACCGCAACTGAAAATGAAACAAAAAAGGCCAAAAGCCTGCTCTGTCACATGTCGTTGCATGCATCAACGATTGGAAGGAGTCACCAGTGGCGTTGATGTTGATTGCGGCTATATCTTTCCTTGTAATTAACTTTGGTTGCACGCGCCATTCACGCGCTTTATCGTGCTACGTTTTAAATTTCATTGCATGTTCGTGTTGTCGTTCCTGGCGCTGCTACTACCCGCTGTTGGCACCGTTGATACAACCTGCCAGCCATGTCTGAGATCTGAGGTTGCCGCCTGCTAAATTGCATTCAACCGCAAAATGACAGAATGTAACGTTGTCGTTCATTCTTTGAAGTCTCTTACCGACGTTCGTTTCGTGGTGATTAAAAGCCACAGCATCGGGAAGGCTAAAAAAAATATGGATTTACAGTTATAAATATTTGTGTGAAGGTAAATGGCAAAGTCTATTTTGCACATCTATTTTTTATCTTTTACAAATACCGGAGACTCTATGTAATCCATATTTCTTTTGGCTCTGTAACCCTTCTGTCTATCGTGGGGGCTCTCGCCGATCATGCTTTTACTAGTAGAGATTGTTGGTATCAAAATATATATAGAGAGCTTTTGGTCTTTACGAGGCCAGCATCAACTTTACTGGGATATTAACATACGCATACCAGATATATATGTAATTCGATTATGGAGTTCGAAATCATGACAAGATCGGTACTCACTGGAATCAATATGATAGAAAGGAAGCATAGTTAGAACACATAAATGAAGTTCAGCATGGTATTTTTCTGCATTGCATAATTAAATTTAAAGCTCCGGGTGGTCAAGAGGATTACTGTCAGGCTAAACAGAAAGAATATGCAAGGTTCCTATTTTTATGGCATAACTGCAATGAACTCTTTAGTATACTATTTTGCTGTACTATGTTGATGTCGATCCGTAAATATTTTAATTCTGCATCGAGCTATATATTAGAACGAGAATATTGGAAGACTTTTAAGGTGTTAAATTTTTTTGTTCTTTGCCGCTCTTGATGTAGATGATTATGTGATATGATTCATAATTTTGTTCAATTTAACATTGATTTCTTTTAAAATATTTTATTCTTATTAGCGACTAAGTTTAACTTCTCGAATTATTTTCTTCAACTTTGAAGAACCACTCGAAAATTAATCTGTTCGGAGTGGTTTTTTCGATTCCCACAAAGCTGCTGGTGAGAAATAAGAAAGAAATAAATTTTCAAAGGATTTAAGAAAAACAAAGAGAGTCTAGAATCTCCGATTAGTGGTAGATTTTAAAACCCATAGCGATAATGCCCAATATGCGATTCGCTGCATCGACATGAAGTCTCATGAGTAAAGTCATTGAAAAAGATAATCAATAGACTTTCAATGAGGAACTCCGTGAACATCAGCTGGGTATTCGGTTATATAGATATGTCATAGAAGGTAACAAAAAGCGGTGGAGTAAGCGCTCAGACGCTGCTGGGGCGAGGTTCTTAAGTTATTGGATGCTTCAGGAACAGTTCAGATCCTTGATCACCACCAATATAGGGCGCAACTTGAAACTACTTTAGGATACTATGGATGGCGGACAGACCAAAAAATCGAAATTTTAAGCAAGAGGGAAAGACCTCAGCTCCATTGTAGGGGTCTTAACGGGGTATTTACCTTTGAGATCTCACCTCAAGAAACTAGGTGAGGTGGAATCTTTAAAAAAACAGGGTGCTGAGGATGACCAAAGCCACGAGGATGGCTTAAGTTCGACCATCGAACTCTCCTCACATATCGCAAATTCAATATAACTGATTATTGAGAAGTAAAATGTATCAAAAATTTAATTTGGTTTGTCTTAATTTATTTACCTTCGAAATTCGAGTGAAATTCGGTGAAATCGATTTTTTGTGGTTATTTAAAAAATATCGCACATATAGAGTGCTTTTAACGAGCTTACTGTTGAGGTGTGGCACTTTAAAAACGGTTTCAGGATATTTACTTGCTCCAGGTACTACAGCACGCCTCAATGTGGTGAGTTGCTATACTCCACTAATAACCGAATGTAGCAAGCAACATTTGAGTTCAAATGCGATTTAAACAATTTTGCAATTTCGTTTGAATTAGGAACACACTGACCTGAATTATGTTCTCTCTAAAGGACTGGCAATTTTAGGGTGTGCAGCAAGTAGCTGTGTCAAGGTTGGGCACAGTACATATCTTCATATAAGTAGTACATTGAATGTGCGTACCTCAATTTAAGAGATGAATGTGACATATATAAAGATGAAAAGTGGTTTAAAATTCTTAAATTTTCTTCTTCCCATCTTTAATTAGATCTGTTTCAATTTTCTTACGTATTAAAATATTTTCAACAACAATTATTAACAACGAACTCGTATTCGGTATAAAAGACCGTAATGCCGTCCCGTTATTTTGTTGAAGTTCACCTTCCCCACAAACACCGGTGTGACGTTAACGTAACTACACTTATATTTGACATTAGTGCAACGTCATGCACGCACGTTGCAGAGTTGATTTTGTTGCAATTCATTGATTTAAATACAATTTTTATAACATTTGTTGCAAATTCGAATCCAATACTTGCGAGCGCCGGTAATCGCTTAATTGTGCGTAACTAATGCAAGGCGGCATTCCGGTTATGCGTTGTGCGATGTAAATTCCTGATGACACTGGAATTCCAAATTATGCTGGTAAATTGTTTTTTAGTGTTTCAGTTTCGAAGCATTAACAAATTATAATAACATAGTTTGCTTTAATAAGGTATTTAATTTAAATTTGTTTTATGCTTGACTTGAAATTCTAATTTGTAGTAGAAATCAAGTCTAAATAAGACAGAGGAAAATAAATAAAATAGTCGATATTTCGTTTCAATTAGTCCTTTAATTTTATTATATTTAATTTTTGAACAGTAGTTCGATAATTATGTACATAATAACGCATTTATCAGCATATACCATTGAGTTGACGTACCTCCATAAAAAGAGGCCTCAAGTCAAATCACCTGATTATCCCCTTTTACAAGCACAGTTTTTGGTATGTTTCGATCACAAAAAGGTCGTATTATTAAAATAATGGTCTTACTGGAATTCTCAATCCATTAGTTGAAAATTGTTTACCTGTAGATCTCACCATTAACAGTAACGTTGGATCTATTTAAAGATTTAAACAAGTAAGAAAGGGTTAAATTCGGAAGTAGTAGAACATTTTATAATCTCGTAATTTTCAAAGTCCACAGCCCGGTTTTGATTAATCTTTATATTATATTGTTGCGTAAGAACTCAACATTCATTATGCGACAAAATTGTGATTCGGTTATAATCATATTTATATCATATAATACTTACGAGGGGTTGTAGACTTATATTAGGGATTGTAGACTCACTTAGTTTCACTACTATATTTTGTCGAGTGTTCGAAATATTTATATTAAAATCAACCCAATTAACTGAAATGATTTATATGACATAAACTCAACCAAAAGAGTTAAACTTAAAATTATATAGTGGGTATATTAGGAAAAGGTTAACCAGAAAATTGGAAATCATTTAATTAGAGATATGGGGCTTTGACCAGAGTCTACACCGATATCATTCATATTTAGAGCTGAACTGCATTATGTTTAAGAAAACATGTTCACTAATTTTATTAAAATTTCACACATATTGTCCAATCTAAACGGTTTAAAGTCAGCTAAAAAGCTGTAAATTACTATATCGAATTTGAAGTCAGTTTGAAAGTCGAATTTTCCTATATCGGGTATATTGGGGGTAGGAGAAGGTCTGAACTGATTGCAGTGACTTTTGGCACAAGTATATTCGAAAGAATTTTACCACGCAATTTTGTGAAGATAACTGACACAGTGACCGACATATTCGACATAAAGTCTTCTATCATAACGAAAATCATTATATGTAGTGTGTGGGAGCTGGGATAATTCGTTTATAGATTTCACACATTTTCGATATTAAACTACAGTATATTCAATATTAAATGTTCACTTAATTTTGCTAAGATATCTTACATATTGATCTATATATGAGGTAAAGAGCTCACCGGAAGTTTGAATTTCTTATATTGGTTATATGGGGGCTAAGGGTAAGGGTAGTATCGATCTGACTTTATCCATAATTGGGGTCACGACATATTATTACCGGGAAAAAATGCTATTTGACTTTCATAAAATTATCCCACAGTTTGATCGATATATATGGTCAAAAGTCAATCGGAAGTTTGAAAACCCTTGTATTAAGCATTTGGGTATAGGGTAAGTATTTATATTATATTACGTATCACAGATTGACCGATATTTTCCGCAAAAAATTGGCTACAGGCTCTGAGATCTACAAATTTGGTATCTGGGGGCTTGAAAAGTTGTAGTTTGGTTTCGAGCATTTTTGGAAGTGAGATGATATAACCTGAGGAGTCAACTTCAAATTTTGGTAAATGATTTATGCTCTCAACTTTCAATGGTATGAGAGTTGTGCATCTCTTCATCTCTGCTCTCTCTTGTGATATGTTACTTACATAGCTGTTGTATGTGAGAGCATAGAATAACAGAGACACAGAAGGTTATATGTATTAATATAATCAGAGTAATAAGGTGAACTAAAAAAGCTCGTCCAACCATTAGACTAAGTAAAAATATTTTGCTTAACAATTGGGTACTTTGAAATCAAAGGTGAATTAAAACGGAATCCCGCCAACAAGTTAAGTTTAGAAAGGATGATTCGGAAAATATGTGAGATATCAAAGCGTGTGTTAGTTCTTCTTATGCTCAGTTCCACCTCTTCTTACCCTTCCCTATTACTGAATAATTCATTTATCCTTGACTCTAACTATTTCGGATCATGGGAACAGTAATAGGTTCTATCTTTATAAAACTCTATTTTTCCATATTGCCAGACTAACATTTCTATTAGCTGTGAAGAATGCTCCTTAAGTTCGGACAACTACTGCAAAAAGCTTGGTTCGAGTCAAGACTACTACAGTTGAGGCCAAAACCTAAATTTTGATAATAGGCTTTGTTCTGAGCTCAGTATTTATCGAAAATCAATTATCGAAATCTTGAGTCTACTCTAAAGCATCCGTATATAACAACCATATATATACCTTTTTAAAGTTACTTAACTGCTATCTAACTGTCAAGCACAACACCGACACCCACATTGCCTTCACACCTGCAGGTGCGAAACAGTGAAAACTTCTAAGTACTACTTGGGACGGGAAGCCTATCACTTCCCGAGCCAGCTAAAAACTATGTAATAACTTTAGACTCACAATTCGCAACTTGCACCTTGCAACTGGTGTTACTATTACCACAATTGTGGTAACTGCAACTTATCATATTCCACTGCGGCTAAGTTGCCCTCCGGTAGCGCTCCGGTAGCACTCGGCAGCACTTGCGTATGACGATAATGATGGTGGTAATGACGAGGATGGTGAGTTATAGGAAATGTGTGAATGCGTGCAGCACGCCACAAGCTACAACAACATCGACAACTGCATCTTGCAAGGAAGTTCGCCTGCACACGCTTGCTGCTAGGCGTTATTTAATGGGCGTGGCGTGCACGTAGCGCCACATACGCCGCCTTCATAAGTCAAATGCAGCGGTTTGGTGTTGCGGTCGCAGTTGCCGCCCAGCTTTGGCGGGCAGGCTTGATGCCAGCGCTAAGGTGCCGCAATGTCGTTGCTTCTCTGAGACTGAGTAGAAGATAATCGAAGGACGCGCCTACGCGCCAACACATATACTTACATGTACATGTACATGTGTGTGTGCCTGTGTGTGCTTGAAAAGTCTGTGCTTTTGGGTGTTTACCGAGAGCAATGCAGGATATTTAAGCATCTTAATGGAAAAAGTTTGTAGCTGGAAAATGCGAGCAGCCAAACCACTTCATATGCATGCAACACAAACGCACATACATACGCACAAATGAACACATGAGCACATGAGCAAAGTGAAAAGTTCTTCGCATATGGAAAATGTGTGCGTGAAAGTTTTAGCTTTTCATCTCTAACTCCCTCCCCAGAAGGCACACGGGTATGCGACTCTCTTCGTTGGGTTGCAACTTTCGCACTTTTTTATTTGCTTTTGCTGTTTTCCGCTGCTTTGAAGATGTCATCGAAATGCAAACAAACGAAAAGTGTCGTTTTTGCAATCCAACTTATTGTTGTTCTTATGACATTCGCTCCGTCGCCGTCGCCGCAACGTCTGATGACGTGTGTGTGTGTGTGTGTGTGGCAAATCGTAAAATGGTAGGCAATTGAATTGCAATTTTGGCGCCTCTTTGTGCTAAGTACTTGCAGTTGGGTTTTTTTGTCTTTTTTTGTATTTTTGCTTCACTTACTTAACCTTCTTAGTATTTGCAAGTTTTTATAGCGTCTATTTGTTGTTGCTAAGTGCTCGCCTTTTACACACTTCGATTTGGGTTTTCCAACTTTGCGAATGAGAAATTCGCCATATGCATTGATAACTGTAACCAGTCGCCTTTATGTTGATTTTTCCACTTTTGTTATAGAGGCGGTGAGGATTTGCTGTCGTAAGCCTGGCAGCATACTTTTAGGCAGTAAACTTTTTTTATGATTCTCTCTGTGAGTTTGTTTTTTTTTGACTGCGGAGCATCAATAACGGAGTCGAAATGAAATATACACTTTAAAAGAAACTGAAGAACTCACTGATTCGGAGAAGTCCATGTGCCGGCGCTTCTTGGCCGGCTTTGGTTGTAGTCGTAAGTGATAAATGGTAATGGAATAGAAAGCCGCTTTGGGATTATGAGAAATTTGCTGTAACAATTGTTAACTAATGGAAAATCCGAGCTGATGTAATTTTTTTAACACACATTGACCATTTTGTTGCCTTATACAAGGCAAGGCTTTGAATGGAAATATGTGAATCGAAAAAGAAATGCGCCCTAAAAATAAATTAAGCATTCATCTCTTCATTAGCAATCTATAAAAATATGACTACGAATGCTCTTGGTCTTTGAAAATGTTTAAAGAAACTGGGAAATATGGCTAAATTACTCAAAAATGTTCTGAGATTCGACCGATGTTAACTTGACGTATATTTTCGTCACAGAGTTGAAATCTTAGAAAAGTTCTAGTAAGTATCACAGAAGACAAAGTCGGTGTGTCGTGATGCAGGACTATTTAAAAAAAAGTTTTTAAATTTTAGTGGTTTACTAACTGACATGGCGAACTTTGTACCCTATAAAAGGTAGGATTAAGACTAATCAATTTGAAAGTTGTTGACATTTTTCTCATTCATTCTTATTAACATTTCGATTTGAGTATTTTCTGTGTATTTCAATATCTTTCTAGAGTAATATTTCTTTAGGTGATGCTTTCCGTTATTTTAATGGTCATTGTAACCTTCATGACTAACCCGACTTTGTTTTATTTATATTGAATTTCTATTTTGTTTTTCTAATAGTACCAAAAGATGGCATGTGTTAATTATTTTGTTTACATAATAGAACAATCAGAGTCAGTTCAAAACTATGTCACTGGAGCACACGAAATCTTTGGACATTTGTGACCTCATCTTTATATCTTGGCGTTCTACAATGTCATCGAAACTGAAAAGTTCCAATAAAATTCGAACTTTGAAAATCTAAAACACGCTTCTGGAAAGATATGCTCATAAAATGAGCCGCCACTAGTTCCTCAATTTTATTTTATTTAAACAACAGTTTTATCTGAACTTCATATTTCCAATCAGTATGTATTCCAAGTCCTATTTTTAAAATATTTTCTTTTTCTCCAACTCTTGGAAATCTTATTTCAGCATTGGTAAAAATGTCTTGCCATTGCTGCTTCGTTATTACTAAGTTGCTCTTAGCATGGTCTTTCCATACATCGAGTAATCGGAATCGAAAGTTGATTCTGAATATTAAAATTTGATAATACCAGCTAAAATATGCAGTTACGACTGGTTTTCATTCCGAGAACCTGTATTTTATTTGCTTCAAATGACTAAATGGAATGTTTATCAAATTTTAATCTAATGTTAGATTATCAAAATTTATTCTACCAATTCGTATTGCATAATTAATATATTATATATTTTCATATCATTTGAATTTCAATATTGCTACCAAATGAATGCTACGGAATCTAGAGGCTACAGTTTTATTGGTATTTTCCAAATGAATTCAGTAGCGTATTGACTTGGATACTACTTGTAGATGTGAGACAGTAATAAATGATTTTGCCAAATAAAGGATACAACTTATTATGAGCCACGCAACGAAGATGAAGAACGAAGTGGCGAAGATGATAGCACCGAAGATGAGTGTGGAAAATGTATGTCAGTTGAACAATGATAGTGAAATTGTTGTTCAGATTGTGGGACTTTTATCAAGCAGAGGGATTCTTGGAAACCTTATCAGGGACTTTTTGCATCCATCCATAAATTGGCGTATCAAGTGTCAAAGAATTATCAAAAATCATAATAATTTGCACACAAGTGGCATTTTCTATTTTGACACCGTGTTAGAGCTCGAAGTTGGTTGCTGACACAGCTGTGAGAACCCAAATGATATAAATGAAAAATAAAAATAATTTTTTTTTTTTGAAACATAGTCTCTAATTTCACAGCTTCATAACTTTTTCATTTTCATTGGCTTACATATGTGAAATAAGATTAATTATTAAAGAATGATAATTTAGGGATAGCAGTTTGGTAATTTATAATTTCGATATAAGGAAGACTTCTATTTTAAAACACGTGATATGAACAGTGCCTCGGAAGGGGTGCAGCATCTCATTTAATCGTGGTTAAAATTAACCTACTTTCTTTTCAAATATAAAGCTTTAACTTTTTTAGTTCTATGTATATGGTAATAAATTTTACTATTTTTACAAAGTAGACACGACCTCGCAATTGTTCGAGCTCTTATTCGCTAGTATTTGGGAATGCATTAAATGTCGTTCAAATGATGCTGCTGGTAATATCATATACTTCTGACACAAATTAAATTTGAGCTACAATTTGTGCGCAGTGGGATTAATCATTTTACAATTTTATTGCAAAGTGGCGGAAAGGATTTACCCGTTCAAATTACGGCATGCGCGGTGAGTTCCGCATCTATTTACTTACCAGTACAAGTTTATATATATATACAGAAGCGTACATCTTCCTCTGCCATCGAATACGTTCATGCATATGGTAGCAAATTAATTCCCTTATGAGATTATAGAAATTTTCCATGTGGGCATAAAAATGTTATGTTGCAAGAGGCATACTCTGCGGAGAATTTAAATCTAAAGGCAAGTATTGACTCACACTTGTGTACTCAGGACCCTGCAGGAAAAAGTACTTGAGACTTTAAATCAAATGAAATGTTACCATGGACATTAACCTAAAAAAAAAGGTTTAAAGAATTTCTGTCAGGGCAATTTTTAAGAAAAGTCTTCATATATTTGAAATATTTAAAGAACTGCGCCGGTTTGGTGGCCAGGAATGAATCAAGCCAATTTATGAGGCTCTGTACTGATCTGAACCGTATTCCAGTGAGGGTGTTCTGCATCGACCGGAACAAATGGTAGACAGAAGGGGCAAGGTCTAAGCTATAAGGCGGATGAGGAAAAACTTCCCAGTCGCCGTTTTCCAAATAATTTTTAACCGGTCTTGCAACATGAGGTCGAGTGTTCTCGTGATGGGAAATTATTGCCTCGTGTCTAGTCTCAAATTGCGGGAGTTTTTCTGCAATCCATTCCATTCCATTAATGGTTTCACCTGGTTTTAGAAGCTTATACAGCACCTGGCTGGTTGGCCAGGTTTCAACGTGCAGGGTTGGTGTAATGTATCCTTTTTCATCATCAGTCAGAATCCGATGCAAAAACGACTAACGACTTTTGCATAGCATTTAAGCAGCATTTTTGATAAGCAAACTCGTCTCTCAACTCTCTCAATGTCTGTTGAGTACAATGTATAAGGCACCTAATTTCCTTTTGAATGCATCCGGCTGCTTTTAAACGTTTTGAAATGACTGCTTAAGTGACTCCTAAAGATTCTGGGAGCTCTTCTTGTGTTTGATAACAATTTTCATCGAGTAATGCTTCCAGTTCCTCGTCTTCAAACCTTTTTGGCCACCCAAGAAGTTCCTCGTCTTCCAAGCCAAGACACGTTCGCTCAGTTAGAGCATGTTCACCATAAACTTACACCAAAATTCGACGCTTTTCGGTTGAGATTTTCTTTATATTAAAGTTATGAAGAAGAACTCCCCACAAAAACATTTTTTCAGGCACAAAGTTCGACATATTTGAGCTAAAAAATTATATTTGTTTACACTTCAAATGAATGACATATACTATATTCAGTATAGTAGCATATATACTGCATATATAGCGTATAAACTGTAGCATACAGTAGCTTTCCTACGCATCTTCGGAATAATGGAATTATATAGTGGAATAGTGGAATTATAACCAAGTTACGCCATCTCTTGTTAAACCGCACGAATACAGTTATGGACCTAATATATTCTTGCAATTTGTTAGGAGGAAAGGACTTATATTCGGTATCTGAAATATATGAGAAGTGCCTTAGCTTAGAGGCACTATTTGAGCAAAGTTATATTCCTATAACTCTTCGGGCGGTTGATTCATATTTAGTAAAGTGAAAGAATCAGATGAAATTTAATATTGTGTTAAGTGAGGAGTAGGCATGATTGTAGACCGATTACGCCTGTTCTTACATTGTAACATAAGAATGTAAGCGTAATGTTCTGCACTAAATTTTGTTGAAATTGGAATAGTAGTTGCTGAGGTGTGAGATTACTGAAAATGAGCTACATCACATATTATCAGATATTATTACCAAATTCAAGTTTTGTAGCTTAATTTGTAACCTAGTTGTAGCAGTTTATATTTTTTCGATTTACTGATTTTGCCCAACAGCAATATCAACCTCCTCAGAGTGTAAATTTTTGCTTTGCGGTCATACGGACAGATATGTGTGTCCGAAATTCAACTCTTTTCGTCATTTTGATCGATATCTCTATATCCATATCGATTAGTTTTAGGTGTTACAAACAACCATTAGGTGAAGAAAACGATTACACATCGTGCAACGCGTTGCAAAGTCGTAAAAACTGGTACGACAAAAAACAACTACAATATTGACATTAAATTACTGAAGTTTAAGAGAAGTTACAGTTAATAATATTTTATTCTCTGCGTTGCCACCCATTAAAAGAAATTAAATATATATACGCCATAAGCATCAAACTCGAAAGGGTTAAGAAAGATTTCTGTCGGAGATATTTTCATTCAAGGTTACTATTGAGGAGGTAAACAATTTTATTCCGACAGGGTGTGTATGCGTTTTTTCAAAGTAAACTTCCCCAAAATATATAAAAAGTATATATGTGTGTTTAATCATGGTTTGTATATTTATATAGGGAAACAAGTAAATCTAACTCAAACACTAAAACAATGGCTCTGCAAGAGTGAGTAGAATAGCCGCATGATTGCATGTATGTATAGGAAAATAGAGATTTCTTTATGCAAATTTTGAAACGTAACGAAGATATCGCTACTTCTACTACTGGCAGCGACAACGCCACGGCCATCGCCATCACAACCGCAATCGCTAGCGCCATGAGCTTCGTTTCGCTGCTGCTTTTGCAGATTTTTGCAATTTTTGAGGGATGTGGGAGGTAAGCAACAAGGAAATACCGTCGCATATGCGGATGTCATATCCATTTTTACGAGCATGTGTAACAGTTTAGCGGTCACATATTTACATACACGTATATATATTTTGATTTATGCCATCCCTGTAGGACAAAGAGGCCCCTGTAGACAAAGAGGCAATACTTTGACAATATTGGAATATATTCATTCGTTTATTGAAGCTTATGTACGAGGAATAATTAAAAAGTTTGATTTTTGTTCGCTGAGATAGAATTTCTCCGAAAGATTAGTTCCACGTGGGTTTTCAGACAATCAATTTTATTTATTTTTCAGTAATGACATAGGAGATAGCTGTTTTTCGACTCGAGCTATTTCATATTGTTCTTCTTCTGGAAATATTTTCTTTAGCGAGTATAAGTGATCCTACTTGTTGGATACAAAATTATTCAATGAAGATCTTAAATATTCTAATAATGATGTCATTTCGTTTAGGATAGCATTTAAATTTTATGAAGACTTTATATTTAATCTGTGGTTTGCCTCCGTAGATTTTCCTATTGTACATACAATTTTAATATAATCTTGTAAGTGATTTTTGGAATAAAAATTCCCCGATAGTGAAACTATATCTCCTTGATTAGATCAGGCTTAAGCTATGTTTTTTCATAACTCATGCTATGTTTGAGAGACAATCGATATTTTCTCGCATAAGCTATGGTGCTATGCTCGCTCGCTATGGTGTTTGCTTAGGTTTAGATTAAAATTCATTATACTCTGTTACTCTTCTGCCTCATGGGCCGAGCTCAACATTCTATTGTACATATCAGTTTTTAAGAGTGTTCTTTTCCTCTCGGCAACTTTCCAAATAAAGTAAGGCACACTTTTCTAGAAAACCGACACTTACGACCACTAATTCATACTGGGCATATATGGGCAGCATAGATAGTACATATGTATATCATATAGAAATCACTGGTGCGGGAAACGTATCTTATAAGTATTGGTGAGAAAATTTAAATATGGTTTAAGTAGAGCGCACAGATTTACCGAACCATAAAAATGAAAAATCTCTAGAGATGCTCATTCGCATTCGAAAATACATACAAACACATACTTGTGTATAAATGTGTATATATTAGGAGTAGATTCCGCACGAGGTAAACTTATTTTAATAAATACACATACAGATGGAAACGCTTTTAGGTTTTCACTGGTCACACAATTGCATATTAGCTTTAATAGGAATGTGCACCTATTATTTGTGACATTTCGACTTGCGAGAATATTTTGTGAGGCTATGAAACGCAAATAATAAAGTTGATATACATAATTAAAGTTTACTAAGTTACTGAGTAATGGAAAGTACTGTTTTGATTGAATCCGTTATATATCACATAAAAAAAGGGTTTTATAGTATTGAACGTAGTATTTTTTTAAATTAATGGCGGTTTCCGGATGTAGAATTCCATATAGTGGCAGTTGTCAAACAAGCTGTTAACGTTACTGCCAATGGTGTGCGGCACAAGCAAATAATTTCTGAACTTTTAGTTCTCTATTCACTGTGTTTTTTAATAAAAATATTTTTCCGACCATCTTAGCCTGTGATGTTGTAATTACTGAATCCAAAATTATGGAAAATGTTTTTTCCTTATTGTCGAACAATCATACAAACAGTTATTCTATATTATATATTATATTATATATATATTATAATATAATATTTATATTATATATTATATATTATATATATTAAATTAAACAATCATTTTACCGTTATTTTCACAGTGTGATTATCAACAGAAAACAGAACTAAATCATTAAACGCCGAACAAATAATTAATACCAAATAATATGAGACTGAGTATGAGGACTTCCAATAAGATTTTGTATTAGCTCTCTGTGGCAAAAAAAGTGATGACTTTTAATCTAACCAAAAAGGCCTATATTGAGCGAGAACGAAATTAAGCTACAATCAACTATTCTTGCAATTCAATAATGCAATTCTGTATTCAAGTATTAGCCAAATCAAATAACTGCTGATCCTTGCTTTATCTCATGTGTTTGTAGAAATTAGGAAAAAGAACAAGAACATATCAATAAGTCTTTGTCAAGACAGAGCGATGGGTTATCCATCGACATTGATAAAGAGATTTTCGACTAATAGAGGTCGAAATTATGAGTCATTAGCTTAGCGGTTTTGATTTCCGACAACAACAAATTATATGATTAACGATTTCCGAAGTGAGAAAGTTTGATTCATGAATTCAAAACGCATGTTTTTGAGTTGTTTCTATCAGACTGGAAAAGTTCTTTGAGAATTGATCATCGCGGGGAAAATTGTGAAAAACAATAAAACAGTGAGCATTATCCATCGCCAGGTCAGATATATCCTCATATACTATTCTGAGCCGATCAACAATGTTTTCCAGGTATAACCTGATGAGTGCTGTTCTCGTGCTTCATGAGCCACTACCGCCAATTTTCTAAACAATAGCATTATATTCTACTATGCAAACTTGTTTTACTCCGAACAGAAAGTCAGGCCTCGAATCAAATTATAATAAAATGCCAAGAATCGAATGAAGTTGGAGTGAACAGCAATGTGAGTGAACAAATATGGTCAGGTGTGACGTTTTCAATAAGCTGGTAGAGTATTAATATTATTTCGAATGACCTTCTGGAAAGGTATTTTTGGAGACATCAATATTGTCATATATATCCTATATTATAGATAATGTAATTTAATTTATATTCAAAATCACACGATTACTTAAAAATTGAATATGTGTATCAAAGTATTTGTAGTAAAAGTAATGTTCATTTCCAATTTTCCTATCCACTATGGTAAATGGAAAAAATTATAATGTTCTTTTAGTACAATTCTTCAACGCTGTTCATCAAACAACATTCAGTTTGAATACAAAGCAATAATAATTATGTGAAAATGAATTAGGTCAGGCCAGTCTTCATATTACAGAAAAAGATTTCCCAAGTAGGGAGTTGATAAGGAAAGCTTACGTTGGAAGAACCTTAGCGTTTTAAATTAGTTTCTATTTATACACATTTTTATTTGAAATTCGATTCCAAAGGGTGATATTATTTCTTAAAAGTATACAGTGGCTGCTGATAGGTTTAATGTTATGGAAAGTAAGTTTGCTTGCAATGATTTAGTAATTATCAGTTCAAAGGTAAAATATTAAAGCATCGTTTTAAGGTCGAATTTTCCGCGATATTTCTTGATGTAAATATATGTAAATGAACAAGTAAAGAATGTTCGTATTGAATACTTGTTTTTAGTGGTCGGTGCCTTGCCGTTTCTTCTGTATTTTTCAACGGAGTAGTGTCATTTGTAGCAGTTTTGAGCTTTAGGCTTATACATTAGTTTGTTGTTCGCACCTTAATTACATACTGAATTGCAGGTTTAAGTGAAGTGAAGTGAAGTCGATAAAATCGTTTTGTGGGCGTGGAGATGATCTGCATTCACTCCTTTACGAAAGCTGCTCAATTTTTATACTAGTTATTAGATTTACAGACAGACGGATGAACATACAGATATCGCGAAATCAATCATCTCGTTTACTGATAATTTTGATATATACAACTGTGTTATATATCGCGATTAGTTTTGGGTGTTATTGGCAACAGTTAGTAGAACAAAACTATTATACTAAAATGATAAAAGTTAAAAATGGATGAAAGGGGTTATGATTCCATCCATCCATATGATTCCATTCCATATTTTATGAAAGGTTATGATTCTTTCAAAGTAAACTTTCCAAGCAAAGCGGTGTTATTAAATACAAACTTAAATCAGCGACCTAAACTAATGTGCATAATGAACATTCATATATGTATATGTATATGTATGTAAGATATGTATGTAAGATATGTATGTATATATATATATAATATTATGTGTGAAATGCCGACCATAGAAAATTAGCACTATGAAAATACTAGTCCGAGAGAAAAAATATTGCAGAAAGACAATAGTTTCAATCAAACACCATCATTTGTTCGACTGTATTGAGAAGAATATTTAGTAAAGTTCATTTGCATTCGATTGTTGTGAGTTGTTGTCAGAGTTGTTGTCAGAGTTGTGTTTGTGACGGAATGCAAATATTTTTCCATATTTATCTCACTTTGTGTTTGTACTTATTTGCCAGCACAGAACGCATAACGTCATATGAACGAGTATATGCAAACCAGTGAGTGAAAAATTGAAGTGAGTGAAAAAAAAGTGAGTGAAATCTCCCAGTGAGAAAAAATTGATATTTCTATCGCTTGAGAACAACATATGAGCATTTAATATATTTCAATGATGATCATTAAAAAGCTTGTGGTAGCTTAAGACTTACATAATATTATCAATTTATAATAGAAATTATATTTTTACGAGTAATCTTTTTCACTAATTCGTTTTCTCCAAAAGTTTAATAAAGTTTCGGAGGTCAAACAGAGGTATGAATACCGAAACATGCATTACGGATCCAATAACTTTGACATATATATTTTAAATGTCATATTGAAAAAGGTGGGGAGTTTTCATTTGGAGGTTAGGAAAAGCTCTTTGATTAAAAGAAATGGAACATCAATTTGGTGAGGATTTTAGAGGGGTTTGCAAAGAAGCAAAATAACAGGTCAACGATGAGTGCTATTACGGTTTTAAAGCCGATTTTTTTTTTGTTTGGAAATTCAATTTTAATTTACAATTAATTAATTTTTTGAGGTTCAAGTTTCGATTACCGATCGGCTATCAAAAGAATCAACTAGAATCGGTTCTGAATATCAAACAAACGATTCGCTAGGTAGAGCAATTAAACCGTTATCAAAATACATTTGCGAAGGTGGATATGAAATGTCGCCTTAAAAGATGCAGACTCTTCAGCTTTGAAAGTATCCAGTTCACTGTTAGCTTGTGGCAACAGACGAAGAAGACGGCCTTTTTCGTATTGAAAATTAAATTGTAAGGGATTTGGTTAAGAGCTATCTTCAACCTGCGGAACGAAAAAACGACCCACGCTCAATTCCGCTGATGCCATTAAGTCTGTGAGAGCGAAGAGAAGAAAGCACTTAATGTTCATCAACGTTTTCACACTGTGAAGTTTTATAAAGTTTGCAATATTTACAGAGAGTAAAATGTTTTCCAGTACTGGCGCAATCCCTGCATCTGAAACTGCAAAAACTCTTGGAGTCCCGAAAAAGGTACTGACCTCACGTACTACATCTATGTGTATATTTATTTTTAACCTTAGCCATGTTCTAAACAGCCGAAAAGTTTTAAGTAATATTCTCATGAATTGAAAAACTATGTACAGTTACATTTGGAGGTATTCCTGCTTTTGGTGTTTCAAAGCAAATATTTGGTGTTTGAAAAGCAAACAACACTGGTCCAGCACTGCACCAAAAGTAACTACTTCCATGTCAACTTCAACCTAGTAAAATTTATTAAGTGGTGAGTGATTGCATATAAGCAAATCTGGTTATATATGAATATAAGCACGTTTGTGTTTTATGCGGCTGTTTGTGACGGACATAATCATTTTGTTTTGCCAATGTGCTTAATCAAAAAAAGTTATCAGTGTTATTGGCACGTTGCTCATTGCTCATATGGTCCGTTCGGTCCATAATATAAGAATTTTCATGCAAATTTAAATATTGTAAACAACCAAACAAGCTCGGAACTCGCACGCCTTTGTGTGTGTGGGCTGAGCTATAAAATAGGCAAACGAGTTGTTTGAATTTGAAAGCTTCAAGTCCATAAAAAGGCACGAAATCATTTTGTGTTTCGCATTGTTTCGCAGCGCACACAACTGGTATTGTTTATAGCGTTGAAGGATATTTCAAGGACTTTCCAAATACATACATAATCATATATTTCAAAGGAAGTGCGCATACATATTTATGTGTGTATGTATGTATTAGTCTAAAGTCATAAGGAGTAAATTTGAAATGATGATTACATTGGAGATAAACTTGAAGGCGGTTTTGTGCTTGGTTATAGAGATATATACCTACATGCGAGGGCGGTCCGATAAGTATTGAGCCTATAAAAGAGAAATGAAAGTTTTGGAAAAATTACGATTAATTCCTCAATATAGACTACTTTTAGCTCGATACTCTTGACCCAACTTCTCCAACTTTGCTCCAACTTCTTTAAACTGTCCGAAAAATATATTTCCTGGAAGTCTTCAAAGTAGGTATCTATAGCGGCGATAACCTGCTCATTTGACTTCTGCCCGGCGAACGACTTATTCAAGTTTGGAAACAAAAAGATGTAGGACGGAACCAAAGCTCTTCGTATTCTCGTTTGGCTTGGTGTGTACCAAATATCATACTTTGTAGACGGTGGCGAAATGATGTAGAAACTCCTACGGATTGTGCTTAAGCAGCGTCAAATACTTCTGAAGGGGTAGCGCCTGTTGTCTGGAGTGAGTAAACGTGGCATCTATCGCGCCGATAGCTTTCTCATGTCTAATATTTCTTGAAGGATATGAATCACGCGGTCTTCTGAGATGCCAACTTTCTTAGCTATTAAATCGGTACTCTAGTGATATGTAATCATGGACTTTTGTCACATATTTTCCGAGGTTGCCGGTATCGGGGCACCAGGATGTCGATGATCAAAAACCTACGTGCGAACAACATGTCGAAACTCTTTTTAACGGCCACCATCGACCAAGAAGAGTCTTAACTTAAAGCATCCAAGCGATGTTTCATTTGACTACATAATTTCCCTTCAAAAAACAAGAAAAACACTTCTCTTCCAAAAAATGAATCACCGGTACTATCGCGGTACTAAACGATAATAAATATTTTTCTTGCGATAGTGGTGCCATTAAGCGGTGAATTCAAGTACTTATCGGACACCCCTCGGATATATACATAAATATGTCTGTAACCGTATTTTTGAGAATTGGCATGACCATTCATCTGACCGGTGGTCGTTTTTGTTATAAGCGACAACCTTTTCTTCATTGTCCTTTGCTTTCGTCCTTTCGGTATGGTGTAATTTGTGGTATGTTTTGTGGCATTATTTTCAATTTACTTGAATACATTCAACTGCAAAAATGGTCAGCAAAGATTTACCCCTCCCACACGCCGCTCTTTAAAGCGGTTGCAGCAAGTGGCCATATGGGTCTTATTTTCGCTCGTTGCAAGGGATACTGTAAAGGTAAGGAAACAGTGGAAGAAGTTGGAAATATATCCTTTCATACGCGCATGTGGTTTTGTGTGCCATAAAAATGATTGGATGTGCGTGTTGTGGGCTCATAAAAATCTCGGCGCATTATTTAAATAAATACGTATATAGTTTCATAGAGCAAAGTGCCTAAGTACTTGCAAACGATATGCTGCGACTACGAGTTATATACATATGTACTTATTGAATTAATTTAATTCAATTTTTTTTTCCTCTTTTGTTTTTCGGTTCTTCTATACTCTTTCCTTCGCCTCGTGCAGCAGCGCATGCATAAAAGCAGCTGTTTTACTACTTTACCATCACTTTAAATACTCGTAGTTTTGAGTTATCTATGAGTGTTAAATAACTGCTTTTGATTACTTTTGGAGTGCATGCGAGCGCATTTTATTTAGTTTCAGCACTTATTTTTTATAGCTATGCCACACTACCTTTACATAAATATATTCATATATTTACGGATACACTTATGTCTGTGTGTGTGTGTGTGTGTGTGGAGCAAATATAATATCCTTATGTGTGTACGTATGTGCGAGTGTAACTTTATGGAGTAAGTACTCGTATCTGCAGTGTTTCGTTTTTATAGTCTAGACGTGTTTTATACATTCAGCACATGCAATTGCGTCTCAAGCTGGGCAGTAAGGCGATACTGGAGCCTTTATAGTGATCCATATATTTAATAGGACATACATACAAATATACTTTATTACATAGCATACGTATGTACAATAGGATGGAGTAACTTTTCAATGGTGGAACATTTGGAAATTTTATCCAAATTCTACATGTGAAAGATAAGCGACTACATTTTGTACTTTGTAAAAACACCCAACTTAACTACTTTGCTATCAAATAGGTAAAAAATAGATTAGTCATTCCGAAAAGCATTTTGAGTGACACAAGTTTTGATACCTTGAAAAATAATGTATCAAAAGGATGCTAATGAAACACTACTTATTGGGCAAAAATGCTGCTGTTACGAAAAGCTGCCATAATGAGAGTTATCCTTGTTCAGAGTCAGGCGAAGCAGCCCTTCCTTTGTGGTTCGTACAGAGTATTTAAGTACCGTCGACCATGAACATAATGGCTGTCGAAAAGAGACTGAGGAAGAACCCAACAAAAAATCGAGTTGATCGAGTTAGATAACACTCTAAAGATATCAGAAGAAAGTGTTAAACATATCGTCTAAGAATATTGAGGTCTGCCATAGCTCTGTGCAAAGTAGGTCCCACGCGAGCTTACAATCGTTCAAAACTGAAAACGATCGTATATATATGTGGGAATAAATAATGGCTCCAGTGTTATTGGGATGTATGAATTATGAAATCATGGAAAACAGCGTCGTTGGAAGAAGAAGGAAGTGGCGAAGCCTATCAACCTTGTCACATGTGGAAGGTAAATAGTGGAAAAATTCCATGAAATGTGTAATCTTTTGGAGCAAGTTTTGGACAAATCGTCCTACAAAAATACTAAAGAAAATTGGAAGACCGCTATAATCAGGGTATCACCCTAAATGATCTGATAATGTTGAAACATAGAACCGCATTTTGATATAAAATATGTGTTTTTCTTTAAAAATGAAATGTTAGGTATATATTAGATATATACAGGCCAAAAAATCTTCTGGATTCTTTTACATCTTCTTTACATCTGGATTCTTTTACTTTTAAGGGTAAATATTTGTTCATTTTTGGTTTCATCAAATGAATATCAAATTTCCCATATATTACCAATTCTTTTATAAACTGAATTTGGTATATCACCAGATGATACGCGGATTACACTAAGAAGTGGTTTGTAGGAAGAAACCGCAAGCATATTTGTGTGTATATTTATTTTCCCACATATATAAGTAAGTGCTAATGTCATTATTTTCGAAAAATTACAGCGTGTCCACTCTAATGCGAACTGCGAGCTTTTTAACATTAGTAAGTAGTTGGTAATGCACATATATTGGAGATCCCTTCGGCTTAGGCCACTGCAGATATTTCACGGATGCTGCAGCTGGAGCTGTGCTCTGTCGACATTAGCGTGTCTTGCACATGAACTGCTTCACTAACTATTTTATTTTGATATATTAGCAATTTAAATGAATTTATTGAGTTAAACTTGTACACTCATTTGGGCCAGCAGTGGCGAGAAAATGGTAGATCCAAGGCAATCTCCTCGTGTCGTGTCGTAGGCATCATACGTGCAATAATAAGCTATTAGCACTCTTTTCATAGCAGGAACAGGGTATGATTCAATTGTCGATTTTCTGGTATGTGAATGCTTCTTCTTCTTGATTGACGCTGTAGTTGACCAAATGGTTTTTCAAAGTCCACCACAGCTTGCCTTGTGTTTCCTCGTTTGGTAAGTTGACACCGGTTCGAGGCACTAAACATCCATTTGATTTTCCCGATGTGCAAAGACCGGTAGAAAGCAATTGCATATTATATCATAAATATGTTCAAATCTTAAGTATCCCCATCGATTTCAAGGTCACAGTTCAGTCATAATAATCACCGACCTATAAATTTTAAGCCGACTCCGAAAAAAAGTGTTGTGTTAGACACTTGATACGACAAAAGATGCACCAATCGGAAACAAGTTTTTTCATTTTTGTCGGAAGTTGGATATTAACGTAGTGTTAGTGCATACCACTATATTAGGGTCGTTGCCTACAAAATGTGCTGACTTACCGTATATCATAGTCGACTGTACTTCGGAGCCATATATTATAGAAGTACTCTTTTATTCTCACCAGGTCTTGTCTTTTTTACTTAGTTGTTTTTTTATCCCACTAGAAATCTATTAAACTCCTATTTTGTATTGCATTCAAAGTTTCATATTTGAGTATTTTTCGAAAGTTTTCTTAGTAGTGGTTAATAAATAGGACATAAAAGTATGAACTCAGTTTCTGACCCGCTGCGCAAAATTGTTGGAACCTAGTATAGACGGTCCTTCTATCCTTCTTTGACAGAGCAGTTCCCATTGTACATGTTAAGCCTTAGCTCCGCCGATAATTAATTGCAGACAATTTAACATGTAATAAAGACACAATTTTGACATTGTGGCCGGTGCAAAAGGTTAGACAGTCTTGCAGATATAACTACAAAGACAGCATCACAAATATTCGCCATTATAGCTAATTTTCTAACAAAAGTTGTGTGTTCCAAAAATAATGAGAATTTTCGTTTTTATATTTAATATTTATTCATTCGTCTACAATAATGTTGTCGCCTTCAGAATAGTCTCCATTCGATATTATGCCAGCGCTTCTTCCAATCGTCGAAACACTTCTCATTTTTTTCTGGATTTTTAGAATAGCCTTTAGCTCTTTCAGCGATGCGCTTTTAATGTCATCTATATTTGTAAAACGACGGCCTGTACCTTTAAGGATTCTTAATTTTTGGAAATACGAAAAAGTTAGACCAAGTCATGTCTGGCGAATATGGAGGTTGGGGCATCGTTACAGTATTGTTTTTGTACCCGTATTTAAACATATTCATATATTAAAATGTTAATAATAGTCGTTTGTCGATGATTCTGCTGGAAAGTTTTCGGAAAATTTGCTAAAATGTTATGGCCACAACCGTCGCCTATAGTTTGTGTGAATCATTTTTAAAGTAGCTCACTTATTAAATGAAGTTTTATGAAGAAAGTGAAGAGGTAAAACAGACAAAATAAAACAAAACTGAAAAGTAGAATTAATTTAAACACATAGGGTTAGGGATAAATATAACACGGAACACGAATATAAAAAGACCTCGCCACTTATAAACTTATCTTCATCTATTACTGTAAATCGAAACTCGCTACACTTAAACTGATGATATCCGACATATAAAATTATTTTTATAATAGCGGTCTCATCTCCGTTACGTATTTCTTCTATGTATTTTTTTACATTTTTTTTTATCTTTTAGTCATTCGGAGGTGTTTATTAGGTCCGAATATTTACAGAACAACAGCGATAGGGATATCAACAATTTTCTCCATATTTTTCGACCGAACGTGCGGATAGATTTTTTTAATCATCTATCTGGTTTAATGTTAAAATAATAATTCTGAAATTCAAATTCGTTTATAAGTAAGGAAGAAGCAGGAAATGTCCTAAGTTAATTGACACTTTTCCAAACTTTTGCGAACCGCTTAGTCGGTTGCTTTTTAATTGTAGAAGAAGAGTATTTGTATAAGAGAAGAATTGTATAAGAGATGTTCTATTAAATGTATTTAAGGAAACTATTGTTCGTCTAATGGAATCAACTGTACCTCTGCTTGCCAGAAATAGTTATGATCGACTGAGTGGAAAATTGCATACACAAATTCACTTTTATTTACCCATGCGAGTATTGATAATTGTACTATGAAAAAAAGACCGTTTGAATTGCCAGAAACTAGATTAATTTATTGCAGTAAATTATTTGTTTATATTTGTATTTACAATTGAATTTTTAATTATGAAAATCCATTGTAACACCATATGCAGCATCATTTGGTTTTATCAATCATAAAACGTCACTTAAACAAAAACAAGTTGCCACATATTCTATTTCTATACAGATGTGAGTGTAATTGTGCATCCATGCAATGTATCTGAGGTAATTACAAATAATAATGTCTAAAAAATTTGCTGTAACCTACTAATTTTAAATGGTGAACAGCGCATTAAGCTTGGGTTTGCATAATTTACGAGCATAATTAAATTGTTTTCCAATTACGAAACATAAAAAAATCGCTTTTGTTAGTAATGAAACAAACTAAATTGCTTTAAATTATCGGCTTTTTCTGAATGCGCTTGTTTAAAACTGTTTTTACTTTAGTTGTTTTTTTTTACTTTTGTGTTATTGCAACAAATTCACATTTGAATTTTAATTAGTAGACACTTGCCACTCATTAATTGTCGATATGTTTGCTTTGCTGTAATAGCAATGTAATACACATTTGGGTTTTTTGTTTGTTTTATTTACTCTTGTTCATAATTATGTACAAACAAAGATTAACATTACCCATACTGCTTCATATTTAAGTACTACCCACCAGTGAATTAAAGGCTATTACACATAAAGGTACTAGCTCGGGGCTAGTTAGTTATTTTGCTGTCCGGGAAGTGGCTGTAAATGAAATCAATGTGCAAACATATACCCAGGTGTAACCTACGTCCAACGCTAACTACAAGTTTAGAGTAGCATTTCATCCAAAAACAGAATGTATTTTCGGTGTTCACAGAAAAGTTCCATATACTACTGCCAAAATACTTTTATACAACTAATTTTGAGACACTATCGAGCGTGTTTTATTACATCTATGTACATATCTAGGAATTTCTTTTCAATCCGGATTCGTTTGGCTCTTGAATCGAATTGAATCTTGAATCTTGATCGAATCCAACGCATTCTAAATGAGAGATTAGGACATAAATACTTTCTCAGAATGCTCTATATAAAACTTTTAGGGAGTTTCGCCAGAAGTAAAAAATAATGTAAGATGGTGGTAGCCTTAATAAAACATATACAATCTATTACAATAGTTAACCAGAAAATATATGAGAGAAGTTAATACTGCGAATATGCTATTACAGGTAGGTCACGCATAGAGCTCGTTGGAATTGGCTAGTGTTTAGTGGGTAGTATTTCTTACATAAAGCGTTCATATTTTCTGGCTATTAAATTCTTGAGTGCTTAACTAGTTAAAAAAATTTCTGTTGTATGTTCAAACCGACGGTTCAAAGTGGGAATCTCTCTTCTGAAAGTAGGGTCCTTCGCCAAAAGAGGGAACAGTTCTTCTAAACAAAGTTTGAGTATTAAAACAACATTATTTTTATGCTATCACAATGTTTGTTTCTTGACTATTTGAGTAGATGTTAGAATGGTGTAAGAATTCAACATTCATCATTTGACGAAATTGTGATGGGATTATAATCGTAATTAGTATCTTATTAATCCATACTATAGGCCATATACTCTCTTAATTTTATTAGTACTTTTTGGTATGTGACCGAGATATTTATATGTGCCCATCAAACGGGCTAAAGTCAACCAGAGAATCAGAAATAATTATATTAGTGATGTGGGGTCTAGACTGATTTCGTTCATATTCAGCGCTAAACCACACTATATGTAAAAAAACATGACCACTTAATTTCATTAAAATACGACGCATGTTGACCACATGAACGATTTAAAGTCAGCTGGAAAGTCGGAAATCACTATATTCTGTACATTGGGGGTAGGGGAAGGCTGGACTGATTGCATTAGCTTTTGTCATTACTCAATTGCACTAGAGAACATGTGTTACACTGACCGACATATTCGGCATAAATTCGCCCAGACTAACGGAAATCATTATATGTAGCATAAGGGAGCTGGTGTAATTCGTTGACCGATTTCACACATTTTCGGCACTATACTTGAGTATATCTAACATGAATATAATTTTGATTCACGTGTTGATCAATACATACGAATTATTATGTTATGTATATGGGGGCTAGGGGTAGTATTGTCTCGATTTTAAAAATTTTTCGCATACCGGATATTATTACCAGAACAAAATGTTCTCTGAGTTTAATTAAGATACCTAACTGTGTAAGGCTAACCGGTGGTATATGAGGCTATGGGAAGTTTTCACTCAATTTTATACATTTTAGGCACAAGAACACATTACTATCAGAAATAGAGGATTTCTGAATTTAATTGCGAAAACTGACATATTGACCAATATAAATGGTATTAAGTCAACCAGAAATTCGGTAAGCTTTATATTAGATATTTGGGGGCTAGTGGAAGTGTTCACCCGATTTTATCGATATCAAGGCGCTTTCAAAAATTTAAGTTATATTTCGACCATTTTTGGAATTTCTGGAAATCACAGGCATACTGAAAATAGGCATGGTTGTATTCGGATTTCACCATTTTTACATTGTAGTATAAGAATGTTATGATAATGTTAATCTTAAAATTTGGTTGAAATTAGTATAAGTAGTATATTGCCCATCCCATTTTCAAATGTTTACACAAATTCTTTTGAATCCTTTACGTACCATATCGGGTGTGAAATCTTGTGTAACTGACGTATTTAATATCTTTAGTGAGTTATCGCACTTTTAGTTGTTTTCAACATTTCCGTTATATGGGGAGAGGGCGTGGTTAAAATCCCATTTCATTGATTTTTACACATAACGGGGAGTTGCTAAAAAGAATTGTTCCCGGCGAGTTTGGTTCATTTAGCTTTAATGATTTGCGAGCTATCTATTTTAAACCAATTAGGGGTCGGAGCCATTCGCGCTTTCTAAAAACCCTTAAACCTCAGGTGCCCGTCGATACTTCGATGTCCTTTTTACGATGAAATTACAATTTTGTATCTTAATTTGCGGTTTAGTTAGAGCATTTTATAAGTTTTCGATAAACATAATTTTTTGGATGTTTCAGCGGTCCGATTTCGCCCATCTGCAAGACAAATCTTCTCATGATGCCAAAAACAATTCAGCTCGCTTCATTATCCTGATTATGTTGATATATATAACTCTATATCGATTTCGATTAGTTTATTATTTGCTACATGCAAAACTATTATACTTTGTTGTAGCATGTTGAAAGAGAATAAAAACTTGAATTTGGTACCGAGAATCGTAGTAGATAGGGGCATATGTGACTGATCAAAATTTGATAAGTGGATGTGTGCTCGCACGCTAATAACTTTATTGTACATATTATACAAACTCCGCACGCTATTTCAGTTAATCCTAGTAGAAACTTTCCCTTCTACCATTACTTTGTTTAACTGTTAAACATTACTGTTAAATATTACTGTTAAATTTTACTGTCATATAACACAATTTCAAATTCGAGCTGATTCTTTTTCTCTTTATTTCGTACAATCGTACAAATACTGCATTGTAGCAACTCTCATTTAAAAATGGTCAAACTCTGAACTTCACAAACCAGCCAGACACCGCATATTAGAAGCTCTTACCTACTGCTGATTTTATACCGAAAATATCAATCAATTTGCCAGATCCATTGATGAATGGTGCTACAAATGGATCAAATCGGCTCAGTATTTCCCCTAGCCACTATATACTTATTATAACGGTTTTCGTCATTCCGGTGACTTTATGAACCGTTTAATATGAGGAATATTTTAATGAAATTGGGTAGACGTGTGTTATTTACTACAATGTGTTTGAGCGTTAAACATTGATGAACTCGGCTCATACCATGTTCTAGCACCCATATACAAAATAATTTCAGCCATAATGTTGTTTGGTGCAAAAATTTTATTTTATAATTGAACTGTTGAGTTTGAGTTTGAGTCGATTAATATTATTAAAAAAATAGTTTAAAGTTTATTAACTCAGAAAAGTCTTTATTAATCATCTAGATATATAGTATTAGATTCGCCTGGTGTGACACTTATACTTTGGGTATTCAAGGAATCCCGATTGCGACGCTGAAGCTATTATTTGTTCTTGTAAAAAGCATAAAAAATATGTAAAACATAACAGCGCATAGTAGGGACTCGAAAGCCTTGATTTTTACAAAGTTTGCGAAGTTAAAGGGAAGTGTGTGAGATAAATGTCTATGTCATCACAGAATTATTCTTCCCAAAGGTCTTCGTAAGTCCAACTGAAATGACCTAATATTTTATTTTTTGAATACTGTTGCTGAGCTCGAACCTATAGCGATTAAACTAGTTTCAAATATATTCGAATTGTGCCAGTTCTGTAGTCCAGCGCAGCCAGCCCTATTTATGGTGTGGAAACGTGCTGACATATTCGCACATTTGCATTACATTATGCACGGTATGCCCAAGGGCGTTGCGTAAATTGATCGCCAAACAAAAGGTAAGACTATCAAATGCAATTATCGCTGAAATTGAAAAGGAAAAGAAAAAAATAAATTAATTTTAATTGCAAATTGTCAAGCATTGCAATTAAACGAAGCTAATGAATATGGGAAATATGTGCGTTACACATACAAAACAAACAATTCTAAATAAATAGAATTTAGCATTAGCAATAGAAAATCGCACTCGCCTCACACTTGAATGGCATCTATCCATATTAATTTATTAATGATGCGGCTCCAGTGTCAATGCGGTTCTCACACACACATACACACACACGCACCCATAAGCAAATGCCCATCTGCTGGCATTCCGGTGCAAAGCAAACATTACACATGCAGATTGCAAACCAATTTATCTCCGAAATCTATTCAGCCGGGGCTAAGTAAAGGAGAATTTGCTCCGGAGGCGAAAGGCGGTGGTGTCGGCGAGAGGCAATGCCGCTCAAACACGCTGCTACTTAGAGCGGACCGATGTAATCAGCAAATATCGGCACGAACTAAGTTGTTCTTTGTATAGGCAGCCGCGAGGGGCGAGCGGGCCGCAGTGCTGTGGGGGGCGTGCAACGGCAGATTCAATATCAATTAAGCTAACAATCTTTAACATACACACCGAAATATCTATGCTTAGATGTGCGCGTATGGGTGCGCATATTTGCCCATTTATGCTAGTATCTTTTGGAATGTTATAGAGTTTTGTAAAAGTATGTGCGCTGGTAATGAGGTCGGTCTGTATTTATATTTGGGTATGTATGCAGTAATTTCGTGTTGCTGAAGTTTGTATTCTAGCGTGGGGGTTTGATTTTATTGAAATATTGACGCCAGCAGGTGGCGCAATACCCGACAGCGCATACCTTGGCCACCAGGTTACAAGACAATTTGTGTAATATGAGCATGTTACCTATGAATATGTATGTGTGTGTGTGCACAATTATTAGAAATGGTAAATGGTAAACGGTAACGATAACGATAAGAGCCCTTGAGCTTTGTACTCATTAGATAATATAATATATGAGATGGTAATTTATATTTATAGGTATACAAATGCCACACATGCGTACATTTCTAAGTTTTGTCAAATTAAATTTTTAGATTTCTAAAGTTAGTGCTTGAAGAAGAAATATTCAAGTAACTAATTTTAAGCGGAAATTAGTATATATTCAGTTTTATGTTGGAGAAAGATACGGATCTTTGTCTATTGCAGTGAATCACATTAGAGATATGTTAGGTATATGAGAGCCAGGGTAAGTACTGAACCGATTTTATAAATTTTTAACACCAGATCACATTATTATCAGAAAACGGCGCTCTTTGAATTTATTAAGATATCTTACACGTTGATCTATATTTTCGTTATAAAGTCAGCCATAGTTACCGAGGTCCACATATTCGATATATGGGACAAAAAAGCTAAATTCTGATTTCGACTAAATTTAGATGAGAGTTGCCACACATTGCAGGCTTTGTGCATGTTAATTTTTGTTTTGATATCTCTACAGATTTTTGATTTATTGTGAAGTATTATAAACTGATAATATTCAAACCGGCGACCTATAGAAAGTGCGCGTGGTATTGGGCCGAGTACTCTTACATTCAAAATGTTGTAATCGGGTATTATGGAAATGCTATATACCAAATGGGAATTGAGTTTTTATATAAAGGTAGGAGGTGCCATGCCCATATTCTAATTTTTTATTGATTTGCAAGAAGTATGAGTTAGATCTTATAGTTTTTAAGATACTTAAATAGGTTTAAGTTCGGGACCGAGCACACTTTTCCAAAATTTTGAAACCACACATGTATTTTGCTTCCCGTGACTCCCTGCGCCAAATTTCCAACATAATATTGGTTGATGAGTTGCGACAGTGTAAGGGTATGATTGAATGAGTGAAACCGTATTGCGAATGTGAATGGTTTTCGAAAGTAGCTTTGGCATTTTACACATTTGAGAACAGCTTTTTGGGCTTCATCCATCCTACCAATAGTTGGTTACCAGATAGAAGTAGTAAATTTCCGATGAATATATAACTTCATGGTATGTGGGTCAACAAATTTGGAAATATTTTTATTAATGCAACTTAATGCCGAGGAAGCTTTGTTGTGTCTTGATATATTATTAAGCAAAATATGTTACTCTAAAAAGTTACCTTGAAGTCAAACCAAAAAAGTATATATATTGAAACGACGGCACAACGTTATGCTCTTTTTCCACGAAAAACGTTCAAGCCATTAGCACATTCCTTAGTTTCTGAGAAAATAAAGAAGCTCTATCATCAAAACAAACCGTAATGGTTTTGGTTCATATATGCAAACTCCATTTAATGAACTGAATGGAACCCAAATTATAAGTTACCTTTCCAAAAGCTTTTTATAAACTATATATTAATTATTTAATGATACTCTCTAAAAGTTTCGAAATGGGTAATAACTTTGAAATGGGTCTGTAATTGTCGTCTAGGTATAAGGGATTTAAATTTAAAAAGGCACCAAGTAGTAATTAAATTTTAATGAGATGTCGATATTGTTAAGAGATCACTTACACCAGAGTTAAACCATTTTCATCTCGAACCTTCTATAGCCCTAGTATAAGTTGGCCCTAATATATAGAAGTAGTATATGGGAGCATTAAACTATGGTATACCCAATATTAAACATTCGCTTAATTTGTTAAGATATCTTACATATTGATCGATACATACGGTATAAAGTCGACCGGATGTTCGAAAATCTCTATATTAGGTACATGGGAGGCAGGGGAATATTTACACGATCTTACCCATTTTTGACACAAAGGCACATTATTATGATGAAAAGATACTCCTTCAATTTCTATTAGGTGTCTCACAAATTAATTCATATCTTCGACAAAAAGCCACTCATTGATACCGGCGTTCCCATATTCAATATTTGCAGCCTTGGAAAGCTATATTCCGATTTTTACTACTTTTAGGTACAAGACGGACAACCTTAAAAGCGCCTTTTGTGCAAATTTTTGTTCGGATATCTTAATTGGTACTTGATTTATATACCGTATTATATTTAAAATAGTTTTATATAGGAAGTGGGTGTGGCTGCAGTCCGATTTCTCCTATTTGCACAATGTAACAATGTCAGTCAATAAATTACGTACCACATTCGGTTGAAATTGGTTTAGTCATTCCTGAGATATAGAATTTCCTCTAAAGGTGGGCGGTGCCACGCCCCTTGCCAAATTTATACACTGATTCCTTTGAAAATCTTAAGCAACATCGTGGCAGTGAAATTTAATATTTCGGACGTATTTATTTAGTGAGTTATGGTATATTTAGTAGTTTTCAACAGAACCGTTATATAAGGAGTAGTATCATCCGATTTTGCCCATTTCACACTATCCAAGGAGTTGTTGAAAGGATTTATCCTTAACTGTTTGGTTGATATAGCTTTAGGGGTTTGTGCGATATGTATATTAAACCTCTTAGGGGCAGGGTATACCCACTTTTCGAAAAACCCTCAGATGCCCCTCGCTACTACGATCCTTTGCACCGAATAACAGTTTTATATCCTAATTTGGAGTTTAGTTATAGAACATTATATGTTTCGATTAACGTTACTTTGTGGGGGTGGCAGTGGTCCGATTCCGCCATCTGCAATACTAATCCCTCGGAGTTCCAAAGAACATGTGTGCCAAGCTTTATCAAGATATCTCAATTTTTATTTAAGTTCTCGCCATGTTACGCGGAATTAAACTCGTCTCGACATCCTGATCATGTTCATATATATATATATATATATATATATATATATATACATATTTCATATATATTTATATATATATATATGAAAATGATCAGGATGTCGAGACGAGTTTAATTCCTGATCATGTTCATATATATATATATATACATATGTATATATATACATATTTCATATATATTTATATATATATATATGAAAATGATCAGGATGTCGAGACGAGTTTAATTCCGAGTTAATATGTATATATATACATATTTCATATATAACTCCATATGTTTCTCGTTTAGTTTTAGGTGTTGGCAAGCAACTCGGAGCAACCTTGTGTATGTACATATGTTAGTAAGCTCATATAAGTATGTATGTATGTGTATGAGTACATTTGTATATTTATGTATATATTTCAAAATCAATCAGTATTTCCTGGTAATTGATGCATTGATACTGGAAATACTCTGAATATATTTAACATTTAACAATATATAAGCCCACATACATACATACACTCACATACATACACTCACACAGCATGTGGTAATTCCTGTAAAATGTGCCTATTGCCTCATACATAGGTATTATAATAATATAATATTTGGCATTAGATTAGAGCCTACGGTCTCCAGCAACGACCTTATTGGCACAGCTGTGCAGACAATGTCGACGAAACCTTGTGTTCCGGATAACAACGCTACTTGCAGATGAGTGTGTTTATAGTGGGCTTGTTGCAGCTTGTTTTGCAAACATTTCAGTAAAATTAACATGAATTTGCATATTTAAGAGGCAACTGGTTCGGCTACGGCCTTATGGTTGCAAAAAGGACTATGTAACCTTCGTGCTGGTGGCTCTTCGTACTCGTACATATCTAAAAGATTCATGTCCTCAACACAAATTTACTCGTATGTCTGTAGGTGAGTATAATTGTCCGATATTGGCCTATCTCGGACAAAGGATAATGTGCTAAGAGGTATTGAAAACAAACGCCTTTATTGTAGGCCTCTGAGGAAATAATTAGTTAATGGATCTTAAGTTTATTGGGAATATTAGATCGATTGAAATGAATTAGTGAAGAGATGCTTAAGTCAATAGCAATTCGGAGAGAGACAGCATTCGTACATTTCTACAGTGGTATTTTCCTTGATTGGCACCGTACCGACAATAAAACCACCGATTATATTTGTAACAGTTCTGCTAGATTCACTCGAGCAATTTTTCGTTTCGCTAATCACTTCTCAAAAACAAAGTGGAACTACTTCTTTCTCCAACTGGACTGTCAAATACGGGATATCACATACAGTGGCTTCGACTGGAGCTTCAAGTTCATTTTCGGTTTTTTCGTCTATTCTTAGGCAGACGAGATTCTTTTTTCTCTTGGGCAGATTCGAAGAGTGGTATCGGTAGAAATGAAGTCTCTTATTTTATAATTGCTTGTACGGATATTGTCGCTCCTATCCGTTACAGAACGGCACTCCGTGAAGTATCATTGACTTCTTAGCACGAATAATAAACGCCTTCTCATTACTTATAGCTCTCTATAGTATTTCCAATCTTGAGGATGATTTTAACAACGTGACGGGGCAGGGTTTAAAAACGAGAGACAGAGAAAGCTTTGCCCTGCTCCTTCATCGGAGCGTGACTTGGACCAACTAAACATCGGAAATTCCCCACAGCGCTCTTGCTGGCGAGGAAGGAAGTATCCTTATATTTAATACTTCTTATGTATACTATTTACAAGTTTAGTGCACTCAATCTTGCCTACAAGTTTTACCTAATGAATTCATATGTATATATATGTTTTTTTGCTGGCTAAAACATCCTAGCATAGAACTTTCATAATGGGCGGTCTTGTTTGCTGGATGCTTGATGTTATGTTTAGCAGAATATTATTTTGATGAAGAGTTACATGATGAGAGATTCTACTAACCACATATTTATTTAGTGGTTTTCATTGCATCCGCATTTTCGATAGAGGGAAGAATATTGAAAGTCAAAATATGTACATGAAATTTAAATGAGGATGGAAGTAAGTAATGGGGAACATCGGCGACCATTACTGTAAAGCAATTTTATCAACTAATGAAGAGATTACCACCTACTCTGTAGCAGGAATATACATGAATTTTCTAAAATGTTTTCACAGAAGTGACCACTACTAATTTTAGCTATAACTGGCTCTGAATGGAATGGCCGATATTTTGGCATTTTTGTTGGCAAATTTTATAGCATTCAGGATTTGAATAAGAGGTTGCTCTCCTCGGATTGAGGTAAATCGAGGAGAAACTTTTGACTTAAGCATTATTGAATGAATTTTCTGATGTGATGAGCTTCACTTTGTTCACAAACAGAAGATGTTTTCAATTTGCATCCCTAAAACTCTGGATATTCATTCCTAGAGTCAATCGACATGGAAGAGCATTTTAAGCATCCGCTATTAGAAACAAAATTTTGATGTTGCTCGAAACAGAGATTGAACCCAGCTCTTGTATAGGGCCAGTGCACAACTTTAACTCAAAGCACTTGAATCAATTTTAGGCCATTCGAGAATGTAAAATTATTGAACTGGAACTTTTCCACCTTGGAAGAATAATATTGATTGTATTTACTCTCCAGGTAAAGTAACGATTAGGCATGAAAAACAAATATGATGAGAAATTTGTTCCGTGAACTTTTTATGTAAAACAGTTATTTAGTCGAAGAGACCGAGGACCATATCATCGTTTTCTTACGACTTCGACTCAGAATTATTTTGAGTTATGGAGCTACACTTTCTGTGTATGTTGGGAAAAAAACAAAATAAAATAGGCTCATGAGCTCTCTTAAGCAATATATGTATATAGACGTATTAGATACATATTTACATATTTACAGAAGTTTGAAAAACAAATTAGCTCGACTTATTATTTTTCTGCTCCGAAGCTGTAAATTATACTTATGCAATATTCAAGCAATTACTTCAGCTAGCGAACCATAACAAAATAGCTGTTTCAATTAGCAGTACGAAAATTGTAGAGTTCATAAATATTAGAGTGAGAAATCTAGCAATTTTATGTATTATAATACCGTGGAGTCGCTCTCGATAACAGATTATGCTTTACATTTCACCTGGAATATGTATTAGACAAGACAACAAAAACTCACTCCAGCCTCTTTCATCTAATTCTAAACATAGCGGATCTTGTTATAATTAAAGGAATTTTCTAGATGGAGCAATGAGCTCCATTCTTTTACACGCAGCCTCGAGTTGGGCCGATATCTTACGAAAAACGTCTTAAAAGAGAAAACCAACCGCTCTATATCATCTGAGTGCAATCAGAGTTGTAAGTGGCTGGATGATATTGCATCTTTTGTTCTATATGAAATAATTGCCTTTGATAGACTTGAGGTGGATATGAAAAGAGTATAGTATATAGAATATAGAAGCACGAAGCTGAGGTGAAATTGTTGCCGAAGAGAGGTGCCGCTCTATTAGTGATTGGCTCACCAGCTCGGTGGAGAAAAAATATCATTTTGGCATTTCGGTCGTGAGAGTGCCCGATATGATGAGGTTGGAAGTCGAGCAGGATTTTATGTCGATTACTTATGAGAGTTTCCACTTCGGGGCAGGTAACAAAAAAAAAAGAAAACTTTAAAATCTATAGTTTAAGGATTATCCTGAAAATCGATTCAAATTATTTTCCCTGGCATAGATTTTCAATATAATTTTGCTGATTGGCCTTACAATTTTTGCCAAATAAGCTAGCAAATCTAATTGTGTCCATTTTTTGTGTGCTTTTTTGCCAAAGGAACTTATGCATGTCGCTCATGTGACAAAATTGTAACCGGCTGTAAAAGGAATACCTTATTAGGTAATAATTGTGGAGACTCAGAGAAAGTAGAGCAATTTGAAGGCATAAAAAGATGGCAAGGTAAGGACAAAATGATGACATTCCCAAGAAGCTGAGCATGCAGACAATGTAATGCAGTTTATTTATAAAGAATTTTGCAGCATTCATTCAATTTGATTACTTCATCTCGCACAAAGAACACACACACATGCATAAAATGAATGCCAGCAGAATATGTGTCCATAAAAACGTGTGTGTGTGTGTGTGTGTGTGCAACCACTTGCGAGTGACCAAAATGCCCGGAGCGCATCGTAAATAACAGTTTAGTGTACATAAATTCAGGCAGAATTATGAATGCACTGTAGCGAGCAGCCAGTTGCCAGCACGAACCAAGGCCACCCGGGCAATTCAGGCAGAACATCCAGCATTAAAGCTGCTCGGTGTGGAGGTAAGCCAAGCGTAAGGGAGGGGAGCGTCAAGTGCGCTTTGCGCTGCAGTTTCGGTTGCTATGAAAGAACTCAATGAGTCGTCGTCATCGCTGCTCTCAATGTCCACTGTGCTGTTGCGTTGTGCTCTTCGCCTTGCCGTCCTTTCGTCTTTTAGTGCTGCCATTTAGTCAACGGACCGCACCGAACTGATCCAAACTGAATTGAAGCATGCGATGTTAGCTTGAACTGCATCAAAGTTTAGTGGCACTGCGACAATTTAACTCCTCAAAATGTGTGTGTGAAGAGGGGTGATGAGGTGCGAAGTAGTCGAATTGTAGACAGCAAGGGTGAGGGTTGCTGCGTTGACAATGAATGCCTGTGATGGCCTTAGAAGTTCAGTTGAGTTGAGTTAACTCTTGAAAGAATGAATGTTAGCTGAGGGCAGAATTGCATTTGAGCATCCAGTCAGTTTGAAATGCGGAAAACAACAACAGCAATAACTGCAAATACAACAGCAACAACTAAGCGCTTAACGATCGGTGGTTGTGAGATGAAAGCGGCACGAGATGAAGATAAATTTGCCGGCCCAAGTGGCCGCAGCGGTGTTGATGGTGCCTACTGGACGAAACGATAAAGATGCAGAGCCCACAAAAACATACGCTGTGCCACACCGCAAGCATAATAAAATAGCAAAACTGTAGTAGTGGAAGTGGTAATGCAATGTACGCATTGAAAGCTGGAGTGCAAAGCGAATGTTGTAGCAGCCCATAACTTCCTGGAAGACGCAACAACATGCGAGCTCTTATAAGCAACGAATTGTCAACATAATGGCGTACAAATGGTTCCCACTTGCCACACTTGCACTTACAAGTACTTGATAAATGCGAGTGTGTGTTTGTGTCTGCAATGTGTCACTCACTTTCAAGTTGTTGCTGTTGTTGTCCATACAGTAATGACAAAACGTAGTGGTATTAAGGTCGCGTGATCGCCAACATCCTTTGACCGCCAAGCCGCAGTCCAACGAAGCAACATTGTCGCATAATAATAAAATAAATTTTCTGTGCGCCGTTTTAGTTGCAACATCAGCTGTTTATTATTGTTGCTGGCAGCGAAAACACACACATGCAACCGCAAGAGTGTATCTGCGCATTGTTCGCGTGCCAGAACAGTTGTAGTCGGTGTTTGTAGGCATGTACCGTTAGTTTGTGTATTAGACTTCAGTTTCATACAAGTTAATGCACATTTCTAGTCTAGTTGGTTTGTGTGTGAATGCGTGTGTGTGTGTACAAATATTTTGCGCAAACATGTGCCACATTTAATTGCCTGTGAGCAATTAAATGTCGCTCATACGCAGTGGCATATCACGCAGATGTGAGCATGTGACGAATAGAGACATATTATAATATCCACTCACACAATTTAGTTGTAAACTATTAATTAATATTAGGTTCGGTTGTGAAGGTATGGATGGTACTGTGAGTAAATCACTCAATTTAGCATTGAAAAATATTCAACTTCGATTTTCTTCTTAATAGAGTGACGGGTGTTCAAAGCGGAGTGGTGTAGTAAATCTTCCCTCATCCATATATGGCTGAAACTTCGTCTAGTAGAAATATATATATAACAAGTACTTTTGGTGGAGCAAACACCACTTTCGTATACGCGTGCTTTTGCTGCGATAACACTTTCATGAATTTACTATAAACAAAAGAAAAAAACTTCTGATTGATTGTATTGCCTTGAAGCTTCTTTTGCTAATGTTCCGGTTTCACTACTTTTTGGAGTTGTTTTGAGACCTATTTTAGTGCGAAAAAGGCACCACCGAACCAATTTGTTGTAAGTTAATGTAGACTGTAATGTAATGTAGTTAACTTTTAAAATATTTACAATATGCATACCATGCTATAATCATTGTTTTTCTTGCCGAGCGTAGATTTAAATTTATAAAGACGACCACATACAAAATGGCAACTGAGAGAAAACACTTCTTACAGCTCCTGTTAATACATTATTAATACACATATTCTTTATACTAAATTTTATTGCTGCTAGAAAAGACAGTACCGTATCTGTCCCTTTATGCTCTGTATACAGTCTCATTCCACAGTAGAGCATAAGAACCATCAACTGATTATGATTTCTACACATGATTCCTGCCACTTTTAATGCTAACTTGAAAATCAGTTACTATTCTTTTTTTCGACAGAAACTTGGATTCCTTGAGAAAACTAGCACACTTCATTGTCACTGTGTGATGCATTGCTTACAAAGATTGGAATGATTAGTTGAATCGATTTCTATATTTTTTTAAATAGTGCAAGTTACATTTCTTTTATTATACTCTCACAACATGTCGCTACTAACTAATATACTCTAGTTTTGTTCACCAAACGGTTGTCTGTAACACCTAGAACTAATCGAGTTAGATATAGACACATATATATATAAATGATCAGGATTGAAAGACGAGTTGAAATCCGATTGACTCTCTGTCCGTCCGTCCGTCTGTCCGTGCAAGCGATAACTTGAGTAAAAATTAAGATATTTTGATAAAACTTGGTATACGTGTTCTTTGTCACCGTAAAACGGTTGGTATTTCAGATGGGCGTAATTCAACATCTGCCGTTCGCACAAAATGCCCTTAATCGAAAACAGATAAAGTGCTTTAACTAAGCAGCAAATTAACACATAAACGTGTAATTTGGTGAAGGTGACATTAGTAGGGAGGGGCATCTGTGAGCATAAATTTTTGTAAAAATGGGTATGGCCCCGCCCTCAAAAGGTTTAATAAGTACAGGTGGGTGGCATAGGAGACCGCGTAAAATTTTGGTGATGGGTGTGGTACCGCCCACTTTTAGGTGAAATCCCATATCTCAAAAACGCATTAACCGATTTCAACAAAATTTTTGTCCATAATATTTGCATCTATATGTCACATTGCGAAAATGGACGAAATCGGATAAAAACCACACCTACTTCTCATATAGCACAATTTTAAGTTTCATCTGATACTTTCAATTTAAAGTAGATAAATCGAGCACTAAGTAAGATATTGGCATGAAGCTTTCCACGAATAGCACGTTCAAGATATGCCATCTCATGCGTACAAACTGGCAAAATTGCATACAAATAAACATGCGTCAAAATCGGATTATACCCTTTTAAGCCACCAAATACCCAATAATGTGGACTACAGCGCCTCCACCAATGAAATTGAATGATTACATTTCCACGATAATAGTGTGCTCTGGTATCAAAAATGGCGAAAATTGGCTAAATACTTCCCTGAGTCTCCATATACCTAATACATGGATTTTCAACCCTCCGGCGGAAAACATTATTGGGTAACATCAAATCAGACATCACAAAAGAGCGCGAAAGTTGGCTAAGTATTTGCTACATGTTTTATTGATAAATATGTGTAGTTTTATATTCTCGAATAAAGATGTTTCATTCAGCATACTTACTTAAATTATCATTTTTACTGGGCTATGAGTGCTGAAAAACTCACAGAAAAGAACTAGATAGCATCCTGATGGGTATATTTTCATTTTTCGCAGTTGATTTGTATAGTTTAACACTACCTAATAACAAAGCGTTGCTAAAAAGATTTAAATCGAAATATGTTCTATTCCTCTCATTTAGCAGTGCCACAAATTGCAAGGGTATACCACTTATGAGAAATTAAAGTTACATTCAGTCTGTCTAATATATAAACACACTCATTTGAAGTTGTGACATAGTTCAAACATATATGAGACTTTATTCTCTAGTTTTTAAGCTAATTCATCAATTGAGATAAGCTTTCTTTCAGACTTCTTTTGTATGAAAGAAAGTTTGAAAAGTTCGTTACGTTTTTAAAGAAAAAACACTTTTCTTTGCAAAATTCGATTTTATTATTGAAAGTAGTTACCGACGAAGGCGATGAACTTTTTCTTAGAACTCAGCTAATCTTGTCTTCTAAAATTTTATAATAGTCAATTGTGTTTTCGGCCTGAATTTTGCCAATGTGGAGGTAGTGTCTGGTCTTAATTAACCACAACTATTTATTTTTCTATTGCAAATTTCAAGCTTTAAATTTGGTTATCTCAGTGAATTTTATCAAATAAATTGTTTGAATGCAAATATAATAACAACAATTTCTAAATAAAGTTGCCGAATGTTAGGAATTTCATTTATTACATTATACTCCCTCTCGCTCTCTCTCTCTCTTCATTAATCTCATTGATCATAAGCGCTATTGATTTGGACTAATTTAAAAGCTTGTCGTAGCCTTGGAAACTTTTCAACTGATTTTACACACATTTGTTTATCTCCCTTATTCCACTATACTACATGTTTTTACAGCGTTCACCACATAATTTATTAGATTATGGCTTATTTTTCAAATGCAGCTGGATTTAATAGAGAAAGTAATTAATATTAATTTTTTATACTTGCATGGGCTTAACCTGCTTTTTTTCATACATATTTTTATGTAAGCTATGATTTGTTTAATCAAATCAAAAATATGTGCAACAAGAAAAAAAATCTCAAAGGAATATGCTTAAATTAATTATGAAAGTGTTATTAACTTTTTCAAAATAAGTTGAAAAGCTCTGCATAGCGTCAAAACTAAATAATAATTCACTGCAAATCGCATATAATTAATATTTGCTTGCATTTGTTTATTCATACTTCACGGACACATTTATATAATATTATATATATATATATAACTAATATATAATTATATATATATATTTGGCTTTAGGTATGTATTTAGCTGCAAATTTCTGGGTGATTATAAAATTTAATTAAGCGCTGTTAATTAAAATAAACAAACAAATGGAAAATCGTTTTGAAAAGTTGAAAATGCGAATGCAAATAACTAAATGATTGAAATCTGTAATTTCATGTCGGCAATTGTATTTTACCCTGAGCATTTTGCAGCATTTCAAATTTGAAAGTCACTTTTCAATTCAAATTAGAAAATCGTGCACAACGGGCTTTAGTCAAAACAAAGCCGAATAACACATTTATATACTACATTTATATGTATGCGTATGTGTGTGTTTGTTATATGAATGTACTGTTATTCAAGCAAATCATGTTTATTTTGTGGTTAAAAGCATAACACTATTTACGCACGAAATTAGTCCTTTAATTCGGAATATTACCTTCACTTCAGAAACAATTGCTTTGAACAACTTAACGGTTTGCCGTTAAAAAGGGACGTATAAAAGTCGATGTGTGGAGTTCGTATATTACGGACATAAAATATCGTAATTTTCAGCATAGTTTGTTAGCATTAAAAACATAAACATAGGAAGTAAAATAATTTCGAATAAAACCACTTAGAATAAACCTTATAGGGTCAACCCTAGGGTATATACAATATAATGCAAAATAATTAATCTTCCTCTTAATTTAGACAAACAATATATTACATAATACTATAAAGCGAGATACAAACTATCTACTGTAAGAATAATATATCCTTTATAATATAAGGAATAAATATATATATAATAATATACAAATATTATATCCGAAATATTTATATTGAAATCAACCTAACTATTGGGGGAAAGTATAATGTACCTATTATTTGAACTTTTACAACCGAACCTCTTAATGCTAATCAAAATATTTTCGCTTAATTTCATTGAAAGGTCTTGCTCTTATACTAATATATGCGGTATAAACTCAATCAAAAAGCATGAACCCATAGGCATGTCAACCAGAAGGAGGAAAATAATTATATTGGTTGTATGTGGGCTGTTCACGTTTTAGCATCAAATCACTATTAATGGAATGTAAAATTATGTCATATATGATATAGGCGTGGTTTTGGTCCTAATTTCAAATATTGGTAATATGGTATTTACTTCAAATTTATGGAGATTTTCTAAGATAAGAATTTTTATCAAAAATGTCAATTATGTGCCATGTTTCATTATAAGTTGACAGTTTCTTCAGTTTCAGAAGTGTTCTTGATCTAATTTTTCCTATTTTTAAGCCATTATGGGATATATAGGATGAGAACGTAGCGTATTACGATATTTGAAATGGATTGTCTGCATATCTGTAAAATCCTTTTCGTAAGTTCTTTATCACTGCTGTTTATGGATATATTCATACTCCGACTCGGTACTACTAACTAATCTTGACCGTGAAACATATGTACCCAGTACCATCAAAATATCTAAAATTATGCGTTAGTATCAGTTGCAAGAATAAATGGATGGAGGAACAGACATATATGACTAAAAAAATTAGATCCATGATTCCGGAAAGATCAAGGATTTTAAAAACTCGTATCACAAAATATGCAACAAGTATGAGTGAACCGCGATTTGCATTGATGAACCACAATAAATTAAAATGGTGATGAAAACCCTTCCCATAAATGTTTGGTTAACATATTCACCCGAAAGTGGGTTTTATAATCAATCAATACTATATTTTTCGACAAAGGGAACCAATTTCAGAAATCATTTATAAATAACATAGGACAGTTATTTAATTATTAGAGATTAAGTTCAATTAGATATTGGAGTTTGTGTGGTATTATTAATATTGACCAGTGTAAATCCAATGGAAAAAAGTAAAATCACGAATTGTTTAAAACAATCTGTTTTACATATGTGCTAATTAGTTCCCCAAACATATAAAACTGACAATTGTTGCTAAGACTTACAAAATTTCTATATACAATCAAGCAAAGGCATCATTTCATCATTTGAATACTAAATACACCACTAAGGACATATCAGTTTATCTTTGGCGATTTCCCGCAAACCTTTTTTGTCAACAGGACTTTGGGAATTTATTACCGCTCGAGCTGTGATTTATTACCACGGTGGCAACTGCTGTTCTGGTTCTGGTGGAGACTGGGAGCAGAGTGCCACCAAAAAGCACTGGAAATATGCGAATTTATTGCTCCGAAAAAGCAGAACCAAATAAATGAATAAAATGCTCAGTAAAAACCTGCTTTAATTGAAAAAAGCCGCTTTGCATCCATTTATCAATCAAAGTGTGATAATTGAAATCCAACTTACAATGGTGCTTGAGGCAATATCGTATCGTAAATAAAATACAATTTAGTAATTTAAGGTAAAGTAGTTTTAGTGAATACGGGTGAATATGGGATATACGTTTCCTAATATTTGGTATATATTGGTTTGGTCTTTTTAAGCATCTTCATCTAGGTATTTATGTGCTGATACCTTATCCAAAGGCCTGTTGGATATGAGTTCGTAAGGGATGGGCTCGACTCACGAAGCGAAGACACTAATTAACTTCCGAATGTTTTTCCACCATCAAAGCACTTCTTAAATTTGTTACTTCTTCGGAGTTGGCTTACAAATTTTAGAACTATACATTATAGGCTATTAATGCACGTAAATATATCTATTTTATTTTATTGACTACTTTACGTTTATGCATAGTAATCTTTCCCTTCTACGATCACGTATACGTATACGATACGATCTAGTCGGACACCAAATACTTAATTCATATTTGTTGACTTTGTTGGGTCAGACTAATCTTTGTTAACCTACCGAAGGAGGAGTTACTCTAAAAGATTCTTACTGATATTCCCGATTAAAGAGTCTAAAAATTGCGGTTGCTATAAGCGCATGTGGAATTGGAAACCACAACATCAATATATACGCAGTCAAAAGATTTCATCGAGAAGGATCACTGTTGTCGTCCGTCACAACATTGAACAGGATTATTTCAGGACATCTTTTGGTAACAAAATATTACAATAAAGTGATGTTTTCACGCACTCTATTTACAGTTAAAATTACTGATACTGATAGAAAAAAATACAATTTCAAAAGCCATGAACTAATAAACCTCCGGTAAGCACACCACACCAGGCAGTGTTTACTTCTGGATGCAAGGGATCTCGAAAAGTCTCTTCAATATTCTTCGCAATCCGAAACACTCATTAACAGAAATTTGCCTCAATCCGAAATGTGTGTCTATAAGATCACTGAACAAAAAGTAAGCTTATTTCCTATTCCACTGTTTCAATTGTAAGTTATAAGAATACACTTAAGATAATTGTCAAAAACATTGGACAGCTATCACCAAGTAGATTACATAGATGCGCCTAAAACAATACCCTCTATATGGCGAGAAAGCATGTACGAAGCCATCGCATTAGCCGGTATTTAAAAAGAAACATTAAGATTTTTTTCACTTCATGAGGATACCATTATAATTAAGAAACTAAGATTACTAAGAAACTAAGATACTCCCACAGATACACAAGTACATTTTTAGAAAAGGATCTCCTTATTGAGTCACTAACTATAAGACGAAATGATACCAGCGCATAAACGACAGAGGAGTTTTCGTGCATTTAATAAAGGAGCTTGTAGATTCATAGCGCTAATTAAGAAGGATAAGAAATTTGGAATAAGAAAATTATATATATGGTATAATAGGCTACAAAGTCAAATGCTTGGACATCTATTTACAACTGACATTGCATATTTTCAAAGCGTAATTGTTCTTTTAGTCATGTAATAGCTCTTTGTCCATAGTTATGAAGTTAATGGACTCATACTTCTTGTATTTGGACAATTGTTCTAATTTCAATTTCACTGTTTGGAATTCGATTATTTTGGACTTGAGGGCACACAGATACATTTTTATGTGTTTATGTATATTTGAATGTGAGTTGTCGTATTTCCTGTTAAGCTTTCCACAAATGTCACTGCGCATTTCATTTGGTAAGCGGCTTGTCGCCGTTGCACTGACATTTATCCGCATTGAACATATGTTTTTTGCGCTTAACGAGAATTGGACGCTTGCAACGTGAACACAGAATATTTGCACTGCATTACATAAAATACATATTGATATGTCTGACTGTACTCGCATTGTACACACACACACACAAATATATATATTTATATTTTTATGTATTTGTGCTTATGTAAAGTGGCGGCATTACATGTGTGTGAACATATGCCAGTTGCTGTCGGCTTTTGTTTGCCTCGTTGCAAAGGGGCTAAAAGAACGCGGATTTGTGCAGATAAACGAGTTGCAGCATCTAGTGTGCCGAAGCGCTGCGAAGAGTGCAAGGTGTTACGCATAAAGTGAGGTTAAGTGCAGTGAAGTGTAATGAGGGGACGAAGAGCGGGCAAAGTTACATGCGATATTTGCCAAATACGTCGATTTATGGCTTTACGCTGACATGACAGACGTCACATTTACATATCGACATTTGTGAGAGTACTTACATATTTAAATATACAAATCTAAGGCTTAAAATTACAGCGTGGCTCTAACACTTCAGTAACCATTTGCATTTTGACATCTTAGCATAAACTTGACAAGTGAAAGGAAGATGTAAAGAAAAATATAAATATGCACGTTCTCCTCCTGCCAAGTAAATTTTATTTTCGCTTCACTGGAATGATGAGTATTAGCTCGAATTGGTCTATAACTATATTCGTGGGATTTGCTAAGAGTTGGCATAACTTGATTATTATTCTATTATTCCAATATCCCGAACATGCGTTGGAAAGCTACTGTCCTCGTGTGTCTTTCTCAGTACATACCATTCGTTTGAAGCTTAAACAACAATAATTTTATTTTTGATTCAAATATCTTGAACTTTGTACCTGAAAGTGTCTGAGGGGAATTCGTCTTCATTAATTTAATAAGAAGAATACCTCGTGAAAAAGCCGAAAGTCGGAGTATATTGGTGGAAGTTTACGGTGAATATGCCCTAACTAAGCGAAAGTGCCACAAGTGGTTTGCACGATTTAAAAGTTGTGATTTTGGCTTGGAACACGAAGAATGTCCTGGGTGGCCAAAAAAGTTTGAAGATGGGAAACTGGAACAATTGCTCCATGAAATTTGTTACCAAACACAACAAGAGCTCCAAAATCTTTGGAACTCACTCAAACAGCTATTTCAAAACGTTTAAAAGCAGCGCTCAAGAACATATCTTTGTAAATAACCTGCCCTCTTTACTCCTATGCGGCTTGAATTCTTTAATGTGTTCAGTACAGATTGAAATCGTTTTTTCACGAAGGTTTCTGTTTACATCCGTAGAAAATTCAAGTGACAACCGATTATTTTCACAGACTACTGTTAAGCATATGTTTTAGGAACACTTTTTAAATATACTCAATGGAAGCGGACGTGTAAATAGCCAAATTCACTAATGCTAAATTTGAGCACTGAAATCAGCAAGACTAATTAATGGTCCGTACATTGATTAGATCAGATCCGTATTGAATATAGGGGTACAGGGCCATACTACAGAAGCCTTCAACGTCAGCACTATAGAATTCATTTGGTTTTAATGTACAACCACAGAGTTGGTATTAATTGTCTTAGACAGTTAGATAGCCTAGAGTTATGATTAATCGACTGTTTTCTTTACAGAAACCTTATGACTAAATTATTCTTGAAGAAATACAGAGCATTTAACGAAACACCTTTAAAGCAGTAAATGCTTCTTACTTCAAAGAGCAAACAAAATAAATTGACGCTTGAAGTATAATCAAAATTTTCTATATATCCCTTATGATACATATGCGAGGGCTAAATTTTCCTTTTGAAATGCGCGTCTAAATCAAACGTCTCAGATCGAACTTTGTGTTTCTCTAGAGGATCGTTGTTTGTATTATGCTCAATAGTTTGCCTTTTTCAGCGGAACCCACATATTTCTCACTTTTGAGGAACCATGAAAATAAAATCCTATTGGCTAGAAGGAAGAGAGAAGAGAAGAAGAAGAGAAGAAGAGATGAAGAGAGAGAAGAAGGAGATCCTTTTTAAAATAACTATGGCTGTGGTAGATGACAGTCAACATTGCTCAGCTTACACATTTACCTATGTATATATATCAAAATGGCACTCACAATTATTATTCCGTTATTTGTATGTCTTTCATGGTGTAGTACACCCCGTACACCCAGTACTTGCCACATATTGTTCTTCAGTGCCTATTAGTTCATATTTCAAAATTTTAGTATCCCTTAACGTAGAGACCCACTTACTTTGGGGAAGATCAGTTTAATTTCAAATTTTATATTTGTAATTTTTATATTATCGACTTCCAAATAAAATATTTGCTTTCACTAAATTAAGACTTTTTATTAAGATTCTGAAATTAAATTAAGATTATTTAGAACAATATAATAAGAATTATAGCTATTTTCAGCAGGTATGAAGAATCCTAATATTAATATCACTTGCCATTTAAAAATAACACAATAATTCTGGTCAAGAGATGCTTGACGAGCATTGAGGCTAAGTGTAACTTCTAAACTGCTTTATTCTTGTGTTACGCAATATTCGAATTGTTTTCACTTGCCAGATGCACTTTAAGGGGCAGACTTGACCACGATTTTCAAAATTTGAACGCCCGGATTTGCGGAAAGCAATTCATGACTTTTGCTCAATCCTGTTCTCACTTCATTGCTTCTTCGTGAATTCTTGGCCAAAAACAATACTTTAACGATGCTCCAGCCCCCATATTCGCTAGACATGGCTACGTGTGACTTTTTCCTATTTACAAAAAAAAAGAGAACCTTAAAGAGCCGTCGTACGTCGAACGTCGGACTATATATTCGTCTATATATATGAAATTGAAATGCAAATTTGTGAATGTGGACGAATGATTTTCCGTGGTTACGTATGTATAAAGGTATATAACAGTTTAAATAGTTATACGTATATTTAATAGTAGTAATATTTGGCTTTTTGTCATATTTTGAACTATAGTTATGACACTTCCCTTGTACTAAAAGCATCTTACCAACAATAACTTTTCGCAAAACCGAGACGGACCGTATCCACATTGGGAATACAATGTGCGCATCTATTTATATATGCGTATGTATGGATAAGTGGCTAGCTGACGATATATTGTCATTGTGCCGTTGGCATCATTACTATATTATCAACGCTGCAATATCAATTTGCATGCTATCGCATATCCTGTTAGGAGGCTTTTGTTAATACGAGCCATTCAGCGATACTTTATGTGTCACAATTGTTCGCATGCCTTCATCAAATATGCACAGGACCAGATGGCACTCGTATATTTCTACATTTACTTATGTGCTCACTCGTACGAGCATGTCCGTGGTCGCAATCGATTCACGCCAAAATAGCCACACAAGAACTTGTATTGACAACCATTCCGTGATAATCCCGTGTGAGCCAACATATCAACATATTTATAATACATAAGTACATGTGTGTGTGCAATCGTATGTGCGCTTTAATGCAAAGGCTTGCATATGTTATTCTGTATTATGGCTATTTAAAAGAGCGATTGTTAAGCATACGTCAGAACCGCTTTTCACAGGCATCCATATGTGTGTAGTATGTGTCAGTATGTTTGTGTAAGTGTGTGCATGTCCGTCTGCGCATACACATATGCAACATCATGTGGCAAGTATGAAAAGCCAATTAAAATGACTCCTCACTGTCAGACAATGTAAACTAAATTATTATATGCCCAGGGAAAGACAGACGTAAATACATATGTAAAAGTATACTCACCACTACATACTCCTGGTGGTTACTACGGCGCATATGAAAATCTCCTCGTAGAGTAGACAGCACCGGAGCATAAACGAACTTTGTATGTAATATTATTAATTTGGTCCATATAATGGTGGCGATCATTGCATAGAATGATATGATTTGTTTTTTTTTGATATATAAAATATTATTTAATTTTATCACCATAGATAATTGATAATAATTGCATTAAAAACGTTTTTAAAGTCAATTCTTCATAACCGAATTGAATCCTGTTGCAACCTACTTCTCAGAATATATTGATAATGTTCACCGATTGTTTGTAATACCAAAACTCATCGAGATAGATAGAGAGACACATGCATATCGAAACGATCTGTATAAAGAGACGAACTCTATTCTCTATTTGACTTTCTATTTGACCGTCCATCCGTTTTCTAATAGGTTTAAGGTACACAACTCACTAACCTGTCGTGATCATGCCAAGCTATATCAATTATACTTTGTGGCGCCATTTCGTTTTTTTTTTATTCCATTTTCCATATTCTACAGTATGGAAATGGTCAAGATCGGCCTATAACCACGCCCGCTTCCCGCATAAAGTATTGGTTAAAAATTGTTAAAAGTGCGACAAATATGTTTAAAGTAGTACAGAACCCTAAATACATGGTATGTTGAAAAAATAACGGGAATGCTCTTCGTCTGTGTTTTTCGACTTTAATGGCATATTGCATGATGAATTCTCGCCTCAAGGTCAAACGGTCAATAAGGAGTTCTACCTACAAGTTCAATACCGTTTGCGTGAAGCAATCAGAAAACAACGCACGGATTTTTGGAAAAACAAATTAAGGCTTTTGCTCACTTTTGCTAAATTCTGCTCACAGTTCGTTTCTCGTTCGTAAATTCTTGGCAAAAACAATACTATAATGATGCTCCAGCCTCCATATTCGCCAGACCTGGTCCCGTTTGATTTTTTCCTATTTCCAAAAATAAAGGGAATGAAGAGAAAGCTTTCCCAATAATCGAGTTTGAGAAATGTTTCGACGATTGGAAGAAGCGCTGGCATGAGTGCATAATATCGAATGGAGATTATTTTGAAGGCGAGAACATTAATGTAGACGAATGAGTAAGTACTTTTTTCAAAAAACGAAAATTCCCCATATTTGTTGAACACACCACACATTAGAAATAATTTTAAAACTTATGTTAATTTTAAAGAATTTTTTTGATATGACAAAGGTATTTTACAAGTTATATTATATAGCTTATTTGAAACAAAAAGTTTTTAGTGTCTACCCAAGTACTTATGCTCATTTGAAAGTAATTAGTTACGCAAAAGAAAGAAGTTTTTGAGGAATCTTGTTGGCTACATAAAATTTTTACTGTTTTCTCGTCATAAGTAATAATGTGTTTTGGGATCAGTGATGACGAATTTTGCTAAATTTTGCTCCAATATGTTCGAATTTTCACATTTTTCACCCCATTTATTATTATTTTTTCGCCCAACGACTGTCTGTATATAACTCTCAAAAGACACATACATACAGTTCATGTTCTTTCCCAAAAAGAATTGAGTGCCTTGATCTTTAAGGTGTTATCGGTGCAGTATTTTCAAAGAGTCGATTTTATGGTTGCTTAAAGTACACCTGAGGACCCTAAAAATATTCTACTATTGGTAGAATACCGAATAAAGTGTTTCCCCGTCCAATTTTTTGTAATGACGAAGCGTTAGGCCCAGGAGACGCCATTTCGATTCAATATTTGAATATACATTTTTTATACTCTCAAATATATGTTTAATAAAGCCTGGAAGAAAGATATTCGATTAATTTTCAATTAGTTCTAGAATAAATTCTAGAAGCCCAACTACTTGATATAATTGGGTACTACTACGCTGCTAGGTGCTTGGCTAAGGTTACATTACCATTTGTGTGCACACCTCAGTGTTATTCTGTAAATAGAGGCACACGACTCTAAACCCGATGACCAACGACCAAAGTAATTTTATGAGAAGTTTTTCGGCTGCAAAAATTCGCTCGGAGACTTGCCCATACCTAACTAGGGGTAACCGCTAGGCGGCCGCCGATTGATCACTGTTGTTTAGGAGAAACAAATACGCATATTTTTTTAAAAATCTTGTGAAAGATAAGTCGCGTTGTAATCTGCGACCCAAAACGAAGCAAAAACACTATTGATATATTCAATGCAAAACAAACCTCCTCCATAATAGCAGTAAATAAGTATTAAGTACAACGAACAAATTACAAAAGAGTGATAAAAGGGCCAAAAGTGTCATAAAAAGGTTTGTAGCACAACTGCCCTGCACTGCCCTGCACTGCCTGGAAACTAGAACTGCGGAAGTGTACACCATCTCTACTCGACTATCAGACGCGCAATTATGATTGATATGCCAAGTTGTTAGCCAACGTTGCTCCGACTCAGCCCACCACACCGCATTTGAAACGTCTCGTCGAATTGTGTGTGTCAGAAGTGTGTCTTGGAAGCGACAAACTAACGGCAAGATGAATATTTGCCTTGTTACAGTTATGTTTACACAAAAGAAAGAGGCAGCTGGTAAGCGCGAAAGGATAGCTTTTATACGCCCGACACAGGGCGAATCAGTTGGGATAGTCCTTGTTGAAATGATATTTTAAGGATGTTGACTTTGCAGCAGAGGGAGCATAGCATAGCTGCCAACAGCCCTTCGGCCTTTCAGAAAACCCAACAGAGCCGACAAAGCACAAGTTCGCCTGCAGCTCCAGCGAGAGCACAGCTGAACAATGTAAGGCCGATGAAAAATCACTGCAAGTAAATTTCCTAGGCAATGTCTCTCTGTACTTATAAATGTGTGCGTGATGAGGTGCAGAACTTCAGCCCAACTAGTTGTCTAACGAAGACCTACAGTGCGATTTGTTAAGATTTAAGTGAAAGTAAATAACTAAGCTTTGCCTTTGCTCCAGCATGACAGTTATATGCAATTGTGTATGTAAATATGTGTGTACGGTTATGCGAAATTATTTTAGGCCTCCTGAAATTTGAGTTGTTTTGATAGACAAGAGAGCGGTTTGTTGAAATCGTCGACATGCCAACAAACTGCAAATTTATTTCACAGATTTAATGCTTTTAATGAGGCCCCATTGGACGGGAATGCAAAGTTTAAGGCCGAATTTCATAAATTTATTTTGCAGTAATTCAAACGATAAGCAATTGAAGAAACCGACATTTGTTAGTAGATGTTTAGTGATTTCAATTCAATTTTCAATTTTGATTTCACGAAATACTAATAAAATATAAAATAAATCTGTGGAGTTTTAAATTCGAAAAGAATGGAGGATCAGAAAGAAAGTAAGGTGTTCTACATATTTTTAAAGCCATTTAAAAATTTTGGCATAAAACACCTTAATTCGACTGCTGTCCCGAGCTTTTGCCCTAGGACTCCATTATCGCTAGAAACCCAAAATTTTATCTGTTGTTATATAGAACTCGCTTAATATAATGCTATTGAAAGATAAGATTTCGTGGTAAAAAATTTTCTCAGATAGACCAATGATTGCTTGACTTTGTATTGTTTGAGCATGGGTCAAAGATGGACACCAGCAATGAGAAAATACGCCATATTTTACAGTTTTTCTTCGATAAAAGTGAATATGCAAGCCTGGCGGCTGAAAATGTGAATAGTGTTTATGGTCATGATTCTGTAATCTTCAAATACGCGCAACTTTGATTTCGTTGACTCCATTCCGATAATTTTGATGTGAAAAATGCATCACGCTTTGGAAGACCAATTCATCGAGTGACTGAAGCACAGTTTCACTAAACATTTCACAAAATACTGTTTGGAACCACTTAAATAAAGTTGGGTATATAAAAAAGTTCGATGTATGGGTGGCACACGAATTAAAGCAAAAAAACCTTATGGACCGAATTTCCATATGCGAATCGCTGCTGGATCGCAACAAAATTGATCCATTTCTGAAGCGGTCGGTTATTGATGATGAAAAGTGTGTAACTTAAGAGAAAGTTAAGCGAAAACCATTGTGGACGAATAGCGGTGAGCCGGCGCAAACGGTGGGAAAGCCAGGATTGACGGTAAGGAAGGTTTTGCTATGTGTTTGGTGTGATAGGTATGGAATTATCTACTATGAGCTACTCCACTATGGTCAAACTCTTAATTCGGATTTGTACTGTCAACAATTAGACCGTCTGCAAGAAGGAATCGCACAGAAGTGGTCAAGTCTGCATAATAGGGGAGGAATTCAGTTTCATCAGGTTAACGCCAGGTCACACATATCGATCGTGACTCGGCAGAAGCTCCGGGATCTTGTTTAGCGGTTCTTATAATCCGGACCTTGGTAACAAATGATAACCATCTGTTGCTGTCCATGACGAATGATTTTGCTGGTGAAAAGTTCATATCAAAAGGGGCTTGCGAAAATCGACTGTTCCAGTTTTTTTGCCAATTGGGACGAGGGTTTCCATGAGAGTGGCATTATGAAATTATTTTCAAAATGGGAACAAGTAATTGAAAGAGACGGAGTACATTTATGCTAAATCATATCATTACTAAATCGGGTATTAACTTTGCAGATAAGCCTCAGCCCATTTATTATGTCTTAGTAAAGATTGAAACTGTGTTAAAAATTAAAGTATGGAGTTCCATCTGCGGTATAGCATAGGAGAAGAGTGCTGTTTTTAAGGTACGCTAGCTTTTTTTCGGATACCTTAATACTTTAAAACATATTTCGAAATCGTTCGCTCTGAAGTGCTTCTATCTTTTCGAAGGCTCTCATATTTGCGCGTTTTAAACTGTGCTTTCTCGGTGACAAGTCTCTCGCTCTGTTGACTTCGCTAAGCGGTCGTCATGGAAGTTGCTGATCAACTTTCACTTTCTTTATTTCTTTACTTTTATTTCTTTCAAATGCCCGATTCCATCAGACCTTCTCAAATTTCATTATAAATATAAAAGAAATATTCGTAGTCGATATTGAAGGGTGTTGCCATACTTTGAGGTTACTTACTTTTAAAGAGCTTTTTGACATTTTTCCGGCTACCATTGAATAGATAGAACTTTGAGTGACTAACCTCTTTGAAAAACTTGACATGTACGACATGACCACGACATCCTCCTCCAAAAAGAACGATCACTTCCTCCGCTATATTAAGTAGACTATATTATATAGATTACACATACTAGAAAACTAGACTCTATTGACAAAAATTTTTGAAGCATCAATTTTCTTGTCAGTACTCCGAATACCTGCTTCTTCTATCAGCTATAACTTTATCACAATTTTTAATATGAAAAATTCTTTACTCTTTCATTTCAATTTATATGGGATATACATGAGAGACACACTAGACTGATAAATTGAGTTAAGTCATGAAGTTCTTGCAAATATGTAGATGACCAGGGTATGGAAGATGAACTGAAAGATTTTGTGTTTGAAATGTGAAAATATTTCTTAGAGATTTTGCAAACATTTTTACAATGATTAAAATATCCGAGAAATGATATGAAAACTTATTAATATCAATGCTTTTATACATTCATACATATGTTGACCTGCCCTGTAGGGATATGTGACCTATGGTTCGGAAGTAAAGAATTTCTTCACCAGTTCGAAACCATTAGAAAGGCTTACAGAAACTGACACTTCTTCCACAATCTAAATTTTGTCATTAACAAGATGGAAAGAGAGCTAACTTAAGGTATTTGGTGCAACCAAGTCGAATCTATCGTAAGGTGATGCAAATTATACAATACCCTACAGGGTATTTGTATGAAAACTTAAAGAAGCTCCTAACGAAGTAAATATGTAGTTGCATATGTGTATGTTCAGGCAAGCATGAAAATCAAGTTGTACAAATTGTTCAAGCTGGTGAAATTTTGTGTATAATTGACTTTTGCCCTTTAGTATTTTCCTTGAGTGAATCATTTGGTTCGAAGAATTTTATACCAAATCAAAGAGACATGTTAATCATATGCAAATAAAATGGGAATCAATTGAATTTGTAAAGCAAATATACTGCCTAGAATGTAGGCAAATATGCGAGTGCTCAAAAATATCAAAACATAACTGTAATGGCGTCAATTGATACGTAATGCATTTATTTCCAAAAATTTTCACAAATGCTAAGTTTATATAATATGAATGTTCTCATTCTCCAGCAAACTTCACTAATTGTACTTATAATATCCGGCAGCTAAGCGAACCGCTCTCCCTACCACATACTCACTGCTGCTTTGCAAAAGTACTCACTTGCGTGCGACGCAGCCAGACAGCTGTCACGCAGGTTCTCACGCCCAACTGCTTCTGTGGCGTATGTTCATTATTTATATTTCACTTCGCTCCAATTAACTAGCAACACTCTCTTCACTCTCTACTTCCACTCCCGTGCATGCGAAGCGCTCCCATTCCCTCATTCCCTCATTTCGTGATTTTAATTTTCGTTTTAAAATGTTTACCTTAATTAAAATTGTTTATGTTTGAGTGGGAGTGTGTGTGATTTTGAGAGCGGCGCAGAGGGTGGAAGGTACATATTCATTCAGTTAAGCAGCTGGTAACAGCTGCACTTCAAACGGTACCCCTGGCGCTACTTTACGCCTTCTCCATCCATCCTCCACAAACACAAACCGCAACTACTTTGCCTGGAACCTGATTTGCTCAAACTCACGCTTTTATGCACGCGTGTGTACTTTCGTTACCCTCCTTGACGCGAACGCAAATGGGCGGCTGAGCGGAATAATGAAGTCATTTCCGGTGCACTACCACTTCAACCGCCAACCACTCGCATCGGCAGTTGAGCGTCTGAGCGGCTGAGCGGTTGAGTCGCTGAAAAGTGACTGCTTCTTTAGCTGCGGTTGCTGTTTGCCAGCACTATTTGCACTTAACGCCGTGCCGTCGGGCCGAAAAGCCAGCTTTGTTGGACTGACGTGTCGTCGGTTTGTTGAGGATGGCGGCGGCCTAGTAGACACCTCATGCGTACCTGAGTATCGGCGTAATGGAGTGTGAATGTGAATGTGTGAGTGTAGGGCATACCTATGTCCTTGTTGACTTAATCCCACCGTCTGCACTCATCGCTATAAGCTCCGTTATCCCAAAACATATAAATATATCCAGATATGCAAAGAACTTGAGAAGTGAGAAAACATACAAGTGTTGAGATATCTCGTCAGAATAGGGATTCAATTCTAGGTTATTGTTCAGGATTTGTCTTTAGAAATATTTGTTTCCACTGCTCCTAACAAACTTTCGTTAATACTGAGGCTAAACAATCTTCATTGGTTTTAATCAAAGTTTGCTAAATAATTCCAGAATTAGGAGGTTAAATAATTTGTATAGAAAGATAGAGTTAGAATTAATCCAGCGTGAGGCAACAACAGTATGGCATTCCCGTTATCTACTTACCGTTAGTTAAATAATAACATAGTTATATTTTTGAAGACCCGAGAGAAGAACATATTAAGGCGAAACGTGCCCCGGAGTGTTGGAAACAGACCGAAAGCTCCAATGGTTCCAAGCAGTTTTGAGTTTAGGTAAAATTTCTGTAAGAAACTGAGAGGAAACTTTTTGAAAATCATCGCTTTTGGGCCATATTCATTTTTCATAAAATAGAGAGCATGACTATAATTCTAACTGTATCGAGTCAATAACAGCTGAGGAAGTACACTCACGTGACAATTTTACCATACTATTTAATTTACATTCTAACAAATTTTAGTATCGAAAATAGCCTCAGCCATGAAATACAACTCATGCCCTCTCTCTCTTTTTGTATGCTCTCTCTAATCATAGTTATTCTATAAATATTGTGTTATGCCTGCCCTCATACATGGTATATAAGTATGAGGTATATAAGAAAATGGAAGCAAAGCTTCCTCAAAATGCTAACCAATGTTATCCGAACAGGCTGAGGACATCAATCGAAATCAGCGAAATAAGTACATGTTAATGAGTAGAATTTCCAGAACTGCAAGTAAAGAATAAGAACTTTATCTCGAATCGGTCTCATTAAGTTGCAACTTGGCTCTTTAGGGCAAGGTAACCTTTACCATAAAGTAGCTCCTTGAACTAGTTGACGGTCTACTTGGCTGGTGGTGTTGCGACTACTGGACCCGTAGAACTAGAATCATTATTTATGGTCCGTTCAAATATAATGAAAGAAGAGCTTCGGAGAGCTTCGCCAAGCGAAAATATTTTTGCGAGTGTACAGCCTAAAATGGTCGTGCAAATAATTATCCTGCTTAAGGAAAACAAAAGACTTTTAGTAGCAATAGAAATATGCTACTGCAGTTTGGGGTATATAGGTACAACAAAGGCGTATAGTGTTCTGACAGCTAACATTTTAGTGGTTCTGCAGCGGGTATAACAGAGTGCTTACTCCTCGAGCGACTACAAGAATAACAAGGTAAGCTTTCGAATCGTTTTATTCGCAAAGCAAGGACATTGTTCATTCCGCGCAATCTTCGATCTTGGCTCTTGAGTAAAGTACTATGAAGAGAGGAGAGAACAATAGAGCAGTGCAACGGTCGTATTGCATAGCCCTCAATCTTATCTAATCTAATCTATGTAAATGACATAAAGTTGATTTCTTAAACTCAAGTTAATCAGCGTTACTTAATTAGCAGTCAATAAGCTCGGCTCCAGCTAGCCTTTACTTCCCGAGTACTTTTGTTATTAAAATTTTAGTTTCAAAGTAAAAGTGTCATACCCAAATTAGCTTAAGAGTGTAAACTAAACATCCGAAATTAAGTATGCTTCTCAACCTGCTAATTAGATGAACTTTTAAGCAAAATTTGCACAAAACGAGCGAAAGAAAAAATTGGCAGCAAATGAAAATCGTCAACGTAATGCAGCAAGGGAATACAACTCAGCTCAAAGCGAGGCAAGTTGTGTGATTGAGTAAGTTGTGTAATTTCGCAAAGTAGACGCAAAAGCTGGCAAGGCTATGCATACATACACGCACGCTGTATAGAAGTCACTGTGGGCATGCGCCGCATACTTCGGTAAACACTTTTAAATTGACGGCGGGTGATGGTGGAGGAGACAAGGCGATAACAATCTTATGCCAACAGCAAACAGCGGAGCGAAGTTGTTGCACTTATGCTTTCAACTAATAGTATAAATATATGCATGGATGGCGGAAAAATTATAAGTTTGTCTTACGCGGCGAGTTCATTCCGGTTGGGAAAGAGCAAGCGAGCGCCGCAAAGTTGTGCATTCGTAAGAGCCGCGAAAACGCCTAAAGGTGTGCAATAGTCAACACACGGGAAACCGTCAAAACCAACAAACTTACGGCCGCACCCAAAAAAAAAACGGCACACGGCTCAGCGCACGTTCTAACCAAAAATTCGTGCGACCTGCTGCATACTACACGCAACTTGCAACTTTTCCGGCAGGCAAAGTTTCGTTTGTTCTTCTTTTTCTTTTCTGGCAGTTCTTTGTATTTGTGTTCTTTGCAAAATGTGTCACTGACAATTTCGAAATTTTCCAGTAAAGCCTTGGGCCAATGGCAACTATGTGCAATGTTTGGCGAAAAAGTGTTGCGAGCCCAGCAAGCCAACTGGGAGGTAAGCGATCCGAGAATTTAACAGGAATTGCACAGCCCCAAATGGGAATTCGTATACATTAAAGGTGTCCTGAGCGGCTGCTGCGATGTGTTCGCGGATAGTGCGAGAGAGGCGGAGAAATTAAACAAGAGTATTAAGACGGAGAGAAGCGTAATTTGATCTGCTGTCTTTGCAATGCGCGAGGTACTCTGCAAAGTATGATTGGCAAGGGAGCAAAGTGTTGAATATTTCCTTTTCGTGCAACATGAATTAGTTGTAGTTACTTAGGTCTATAAATGTGCCTGTTTTAATCTCAAAGCAAACCACTAAGGAACAGATAAAGCTAGGTCGTATCTGGCAAGTGGGTTTGACACTCTTTTGCGGATTTATTAGCATATTTTGCAAAAATGATTCGCAAATTTGTTTGCAAATTAGTGACGCAGGTGGATCTAGAGCGTGGCGATGTAATCTATGGTATTGAATCTCTAACTTTCCCTGGTTGGCTTATGACGGTCCCAGCCGACATTTCAAAGCTTCGACCGAGGTATCGTGATATAATGGATTGTTGCATCGCATCTAAGTGTCGAAAATTAGTGGGGAATTGTGGCGTTTGACCTTCCTTATTATATACAAATAATTTAATGAAACTGCTTGTGTGATTTTGTAATCTTTGAAAGGATACCGATCTTTTTAGCATATATAATGTATATGTATAATATATAATGTATATGCAATATATATTTTTGTAACAATATGAAAATGGGGATCATTATTATTTTTTGAAGAATAAATTTTGAATTTTATTAACAACAAAACTAAATTTCGAAGTTTGAGATGGTGTCGAATTACGAATCTCTCAGCAGGATCGATTTGAGCGACTGACTTGCATGGTCGGTGTTTATCGAAGGACGTAATCAGATCGAGGGACATTTCCTTAATAATGTGGGTACAGGGATGAGTGTTTTGTGAGTACGTACAGTGAGGAAAGAGTTGTGCGTGGTGTTCTCTTGTGTACTGCTCTCTGGTGAGGTTTTGTATATATGTGGTCTTTTGGGTGTGTCTGTGCTGTTGTGTTGTGTTGTGTTGTGTGCAATGGTGTCTTCATAAGGTGATGTTAAATTACAACTGGTAGGCTTAAGCTCATTTAGCATAGAAGAATGATACATTTATTTCATAATTTTTAATTTCGCACAAATGCTTATACTTTGAAGATACACTCATAAATCCCGAACAATAATTACACAACACAAAATTCAGACTTATAAATGAAAGTGTGTGTATGTATAGTAACAGAAATTATATACGAGCTGTGTTCTTTTCGGGAATGTTCTTCGACTTTAATGGCATAGCGCATTATGAGTTTTTTCCTTAAGGTCAAGCGGTCAATAAGGAGTTCTACCTACAAGTTCAAGACCGTTTGCGTGAAGGAATCCGAAAAAAAACAATTCATGGCTTTTGCTCATTTTTCCTTAAGTCGGCTAAGGGTTCGTTGCTTGTTCGTGAATTGTTGGCCGAAAACAACACTGTAATGATGCTTCAGCCTCCATATGCGCTAGACATGGATCGATGTGATTTTTTTCCTATTTCCAAAAATAAAGAGAACCTTAAAGGGCCAGGGCCGTCATTTTACAAGTATAGGTGACATTAAAAGCGCATCGCTGAAAGAGCTAAATGCTATCCCAAAAAATCGAGGTTAAGAAGTGTTTCGACAATTGGAAGAAGCGCTGGCATAAGTGCATAATATCGAATATAGACTATTTTGAAGGCGACAACATTAGTGTAGTCGAATGAATACATATTAAAAAAAAAAAACGAAAATTCCCGTTATTTTGGAACACACCTCCGTATAGTGACATATTGTCAAAAATTTTTATTACAATTTGCTTCACCAAATAAGCCCGATTTTGGACTCAATAGTGAATGCTGCTTGGGTGCAGAGTCTTCCCTTCAACGCACCTACGAAGTTCATTTGTTTTAGAGAATTCGGATTATCGCCAGCATACTTATTTATGTTTTGATTCTTTAGCAAACACTATATACCTATACATATCATGTATACATATGTATATGATATACATACATACATACATAGGTGTGTGAAGCATAAGAAAACCCCAAAATGGTCGATTCTGTCAAAATATTTAATTTAGATATTTTTGTTCCAAAGAATTTTCGTGTTTTTGTTAATGTCGTGCTTGCTTATGCATATACTCGAAGATTAAAATCATATCTATTGAATGGCTTTGTTTGTTATGCAATACAAAATTTCTTATCTTTTCATTAAAGCTTATTTATGTATATGTTTGTATGTGTATGTACATGCCATGTGTATTTGTGCATCTGTTGAATATTTCAATTAAAATGCAATTTCGCAGCTTAATTCAAAATCAAACAAAAATTATTGCTCAAATAAAATGGCATAAAATAATGGAAAAATAAATAAATAAAAAAATTTAAAGATCAAATTTAAATAGATCACAAAATCAAATAAAAATTTTAGAAATAAATTAAAGGCAGTAGATTCTGATAACCAAATAATTTTTTTTTTTTATGGATAAATTTAAATTCAGCCGTCCTGAAATTTATAAGGTTATTCTCTTTCATGTCTCACCAGATTTCCAAACGTTAAAGTAAGGTTAGAATTTGTTGACGTTTTTAGTAGTTAGGCAAACTTAAGTAGAAATACACGTGAGGGAATATATTATAATAAACGTTTTCGATTCACCCTTTCTCTGCTCGTTACTTTGTGCGCTGCTCTCTTTTACAGATTTTGGACCGATTTTACCATTGTAAATGACTTAAGTGACAAATTACTGACAAAAATCGCAATACAAATATTTGTTATTGTTTTTAAAAACTTAAGATTTGAAATAAAGTATATATTTTAGAAAGCGTAAGGCATGAATGGCGCTCGAAACCAAAGAAGTAGCACAACATAAATGCGCATGCGTCAGAGGATATGTTAGTGCAAGTTCGCATTGCAAGTGCTGCCAGTGTGTTGGAGGAACTGGTATATTTTGTCCTATTCACTACCTTCCACAGCTTGGCGAATCGAAGACAGCTTTAGATCTAGAACAGCTATATTCTAGGATGTTGGATATAGTCAACAAAATAGTCTCCAATTTCTTTGATGCCATAGAAAACCAGAGGATTATGCATCGGTATCACTATAAAATACCCGCGTGTGAAAATTTTACAATATATTTTTATTCGAAATGCTCCTTTCATAAGATTTACACAATAAAAAATTTTGTATTTGTAAACAAATGTCACATTATGTAATAGTGGTAAGATTTCGCTTTGATAAACTATATTAATGGTAACTCGAATTTAATTATTTGAACTCTAGTTATGTTTTCAAATATTTCCACTTTGTTACTTATATTATTGTTTTTATATTGTATTCATTAGTTTTTCTTTTTCAAAAAAAGATGACAGCTTACAATAAAATCTTTTGCAACCCAGTCTTCTTAAATATTTTCCCAAATAATTTCCCTTACATTTATTTAATTTTTCAAACAGTAGGCAACTCTTTTGAAAATATCCAAAATTTGAAATTCTATTCTGATTTCGATAAATCTATCCTGCAAAGAGGTAGCTAAGTTATTAAATTGACGCATACATCGTCAATGACGTCCTGGATGCTACATATGTATGCAAGTTCTTATTTGAAACACATTCCGTATGAATATTCAAATGCCCCATTTTCATTTCAAATGAAAATGAAACTACTTTGAAATGGCAAACAAACTGGCCAACTGTCATTCACTTTTGATTTTGTTTATAAAGTGACACTTGTAGTGCCTGGCATTGTCATATGTAAATATGTATGTATAAATACATATAAATGTGTAACTAACTTCACACCGTTATTGTATTTTGTAAGTGTGTGACAGATAATAACATGACAACAAGTTTGTTTGACCACAAATGTCTACTTGCGTACATATGTATATACATACGGAGATGTTTTGTATGAATACCAATCTGATTAAATTGCCCATATATTATATAAATTGCGAATGTTTGTAAAAAGGCGTCAATATCGATAGCGCTCGACTGGAATTCCATATAATGTATATGTATTTTAAAAACCGCTTTCTTCCCTTCGCAAAGCTCGATAACAATTGAACGATTTTGGTCATTGCCTTAATAAAAAAATAAAAAATTATAAAAATGTTTCTCAAAAATAGTTTTCCAGGGCTTAGTTTCCCAAGTGCTATCAATTGAGTTGATGCTCTGCATTCTTTTGCTAATTTCTCGCAAGTATAAGAAGGTGTTCTTTAGTGCACGCTATTGCACAGAGTTTGCAAGTGCAGTTTAAGTGTTTCTTTGTAACTTTCTTAAGCTCTTAATTATTGAGACTATTAAGTCATTAGTGCTTAACTCTTTCTCTATAGCATAGAGGACTTCTCTTTTGTTGTTATTTAATTTAAACTTTTGCACTCGATTAGGGTGAACCTTCGGGTCAGTAGGATTGCTCACTAAGGTGTTGCTTCGTGTGAGTCGGCTGACACCGGCGCACTGTTTAGTTTCAACATCATTTCACTGCTTCGGATTTTACGAATTTCGGTAACCGTATTCGGTAAGGCGGAAATGAAGTTTTTTAACTACTACATTGACCATTTTTTATTATCTTTTACTATCCTTTTACATATTTTCGCATATGTAACTCAAGAATTGTTTTGCGATGCTTGAAAAGACCGTCAGATTGTCAAGTTAAAAAAGGAAACCAAATTTGTTTCAGTGATGCTGCACTGGGGCTACTCATCACGGCTTCAGACTTTAATTTCATATTGTAAGCATTGAAATATATTCAAATAGAGTGGAGAAAACGCGCCACTAGTGTCAGGGTGCAGATGCAAAAAGAGACTCTATTTAATGAGAAATATCGTTTACTGAACCGTGAAGTGATGAGAACGTAGCCACGGTGCCAGCAATTTCTTTGGTGTTCCGGTTACGTTGGCACGACTTCTAATAGTTGCCGCTACCTTGAGATTAATTCAAACAGTTTCTTACAAATTCTTCAGGACCGTTTGGAAGCTTCTTATATTTGTAGTGAAACAGGTAATTAAATTTACTACACATCTAGGTAAGTATTAAGCACCATTCATTTATGTACATAAGAGTCTCTGAGAGTCTCTGTCAATACAATGTCTTAACTAAAAATATGGCTGTTTTTATATAATACTAGTTGAATTCACCTTGTAATCTTCGACACCATTCAATGCTTCATTGTATATATGCCTATATATCCTCGATGCAATTTATTATCATTCATTGATTCTTTGTGCTTATCCCACACCGTGTCTGCTCGGGCCAAGAAACATATAGCAACACTATAGCGAATAGTAGATGAATTTCCGTTTTTGTACAGTTCAAGGCTGCTTCAGCAAGCATATTGTCGCACAGGTTGTCGTCTTCTACAAAGTCGAATGGAATGACAATGGCCGATGATATTAATCAACAGCAGTCGCCGCCGGAAGTACTCCGTCTGGCTTTGAAAGACTGTATATATTCGTCCCAAAGTGTTGGATTTGAACAAAACCACTACGAAGTAGTGTGGAATCGAATAGTGTTCGTGCCAAGGCTCTCAAAGTATTTGGCAAATTAGTTGAGTGTAGTTTTCGGTGCATTTATAGCACGATCGATTGCAGTCTCGTTCACGTAAAATACGCACAGAACATTTTCAAGATGGATGGCTAAATGTACAACTGCTGGATCCCGTTTATGAATTGGGAAACCAAAGTTACGACTTGCAGCTTCATTGGAGCTTATGTGACGGCGAATTCGGTAGAGCGTTATTTCGTCGTTGTCGTTGAAGATTTCATTCACATATTTGCATATATACCACCCATTAACGATATTTCTTCGGCGATATATTGGATATCCGTCGACATTTGTATTACATGAGGATTATTTATTTATAGAATATTAGAACTATCTTTAGCAATTATTAATAATTGACAATCAATAATCGTAGCACATTAAAATGATGATAAATATTTTTATGAGAAAGCAATTAATTGTTCAGTTGTATTGAGAAAGTAAAACGTAACTGCTACGATCGATGCAAAAACAACAATAATGACCGAGTCGTGTAAGCTAGACACGAGACCGGCTTTTATCGATTCTCCGTCCGGTGTCTCGCGGGGACTACTGATCGATTGATAAATGATCAGTAATCGACCAATAAGAGAATATTTCAACTTTAGACGGCAATAGATTATAACAATTTCTGCTTTTTTTGCATTTTCTGCTTTCACTAGGTTAAATACATAAAAAATTATCGTATGGCAATGATTGCCATTTGGAACAATATTGCGCAACTGTGGATGGAACTAAAAATATTAATATCGCTTTTAAAAATAGGGGTTGGTGGTATTAGTATTTTCTGATACCAAATTTTAAAAGAATTAAAAAAAAGTTTGCAAAAAAAAAAATAAAAATCTGGACATGATCCACTCTTATCAATTAGGAGTACGAAAAATAGCCCACCACCTTCTCTCAGACCTTTAAAATGTAGTAATAATCCAAATCCTCCAAATGTAGTAATAATAATAATAGTAATACTAATACTAATAATAATAATAATAATAATAATAACAATAATAATAATAATAGCAATAATAATAATAATAAAAATGAAAATTTTCATAAAAATTGTTCAATCCGTTTTGGAGGGAAAATTATATACTATATTAGATTAATTATAAGCTAATATAATTAATTATAGCTTCTTTATAAAAATTTTGTGAAAGTTCGAGTTTAAGGCAGATTTGTGACTTCAGAGCCAATAATTTGTGCGCAGTTTTACATACACACTCTAATAATGCTAACGAGCAAGCAAATATAAAACGTAATATTATGGAATTATTCCACTACACTTTGGAAATTATTATCTAAAAGTTGAGTTTTCCTCTCACTTGCTATAGCTTGAGTACTCTGTTGTTATATACACTTATATGTTCATGTTCATACCGATATATATAATTTTATATATGTATATATCTGTTCATGTTTACTAGCATGTATTTGAGTATGTTTGTCTGTAGTGCTGTGTGAGATAACTTCCTGCTTTACTAATTGCTATTTGTATTATTATGGTAATAAACAGTTGGTTTCGCATTGTTTTTGCTAACACTCTAATTGTTGTTGCAACATTAGTTGAGCCCGGATCATGAATTCTCCTCCGAGTCATTAAGAGCACTCCGAACTTGCTTCCCTACACATAATCACTTGTTGAGGTCATTTGTTGTCTAATATGGAGAGCATGGGTATGTGTAAATGCACACATACACATATATATTTGTGGTTAGACAAAACTATTTTTGTTAAAAGCAAAAGTTTGGCAGCAAGTGCGATATTATTGCCTTGCAACGCAGAGATGTTTTGTATCTATATACATATATACATACATATATATTGTGTGTTTTTGAAAAGCTTTTTGTTTATATCCAAATGTGTACGATTTTATTACTTTTTTTTGTGTTCCCCGGTAATAAAATCCCGTTAGGCAGGCGTTGGGATTCAAGCTGTTGCCAGACTATCCGCAAAAACATTTGTTAGACCAAATGCGCAGGTGTGTGCCACTTGGTTAAGGGTCACAATTAAGTAGACATTGACAGCAATAACAACAAATTACGCACACACACGCGCTCTGTTGTAAGTTAGTTATGTCCAGTTGTAATAACTTAAAAACTCAGTACCCAGTGAGTGGAACCTGCCGACTTCCATTTTAGCCAACAATTAAATAATATCACCTGTGGCCAATTTCCTTTCACTTCTTCGTTCAAGTGCATACATATGTCGCAAGTTTCTACAACTGTGTGTTTGTATGTGGGGCAGGAATATTTAAAGTCGAAACTTCTTGACACACATCTGGACACATATGTATATAAAAATGTATAAAGTGCAGTATTAAAGTGGCATTAAATGAATGAAAGTGAGTGCAATAACAAATTGGCCGAATAATTTCGACAGATGTATGTTAACAATGCGAAAAAGCTGGGAAAAAGGAACGTAACGGGATGTAAAGCATATACTGTATTTTGAAAAAGAAAATTCCTCGAAGATGAGGCAATGTCATAGAGGATGATTGTATTAAACACATTTTGAAAGGGAAGAGAGCTAAAAATGAGACTGAGAGCAGTTATTACACTCTCGCAACATATTGCAACAGAGCATATTAGTTTTGTTGACCTAACGGTTGTTTGTAACAACTAAAACTAATCGAGATAGAGATAGAGTTATATATATATATAAATGATCAGAGTGAGACGAGTAGAATTCCGGGGCGTGGTACCGTCCACTTTTAGGTTAATTTCTATTTATGAGCAAACGCTGTATCAATTTTAACCAATCAATATTATATTTGCGTCCTTATGTTACATTGTGAAATTGGGCGAAATCGGATTACAACCACGCCTACATTGAAATAAATTTTGCACAAATAGCACCTCGAGCTTATAATTTTTCAAGCGCCCATATACTCCATATACCACACTGCTAATGGAAGACGTTATGCCGGAAATATTAGAAAATTTGAGAGATATCCTAATGAAAATCAAACAATATCTCTGCCTGGTATTAGCGTGCCCTTGTGTCAAAAATGGGGATAATCGGGTAAATATTTCTCCAATCCCCCATATAGCTAATATAAGAATTTCGAACAATTGGTCGAATTTATACGATATATATCGGTTTATATGTAAGATATCTTAACAAAATTAAGTGCACGTATAATACCGAATTTAACACCGAAAATGTGTAAAATCTGTATACGAATTATACCAGCTCCCATATCTAACTATAATGATTTTCGTTATTATAGCAGACTTTATGCCGATTATGTCGGCAGAGTGTACGTTATCTTCACAAACTTGCATGGCAACTGCAATGTACTTGTGTAATGACAAAAGTTAATGCCATCAGTCCAGACCGTACCCTTGCCCGATGTAAATATACCCGATGTAAATATACCCGATGTAGTGATTTACGACTTTCTAGCTGACTTTAAACCTTATATTGTGGTTAATATTTTATATGTAATATTTTAATGAAATCGGGAGGATAATTTTTTCAAACATAATGTAGTTTAACGCTAAATAGGAATGAAAGCGGTCTAGACCGCAGTTAAGTCCCTCATTCCTAATATAATAATTTCCCTTTCTCTGGTTGACTTTTTCCTCATGTATCAGTATATTTAGTTAAGCCATTTTGGTTGAGTTTATATCACATATATCTTACTTGAGTTACTTTGGTAGATTTTAATATATATATCTCTGATGCGAAGTAAAGTATAGTAGAGAAAGTAAGTGAGCCAATGACCTGTAATATAAGTTAATAAGATACCAAATATGATTGCAATCCATTCACGGTTTCATCGAATATTGAATGTTGAATTCTTCCGCAACAGTTTTTAATATAAAGTAATGCCAGCACCCGAAAGATTAATTCTTCCTTTGATCCATGCACATTATGAGAGTGTAAAACATTTGGTTACACTCGAACTTTGCGACTACTTACTTGTTTTTCATAATGCTTCTAAGTTTTCAAAGTTCTGGAAGGACTTAAATCATGTTGAAACCTTCAATAAAATCTAGGATAAGTCTTTATATGATATATCTTTCTTTCATAGCTATAACCTTAGGTAGAACTACTTCACTTATAACCACATACCTATCCAATTTTGAAAGAAATTAAAATTCTGGTGGAACAAACACGAGTATGAAGAATTTCGTGCGGATTTATTAATATAACTCCATCAAAAGATGATGGAGGTTGCGAACGTCCAAGTACTGAATTCTATGAAGAGTGTTCAGTAAGTTGCTGTTAATGCGAAACAGCGATATATTTAGAAGTAGTAATGGTGGCTCGACAAATTACATACTGAGAAATAATGGCACTCCTGCATATTATCTTCATGATATATTAATACTCATACTGTCGCAACATGTTATACAGGGTGTAATAAGTGTGTTCAACTTACGATTATTTGCAACACTTCGAACTATTGTAATTACGAACTAATTATACTCGTATATGCCAACTTTATAAAAATGAAGAGACGAACTGATTTCCCGTTGTCTGTCTGTCTGCACTTCCGATAACTGAAATACGAATATATTCTAATTAAGCTAAACTGTTATAATTAGTGCCTGAGAGATAGGCATATGTGGATTGCATATTGCTGAAATGTGAGTATGGCCCCGCCAGCTTCTAGGCTTAATGTATATAGCTTAGGAGCCAGTCAAGCTCTAGAAATCAAATTTGGTGGGAATATGTCGTTTAATTATCTCATTTCACAGTGCAAAAATATGCAAACTCGTATAACTTATACTATGCTTAAAAACTATTATACGGCAACTCTGTTTAAAATAATATAAAAACGTTTAATTCGTTGGTAATTATGCTATTGCTTACATATAAATCAGTTAAAAAATTGGACAATGTGCGTGATATCGCCTACTTTAGGCACAATTTCTTATATCCCAAATTGTTCGAGCAATTTAAAAAGTGTTAGTACAAATCACGCATATTCCCCATATGATGCCATTTTTAACGCGACGCGTGGCGACTCTCTGTAAAATTGTGCGCAATTGGTCTTCGCTTCGATTTCATATATATATATATATTTCCATTCTTCCGTCGGATTCTACTCCATATATCGGTCAATAATTAAAAAGTCTTAAAAAAAATTGGAGCACATCGTTTTGAATAGTATATTGTGATTTGGTGTCAAAAATGGATTATATCCATATACCGAAGTTGAGAGTTTCTGACCCCCTCCTTCATTTTAAACTTATATCGCTTCGTTTGAGAGATTAATTACTTAAATTTTGTTGATCTTATGATGGCATCTCTAGGACAAATTAATGACCTTAGTAGTTTATAATACCGATCATGGACTCACTTAGCTTCTTTACTACATTTTGTTTTATATTCTATCTATTTATATTAAAATCAATCCAATTAATTATAATCCCTATATTCAGCATATTATTGCTGTGAGAAGATACATACCAATATATGCGACGTAAATAAAACTAAAGAAACGAAATTTAATACTTTGTGTGTATGAGGAAAAAGTCAACGAGATTGGCGTAAATTATTACATAATATTAGGTATATGGTGGCTAAACCATGATGTGTTAAAAAATTTTTTGAAATTATTTCATCAAAATATCATACATATTGTTCCATATATAAGGTACGCAGTTAAAAAATCATTAAATTAGGTATACTGGGACTAGCAGAAGTACTCTATCAATTTTAAGCATTTCTTGTGCAACACCTTATTATTTTCAGGATATCCTCTGTGTCACAGATGGCTAATTATGAAAAACTTTAGCTCTCGATTAAAATATTGCTTAAGTACTGCTCAAGTATACCGCACTGTATAACTGCTCCAGCTTCACTGATCCTTGCTGCGAAAGGACCATATGACAACCTGGAGGAATACGGAGATTTTGCATTTCCAATTTAGGGCATTGACAAGACCATTTAGATGTAATTGTTGATGTTGGTAGAAGCAAAAAGTGTTGGTAAAGCCAGTGAATCTCTTCAGCATTTTGGTAGCAAACTTTAGCCTGCGAATATGTTCCGGTATTAATTCATATATCGTTTAAATTTTTAGTGGATGTATATAATATATGGTATTTATATGGGGAATGCAATATGTTCACAAACTATAGGCGTTTATGTCTGTAATTGAACTGGACTGCATATTGATAGATAGATAGATACATTTTTCCTAAACCCTCAACTGTCATGGCTGTTCGATGTAATGGCTGTTTGAAACGTCAACATACTTATTGGTCACCCTGAAAATATCGTATATTTCTAAGTTAAACTTTTGAAAAAAATTTTGTATAATTTATGACACCAATAGGGTGCAAAGGGAAAGGGGAAAGGCGAACATTATAATTCTCTATAAACAATGGCAAGTTCGACATTTGATTTACAATTAGTAGTATTAATTTCAAATAAATTACTAAAATGGTGAAAATTAAGAACTTGAAGAATTGAAGACATTCCGCATAATCGTTATAATTCTAGAAATATTTTTTATATTATGCGAAAATTAAGAGAATTCATATGATGCCATTTTTGTAAGTTATACTTTTGTTGGTATTTGCTTTAAATTTCAATTGTTTGCACTGCCATAAAAGTTGTTAAATTTTTTATTCGCTTTAAGTGCATTTGATGCATGTAAAACTTTTAGTCAGCAACGTCTTAAAAGAATGTGAAAATTTGATGAAGGTGAATGAAAATAAGTGCTGACTATAAAAATGATTGCAATGTTCCACTAGATTCATCGCGAGGAATTTGTTAGCACCAACTAAAAGACTTCAAATGGGCGAAAACTTCAACGAAGCATTTTTCATAAAACTTATGCAACGCTCTGGAATAGGTGGCGAAAACGGCAGCAACTGCATTTTATGTTCCTTTCCTCCAAATATTTACAGCTATAAATATGTAGATATGTATGAGTACACACATGCACATAAGTGTGTTGATATAGCAGCAGCAGCAGTAGCAGTAGCAGATCTCAACATTTGTCCAGATAAATGAGTGGCTAAACAAAAAGTCAAAACAAAAATAATAACAATGTCAAAATGGCAAACAACAAGAAAATAATCACAAAAGTAGCCGGCAGCATTCACGTGGCCACTTCGCTCCACAGCTGCCACACCCTTGCACCTATCCACATATGTTTGCATATATGTATATATGTATTTGTATAAAGAAGAGCTATTACCTAAACAAAAATGCACCGTAAAGTTTCGCAAAATAAACAGTACTCGCAACAGTAAAATGCACTGAATGTGCGGACACTACTTCATGTGCTGTCACCATATGCATTTGCAGCATGCGTACCTCTGCCATGATTCCGCAACGTCAAACTGTACCATGTAGGGTGCATATGTATGCAGTGTTGCAACATGTGTTGCTACAACGGAAGTTGGAAACTGACGAAGCAGTTGTATTCCTCAGAAGCGTAATGAACTGAAAACGAACAACAAACACCGACAATTGTGCAACAACAAAAACAGTGGTGTTAATATTCTAAATAAAAATGGGTACGTGTATGTGTGAGCCAAGGTTGCCTGCTGAAAAATGAGTGAAAAGTTTACATGCAACTTGTGCCACACTTTGCGAACAACACCAGAAATGCACAAAAAGTTGCAAGACATTAGCACGCCAGCTGCAACAATTGCCGGTGATGAGGGATAAGCTAGGCGAATAGGGTGGCAGACCATCAACTACTAAAAACTGACCTGTTCAACCGCTGAGGCAGCAATGGCCTTCTCAGTGACCCACAGCTCACAATTACTCTCGCCCAGCGCACAGTGTTTTGCAGAGAACGAAAATTGGGAATATCTAGATCTCTGACAACCTGACCCTCATAGGCTTTTCCAAAAGATATAAAGTTTATCTAACCACTTTTCATCACGCGTCAACAACGCAATTGCTAGAATCCATTTGAAGCGTATGTTTTTACGCTGAAGGTTTACAGGTCCCGAAAGGCAACCTTAACCTAACCTAAACTTTGGTGGTATAACTTTTTATCGAATATGTTAATATTAAAAGCTTCAATGGTTTTCAAAGGATTTTGTTAAACGCTTCAACGCTTCAAACGGTTCAAGTTTACTTTTTTGGAGTTTTTAGTTGGCAACCCTTTTACAAAAAATATTCCAATTAAATTTTGCCTCAAACTTTACGTATAAAACCCATGTGGCGTACATATATTTTCTTAAGTTCTGAAAGGTGGTTTTATAGGCAAAATTATATATATTTAACATTTTCAGAAATACTGAAACTAACTTCACATTCGAAATAGCCCTCGACTATGAATATACCCCGAGGGTTTGTAGTAATTTAATCATTTAAAATTATGCCTAAGGAGTAATGGGATGGACCATTTTCTAAAAGGTTTGATGTGAGAAAAAAGTCGATTTAGTCTATTTTTCTTAAAAGCTAAATTAAAAAGGACTTAATGGGAGTATGTAATTTCACACCACATTTTAGACTGGTATAGATCTTAACGCTTCAGTGGGTTTATAAGAGTGATTGCTAAATAAAGGGCTGAGAATTTGAAAAAAGAAAGATTTATTGGGGTTGCACTCTATTTCTTTCAAATTTAGTTCTTGAAACTTTAATTTCGATAATTTTGAATTAACTACTAAAAACTATAGTCCGTTGTTTCTGTTAGCTATTGATATTTTAGATGTTATAAAAAACACTATCAGTGAGTACTAATAAACTAAAGTAATTTAACTTTCCATAACCGCGATTTCGTTATTGTTTGACAGGTTTAATTCCTAAGTAAGTAGTACGAATACATGTTAGTCGGGTTTAATAATCCTTTGATATGTTTCTAGCAAAGAACTCTATAGAAGCGTACGACTAGTTGGCATAAATGCAGGTGGAATCTCCATTCTTCTAAAAGTCGGAGAACAGTTTCAAAAGCGAGTTTCAAAAGATAGACAGATTTCTATAACTCCTCCGTCGGTTTAGTCAAAAGTCTGTATACCATTTTCATTGCTTTATTGTTATATGAATACAGTAGTGTTTTTTTGGTATCATTATAATTGGAGAGTACCAACATGCAACTCTTGGGTATGTTTTTTCTTTGTTTATCATTAACATAGACTTAATTTTAGTCTAGTTTTATGATAAATGTTTATAATTAATAATTATTCTCGTATGTTCTCTCATATTATTTAAAATTCAGGGTTCACTTAAAAATTCTGTCTTCTAATGGCGTATGTATATTAATGAAAGCAAACCGCTACAACAGGGTTTAAGGTCTCAGTGAGTGAACTTAGTGAGTTCATATTTGCCTTTATCGCTCGTAGAAATTCGGTTGTCAGAGATTTCGAAGACCTACTCTGCAAATTCGCTTCTCAAGTTAATCGCAGGCAACTCTATTTTGTGCCACTTTCAAAGAGGCTATACCATGTGTGTGACCACATGTAGCTGTGATTTTCAATTGAAGGACTCGGCTCATTACTTCGTTCTATTGGCTTGTAGCAAGAAGTTTGCAGTAACGTTTTCTTTCTAGAAAACTTGATCAAATTTCTTGATGATAATTTTATACGACTGTACAAGGGAATGAATAACCCAAGTCATCAGTGCAACTGAAATTGTTAAATATATGCTTAGATCAAAGTTCTTTGTATATCTGGTGCTAACTCTTTCATTACTTTCCAAAATGCGTTTTCTGATTTCTTAGGGTCGGTTGTCAACGATGTTTGTCAAAAATCTTTGAACAAAATCTATGCGCCAGTATTTTTGTTCAAAATCCATTGATTTTTATTGGAAAATAAATTTTGGTTAAGAAAAAAAAAAAATATATAGATGACTAGTTTTAAATTTAGAGCCTTACAAAAAGAATAACGCTTTGCACATTTTGACAGATTTCTCATGTTATTATTAAAAGCCAATTTTTCGGCAACCGAATCTCCACTTCGTTCAATGAAACTTTTTCTCTTTTCATGGTGCCTACCGATTCTCTGAGACCTGCAAGTAGTTATAATCCTTTAAGCCTATAAACAAAGTAATAATTTGTGGAGGGAAATCTACTTAGCTATCTATTTAACTTCTTCGTTGCAGACCTGAAATAGTGGTTGTAAACTAAATTGAGAAGATTCTATTCGTTTATTGAGATTTATTGAAATACTGTGCATCTGCTTGCTATTATTGGTGTTGGCCTCGAACATTTTCCGTTGTCTACTTTAGTGTGCTGAAAAGGGAACAACAATTTTCTTACTATTGTAAACTTGCTGCAAAAAGTTTTTTCATTGTTTCCCACTTCATTTGCCACTCAGTGAGTGTGTGTGTGTATTCCGAATCGGACGACATGAACTGTTGGTGTTGGCATTTTGTTGAGACGTAAGTAATTTTTAATTCGCACAGTGCCAACAGTTCCGGAGCAATCAACGCTTTAAGACAGCGCTGAGGGGTAAGAGGCCAAAGCATTTAGCTAAGTGGAGGTGTAAGTTTTTCGTGCAAATTATAAGCCAACAATGAATTGCAGCTGCCGGCGTGTGCTTCGCCTCTCTCTCACTCTCTCTCTCTCTATCTTCGTTTTTGCGTTTACCTGTCAACTCAAGTGTTGTTTGTTGTCTGTGCGCACAGCTCTGTTCAGTTCCACTCCATTGTTTGTGTGAATATATTATATGTGCAAGCTGCGCTCAGCTGACAGTCCAAGGTTTGTGCTTGTGTTCGTGCCTGCCGCAATTAGAAAGTTGTGCCGTGCGTCGAGATAATTAAGCCATGGAAATGCAAATTTAATTGGGTCAGTAGCCGAATGCGACGTGCTTCGAAATGAGGAACTTTTTCGATTGTGGAATTATTGTAAATGACATTTGTCTGCGCCAGCGTCCGATTTAAGTGTGTAATTTTAATTAGGGGTATAACGCCATTAAAATTACTAAGTATATGCATTAGAGAGCTTATGTGGAAATGAATACAAAGAGGAAAATATATAAATTACATAAATAAATTTGAATATAATTGTCAGAGCCTTCGCGAAAATATAATAGTTCAAATTGATTCTATTTATAACTTAACTAACCTATAAACTACTAAACTAAACTAACCTATTAACACCTATAAAGCAATAACTTTTCAGGAATCACTACTTCCTATTTCTATTTTTTCTATTTTACTAGAGAGAACATACCACCAGCAGTTACTCTTTGTTTGCCAACACAGTCCAAAATAGTACTCGCTGACTTAATTGTTACTACATTGGATTTCAAGGTTGATGATTCTTCAGTATTTGTGTTATGCTTTGAGTTGATCGTAGTAGAACTTACAACTTTGCATGCACTACAAGAGCTGAATAATTCTTGACACAATCAAAAACGTTCTCTCATTACCTCAGAGTACTAACCTTAACTAGAATATCATCAAAGTTTCATGAAATTTCATTCTTTGGTTCTCAAGTTATTGGCCTCAAACTGACGCTACCCTGATATTTTTATTTACAATGGAAAACAGTTAATTTCTTATTTTGATAAAATATTCTTTACTGATGGGAAAAACATTTTAGCCCCAGCATATTCAACTCTTAAGTACTTATTTGCCGAATTTCGTCATAACTGTAGCAGTACAAAAGATGCACCCTGTTCAGGAAAACGCTAGACATCGTGAAAGTTTATGAAATTGTGTTGAGTGACCGTAAAAGGGAACTAAGTGCGTTGGTTCTTTTCATTGACATCTCAAAGGACCGTGTAGGTCACATCATTTATGATTTTTTACAAAAAAAAAGCTTTGCGCACGTTGGCAGGCGCGTTGCTCTTTGATCAAAAAGCAAACCGCTGCGGCTCATTGAGCTTGTGATACGACCGATAATTTGAAGGAATTACACTATGAACTAGTCAACCACCCACCGTATTAGCCAGATATGGCCCCCAGAGATTATTTCTCTTTTCAGACACAGAAAAGGTGGCTCACTGGAAAAAGATTTCACTCAAATGAGAAGATCAAGATGGAAAAAAACGCTTATCTTGAAGTGAAGGTCTCCCACTCTATCGAAACGGCATCGAAATATTGGAGGACCATTACGACAAATGTATTATTGTATCAGAAAAAACAATTTTCAGCCCATTTGGTATATGTAAGAATGGTCCATTTGATTAATGGGTGAGCTAGAAACGTAGTCATTTGGGTATTTTTAGCGATCTTGCGATTTTACCATATTTAAGACAACGCTAATAAGGTTCAATGAGTTCTCTAAGTGTGTGGTTTAAATTTTACATAAAACCCTCAATAGAACCGTGAAGTGATAGTTATAAATTGAACATATTCCAATACTAAGCACTTCTTGTGAGACTTAACGGTGCAGTATCTCCCATCTTGTTATCTCCCCATCACATTTGAATGGCTGAAAATGGCTTGGTGGCCTATTGACAGCATCAGCTTCGTGCTTCTTCAGCCAAATCGCCATTCGGGATTTCGCATTGTAGAGTGAGCAAACGTTAATCTGCTTATCGAAGTTTAGGGGTTATATTTAATTTTTTATGTTCAATAGAAGATAAATGGAGTAAAAGTATTTTCTCCCTCTTTTTTCAAAAAGAGTGTTCCTAAGAAAATGCAGCTACAGATAATTACACTCTTCTTACTGATTTTATCCGTAAAGTCGTTTGCGGAACCTGATAATACTGTGAGCTACGTTTGAACTGGAATCTGATACTACGGTCAAATATTTTTGCTTCTGTTGTCTCACTATGAAGGTAAGATTACCTAGCATTTGACTCAGAAGTGTTTGTCTACAACTATGACAAGGTGATGGTAGTACCAATAAGGGCGCTCTTTACCAGGAATGCTTAGTGAGTACTTCACTTGACTCTCAACAACATTAATGAGGTTCAGTGTGGTTTCGATGCCATAAAAAAACGAATTTAGGAAAGAACAGTATTCAGAGAATTCATTGCAGAGCAAGAACAAGCACAGATTCTCTCGACACTCAATGGTTCGCAAGTAGTTTTGTTTTCTGCCGTTCGATTTTCAGCATAACTTTAAATATATGTTATTTGTGGTTGTGTGGAGCGGACTTTAAGTAATTTCTGACAGACGAAACATTTTATTATATAAGGTCTTTCGTTTTGCTCCTGATCACGAATCGGTGATGTTCTTTTATGGATATGTTAAGAAAGTACTTTAAAGAAAGTATTTAGTTTCTTTTATCGTTTGCATCTCTTGCCTGAGATTTTTTTGTTTATTAACTTTTATCTCCAACACTTATCTTCTTCAAATTCGCTCAAATTGATGAATGAATTTTTAAGAAACCGGGTATTGATTTGGTAGGAAATACGTTTTCCTCAATTTCAAACATCAGCCGAAGAGTTGGTCATATAACTCCTTTTTGTGCTTCATATACGTGCTTAAAAATTCTTGTAAATAATTGAAGCATAAACACATACAAAATACCTGCCAAGCTCAGCGACTAATACCAGATATTAACACTGAGCTGAAACTTATGCTTTCCGGGATTGTGGAAAAAGGCAAAAGTCTCTTACTCGTTGAACTTTAGCAAATGGAATATTATTACTTGGGGTATATAACGTTGCTAAGTAAATGTTGCCCTTAATGCTCCACTAACAAACAAGTCAAGAGGAAAAGTATTTAATTTAAAATCGCTCAATTAAGCACAGTTTCACACGGACGCATATAGGACCAAACAGCGGGGTAATGGAGCATGAAGTGCGCTTTGGGCGCACAAGCTAAGGGCCGTATACATGCACGAACATGCATACATAAAGTTGTGATAAATTAAAAATTCCAAACGGACAGCAAATGGGCTTAAATATATTTGATTAATTTTGACTTTTTCCACTCGATGACAAATGCGTTTTAAAACGGTTCAAATACCAACAAAAGGTTACTATTTTGATACTTCAAACACAAATTTTTTATTTTAGTTTGTTAGTGACATATTTCGCATAAGTATCCTTTCTCAAAATAACCTCTTGTGTTAACCCTTTTTAGGCACAAACGAGCGTGCTGCAAAATTCCGTGCTCAATTATCAAACAAACTATTTCCGTTGGAGCAATTTCTTTAGCTGAACTCCAGACAAATCAAATCTCTTTATGTCCGAGTAATTTTTCATTCAGAAATTACACTCTCCTCTATCACAAATGGCTTGTATATCAAATTGACAGCTGTCAGTGTGACCAGTTTGGGTTTATTGCGGACCGGACATTTCGAAACTCTTTAAATCAATAAATTTGCTTTTGTTTTGTTGTTTTCATTTTGTTGTTTTTTTGAGTAATACTACATAATTGATTGATTGTTTGGGTATACTAACCAAGCGAAACGCTGCCTAGCTCAACTTCTCTCGCGCACTTTAGACTCTCTGCACATTTGCCATCCATCTCTGTTCGTCTACCGCAGCTTTTCGGTTTGCTTTTTGCAACTTTCAACTTGTTTTCGGTTAATAAATAATAAATCAGTGTGTTGACAGCTTCCAGCTGGCACTTGTCTCTACCCGGACCACTGTTTTGAAATCGTTGGGAATTCGTAGAAGAAATAGAAAATTGACAAATAATATAGGTGGTTGTAGTCAGAAAATACAGAATACACCTTCACATATACCGAATACGTATACAGTTATGCATGACTGTGAGTAGACCAAATGAGGCAGTTCTTGATTTGTTTCCGAGTAGTTGTGCAGCATTTGCTTTGGACTGCTTAATGGTCTGCGGTTTGTTGACTTTTCATTTTGATTTTAATTTTTACTAATTATAATTTACTTTTGTTCAGAAATTTGTGTTTGAAATTTAAAATGTTTTTTTGGTCAAATTCAGCTATTTGATTTACAATGATTAATGAAATATTTAAACGCACAAAAAATCTTATATTGCGAGACTTCCAACATAATTACATCTACTGATCCATCAATTAAACCTATGAAGAGAGCATTTTCTAAGTAAAGCTCAACTCTAAAAACTAAAATTTATTTACGAGCACCTTATATTCCTATTTTAAATACATATGCAAAAAGTAAGGACGGGTTAAGTTCAGGTGCAGTGTATCATTTTATACTCTCACAATTGATTTTATATTATTAGTGTATAATAATTCACAATTTGACCGATTTATTCAGCTAAAGTCCTAGAATGGATATCTGAAAATCATCATATTAGGTATATGGGATGGGATGACAGATTGACTGCCACTTTCGGCAAAAAGTCAGCCATAAACACTGAGGTTCACATATTCGATATCTTGGCACTTAAAGAGGTATGGTCCGATTTCGACTATTTTAAGACGTGTGATGGCGTATCTCGAAGGCACTAATTGTGCAAAGTTTTGTAGCGATGTCTTCCTTGGTGCTTGATTTAAATACTGTAAAATGAAAGTGTTAGATGTGTCAAATTGTGTCATATGAGAAGTAGGCGTGGTTATCGTCCGATTTCGCTTATTTTTACTCCGTATCATAAGAATGTCAGGATAATATTATGCACTAAATTTCGAGCACAAATGAATTGTGAATGGCCAAGTTAAATAAAGATGCGTCAAATGAAAGAAGCGAATGGGTTTTGTCAATGTTAGTTTCGGTTAAAGTGATGATTTAATTTGCCCTAGATTCCTTAACAACGACTACAATTTCAGTTTTAAGATTCATCCTGTTTAAGCTACACACATCTGTAATAAATTGCTAACTTCCGATTTTATTAAAGCGTTTTGACTTACTGCCTAGCTAGATGCAAATGGGCTTGGTGTACAAAACATTATAAACACTGAACAGTGTAATGTTGGTGATATCTGAGACCTTTCGTGAATTCGTTCCTTTAGATAAAGCTAATTTTAAATGTGCGTCATGAAACAACGAGTTATCTCTAAGAGCGTCGCTGATTCATATTTACTTAAGTGCAACCGACAATGATTAATGATGAAGCGATTTTGATACCACCGGATAGGTTTCAACCATATTATTCGGGTGTGAAGCTGTCTCCATGCAAATGACGAATAAAGAGGTAGGGCTGATTCTGTTTGTGTCATCCCAACAGGCTCTGCTTCAATATCGGATTATTGTCCTCCATCCCAAGAAGCAAGGTCGTGCAAGTATTTCGAGGAAGGCATATATTTGAAGCTATAGGCGATATACTGCGTAGAGATTTGAGAAATCTGAAAGCGTCTCTACACCGTGTTGTTAGCTCTAGTGAGCAAAACATGTCAGGTGGAACTCACTACGCACCTGTCGATGAATTTATGTATTAATATTAGGTCGAGTAAAAAGAAATCCATTATTTTTTGTATTAATTTTAAGGTTTTATTTACGATAGATAGAGAATGATCCGATTTAGGTCAAATATGTATATATGTATTGCCATTTTGAAAGTAATTTCATAATAGAACTCTCATAAAATCCTTGCTCCCTATTGGCAAAAAACTGGGACAGTCGATTTTCACAAGCTTCTCTTGATATGCATTTATTGCCTTTTAGAAGGTGGATGCATATGAACCTCCCAACCAAGATCCCGACGCTTCTGACAAGTCACTATCGATGTGTGTGACCTTGACCTGGTGTTATCCTGACGGAACACAGTTCCTGTCCTATTGGCCAAGGTTGGCGGTTTCTGGGCGATTGCTTCCTTCAGACGTTCCAATTTTTTACAGCATATGTCCGAATTAAGAGTTCGGCTCTAGGGGAGCAATTCTTAGTACATGATTCTATGCCAATTCCACCAAACACATAGCAAAACCTTCCTGGCTATCAATCCGGGGATCGGCACCATTTGCGCCGGCTGACAATTCGACCACTACCGTTTTCGCTAAAATTTCCCTTAAGTGGAACACTTTTTATCACCAATAACCATTTGCTTCAGATATGGATCGATTTTGCTGCGAATTCGCAGCGATTCGCAGATGGAAATTCTGTCCGTGGGGTTTTCTTTTCGTTAACTTGTCTGGCACCCGTACAGCGAGCTTCTTTTTGTATTCAGCCTTATCTAAATGGTTCCAAACGGTTTTTGTGCAATGTTTAGCTCCTGGGGAATCGAAACGGTACGTAAATGACGCTTGAACCTTACGATTTCAATTATTTTATTGATGTTTTCGACAAGTGGCCTTCTAGAGCGAGGTGCATCTTTGATATAAAAATTACCTGAACCGAATAACCGAAACCAAAATTACGCATGATACAATATCAGACCGATAAAATCCATTCACATTTTCACTCTTATCGAAGAAAACGTTTTAAATATGCATATTTTCTAACTGACGCGTGCTCAAACAATAATGAGTCAAGCAATACAAAACTGTCTAAGAAGATTTTAGTAGGAAATTTTATCTTTGTAACAATATATATAGCGTAACCCGATCGCATTTATAGAATTAAAGATACTAATCCATGGAAAAAGAATATCCTCCAATGATTACGTTCCAGTTTTCTCCATTTTTTGTGGTCCTTGCAAAATATTTCATCCAGAACTGTACTATTGGGTTTTAATTCCATTTTTATTTATTACAATACAAGCTTGTGCGGGAATTGTGTTTTACTTACACCTCATGAGAGGTGTGGAAAGTCCTCACTATCGGGTCTGCAACAATGGGAAAATTTATGTGGTTGCACGGTGGTATGTAGCTATAAATAATTTTGCACTGAGGTCTGTAGATATTTATAACTTGTTTCAGTTAATAATAGAATCTTGGCATTCCAAAATACACTTCATGGTACTTAAGCTATATTTTTTTACCAAAATTCATCTTTTTTTGGGGTTGATGAACTTGCGAACGAGCGTAAAATATATAAACAGATTATCAATTTTACGTATTTTTTAGATTATTGCTTATTGGACCAGTGAAGTAGCTCGAGATTATACAGATCTATTATGGTAAACACACAGATACTTCCATAAATATGTATGTATGTTCAGAATTCCGAATCTACTATGTATTTGTATAATCGCACATTTTTCCCGAGATTAACACTTAAAAGTGCGTTTCATGCAAATACCGTTGCAGTTTGTGTGCACAATTTTGAAAACGTATTGAAAATTTCCAAGGTTAAGCGAAGTGACAGCGCCGTGAAGTGTGAACCCACAGCGGAAGTGCCATTCAATGGATTCGACGAAATTCGAGGGTGTGCGTGCCGGCTTCGCAGCGAGTAACAAATATGCCTGTGCATCAAATATCAGCAAGCGTTGCACGAAATTCAAATTGCCACAATACCGACTACAGCAATTGGCACGCAACGGCGTTTGTTATGCACTGCCACATGCACACATGCATACACATATGCGATGGGTGTGAGAAAGTATCTGTTGAAATCTATAAATTTGAACATTCATGAATCCCTGCCGAAACGCATGAACACAAAATTTACAATCATGCATGCATTATAAAGACACCCCTCCGACCTCACTGTACGCGCCTAGTTTTGGCGTTTGATGCAAGCGATTGCAGTGTTGTTGGTGCGTATGGTGAGTGTGTAGGATGGTGTGAACACAGCCGTTGCATGGTTCATTGCTGCTTCGCACTAGCAGTCTAACAGTGTGCAGTTGTGGCAGTGGCAGTGGCTTTCTTGTTGTTGTTTTGGATATTGCCTCTTCTTATTGATGCTGGCACAATCGCAATTCATTTGCAAGAGATTTGTGCTCGCCGATCACTGCCATGCCGAGTCAACACACATTTCGGACTCTGCTGTTTAAAGAGCCGAAATTATTTGAAATTTGAAAAGTGCACACAGAAGATGATCAAAAAAAAAACCTGTTATGAAAATATTCGAGTTTACTTTTGAAAATTCAAAGTTAGACTTTTGAGTTGTTGAAGTTGATCTGGACTACTGTAAACGGCTGATAGAAATCAAAAGGCAGACTGAATTAATTTGATATAAAGATAACTGATACAGAGATATATCGCGAATTTCCCTTTATGTTCCCATTTGACCCAAGAACCAAGAACCAAGAACCTTCTCAGAGTTAGAATCTGACTTTTAAACATTTTATTTACCCTCTATACTGCGGTAGTAAATAACTGTTATATTATATTTACAAGTACTCTACAGGTTTGGAAGATTGTCGCCACCTAGGTTAATTGCAGGGTGGTTGCAGTGGTGGTGCAGTTTAACTGTATGTTTCTGTCTTAGTCGTGAAATTTCTTCGGATACAGCTGTAATGTTAAGGTTTTTCGGATTACACTATTTTTAAGAAGGTGGAGAAAATTTACAGGGTTTTGCGTGTATGGCCCACAGTTGGATCCCGTATATCTACATCGGTTAGAGACTGTCATTGTATAGCAACAAGTTAGGCTGCGTACGAGGAAATAGTTCATTTACTGGAGCTGCAAGCTGGTCCGCTTTTTTGGGCCTTGGTATCTGTTGACCAAGTTAATTGCTTGTTCAAGATTTAGCCAAGACACTTAACGGTTATTCCTTTTTTTTGTACCATCATGATTTCCTCACATTTCTAATGACAAGGGAATTATTAGAGACCTCCACTTTATGTTCTTTTTACAATAAAGTTAAATGTTTGGGTGCAAGTCACCCATAAAGGCATTGAGAGCCTCTATTATCTTTTTAATGTTAATATGAAATCTTTCGAGCGAAATAGTTTTTCACTTTTACGATGTTATCCGCGTCTAAATAGCTTTGAGGACTTCTTTCAGGCGGACACAACTAACTATTAGGTTCTTACCACAGCTTTACTAATATTATATATGGTGCAGAAAGATAGGCGTTGACAAAATCTATTAAGGTGTTTCTTGGGGTATTGGAATGAAATACTCTGCATTTTTGAACTTGTACGGGTTAACTTTGGTTTATGGTTGGTTCTCCATTGGAAGATAACACTTGGATAACTAGAACGCTTTAAGTGAAACCAAGAAATATCTTGTCGATGGAATAAACCTTTATATATCGACAAAGTATTAATTCTTTCACAAATCTGTTACTGGATTTATTTCGATACCGGATATTTCCTTTGAATAGATTGACGGGTGGGAATCGTTTTCCAACCAATTTCATGTCCAGTACAGGAGGTTTGTTAGCTTGTTCATCCGGTGCACAAGGAACTCGCAACTGGGCAAGTGTTTTACTAGTGGTTGCATAATGCTCTCTGGTCATATCATATAATATATTAAACCGCAAGAGCACAAGAGTGTTCCGTCCCTTTCCAGTGGTAACTATATTTTGCAATCTCATCACTCTTAATCAAAGTTTCCGTTATGATCTGGTACTCTTGCGTAGTAATTTTTGGTATGTTGCAAGAGGTGGAATGGTGAGATGATGAGCAAATCAAGCTAATCAGTGGCTATGCTGTTTAGGGCACCAAACTTAAATTCTCCAACTCTTGAAGTATTCAAGTTCTAAGTGATGTTAGGGAAGGAAATGTAGAATAGTTCTCTCTAGAGGAAAGTTGTAATTAAGAAAGACTTGGCTTAACTTGGTACTTACGTATATATGGTTATCAAGACCTAATATTGTAAGAATAGCATTAAGGACATCGGGTTAATAAGAGGGGAGACTATAAGAAGAAAATAGCTCACATTAACGGTTCTGCTGGATGATCAGTTGCAAATTAAATTTACTTAAGAGATGTTTTATGTAACTGCAATTATGCTCTGCTGTGCAGTAAAATGTAAGCCTAATTTCTCTTCCTCTTCATATTAAAAATTACAATTATGGGTACAAAACAAAATCTGGCCCAAAAAACAAATCGCTTTGAATTTCACAAAATTCGTATTTTCGTTATTGCTTCCTGTTCGAGGTAAAAAAAAATGCCTCTGCAAGTAACAATATGGCAATTTTTGACTATGCGACCCCCTGGCTATATACTCACTTGCGCCTGTAGCAGATGTATTTTATGTGGTTTTATTTTGATAAATTACAGTCGTTTCCCTTTGTTAGTCTCGTTGATATTGATCGGAATTTAAATTTTAATAATCATGTTAAATCAGCACTGTCATCAACATAACGCTCGGTGTTTTATTAATTCGCAGCTGAGAAATCCCCCGTGAATACCGAACGCATTCACTACCGCCGTAAAATGTGCGGAACGTGTATTGGCCGACCTCAAACATGAAGCAGAAAAGATGACAGCAAAGAACGTAAGCCCACGCACACACACACGCACTTACTCACAAATACACATAGATGCAATGTAAACAAAAGCAGCAAAAAAGACAATGGCCCGAAATTTATTTAAATGCAATCTTAAGCAGCATGCCTCGCACGCCTCGCACTGCCGTTACATTGCGTTCGGTTTGTTTCTTTGTTTTTTGTTTTCTGTTTTCGGTCGAGCACTTCAACAACGCGGCAATGAATTGGCCAACTGTTCGGATGGCTTCGACATTGTCTCCTTGCGAATGCTGGGGCGCCTTCCTCATTGCATATTTAAAGGCGCGCGCTGGCGTTCCACTCAATTTCAAGCACCTAACATACGTGTGTGTGTGTGTATGCGTGCGTCTGAAGCGATTGCCCCACAGGCGCTCGGACAATGCGATTTTAATTAAAATTCCGAAATTTCTGAAAGCGCGAAAACAATGCACGTACTTTCCATCAACATAACGGCGCTGCGGCGCAATACAACGGCCACATTAGCCCAGCGCCACCCCGCACCACGCCAACGGACTCGTCTTGAGCGCCGCACACCGTGCCATTGCAAGCGAGGCGCTCCGTGACGTGTAGGCAGCATCATCAAAAGTGCCGCAAGGCAATGGCAAAGGCAATGATGGCAATAACTGGCAAACATCAATGCCGCTGGCGGTTGAGTGCGCGTCGCGCCAGGGTCGGCGCGTGGAGTGTGTAGTAGGAGCGGATAAGCGCTGCAATTTAAACAATGCGGAAATTCAAGAATGATCACCATGGCGCCTCTGACAGCTTTGCATCCCGAACTGGATTGCTGGCATCGGCCGAGGTGCTCGCAAGTATAATTTAAAGCTTACCCATGGGTTGGTGCACTGCAGACCTCTTTTGTACACAGTTAACCGCTTCCCGGGCACTGCGTGGTGCGCTTTGTAATCGCGGTGTTGATCTTATGCACTTCGTCGTGTTAGCAGCGTACTTTCCACAATGGAATTATTCAATATCTCCTTTGATGATGTTTTTAAGCAGCTTTATTTCGGGGACTTGCAGTATTTTATTTTCGGTAAGTAGTAAAGTGTAGAACAATTTTAAATAAACAATGGAAGCCAGTGTTTTGGAGAGCACTCTTGCACACGGACGGAGTGGATTTGTACGCAAAAATAGCCTTACTGAGAAAGTGTGGCAACGCGTACTCAGCAGTTTAATTTATGGAGAATTGTAGCTCTTTTCGTTTGCTAAAAACAAGATTTATTCTTGTGTTTTCACGCCATTATCTCTACTGATTTTTATGTTAATCTAGAGCTTTATCCAGTGTTCATATAACGGATGCTCTTTGGTGATTTAAAAGCAAGGGAGCAAGAGAACAACTTAGAACATATTCGCGAGTGTGATTGGGTTATATTTTCGAGGGACCAAATAGAATTCTAGATGTTCTTCAAATCGGGAAAATGCATAAAAAAGTGGAAAGTATTGGCCTTGGCTTTGGTCAGATATGTTGCAATTAAAGTAAAAAAGAAAATATTTGTATGAATTTCTTTTGGTTTTAGTAGACTTTTATGAAGCTATAAAAACTTAAATTTGTTGTTGTACGAGATATTAACAGATGATGGATAGATGATGGACTCTTGTACACACAGTTTCAAAAAGGTACCTCACTTAGTGTTGGAGACATATCCACTATAAAGTAGGTGTGGAACGAAGAAAGAACTTTATACCGTATTGAATTTGAACATTTTCGGGTTGTACTCTGTGGTTTCATTTAGTTTGGCTGAGATAACACTAACGGTTCGTGAAATACGCATCGCATATACTATTCATCTCATTCATTCAAATATCTCTATTTTTGTATTCGGGCAAATAAATTCGCAATCACATTTTGAACATTTTGATATGTGTAGGCTGATAATATCGCTTAGCAAGTAATATGTTAATGCAAGTAACAAAAGAACACTCAACTAGGATAAATATTTCCTAATAGCTTTCTCTTCAGTGAAAATGTTACATGATGATCGTGGGCTAGTGTGATCTAATATATCGAAATTTATAATGAAAGATGTGGCAGGATAAACCCGTTTGTTGGCTTTGAGTCGTGATGGGCTGTTGAGGAAGCCATTTTCGATTCCAGTCAATTCGCCCGGATAACTGAATGTATGACTAAGATATATAGATATTTCAATCTTGTGGAGAAAGTGTCGATCCGTTTCTACCTCGACAACTTCCAGGTAATTGTGACAATTGGTGCATGTTGGAAATTTTGGCCTTGCCGTATATTTGCTCATTGGATAGTGCCGTGTTAAAACGCCTACAACTGGTGCAAGATTAAACTTGCTCGGATGTCTAGTGCCAGATAGTAAGAAAATAACGGAGTGTTCAGCGATACTGCTATGACCATTCACCTATACAAATTGTCAGGCACACTATATGTGGCAAGTTTTACTTATTTCTTTATTTATTTTATTTTGTTTATATATTTATTATCATTGAGGTATTTATGCAAGCTTAAAAAGCCTGATAGGCTCTTGAGCTAAATTTTAAGGGAAGTAAGCATCGTTGTGGTCTGATTTTACCCATTTCACACTGGTTATAAAATGAAGGAAGCGGGAGGACATTAGAAGAACGTGCTTGCCTTGCAAGCTGTTATCTTTGAAACGATTGGTGATCTTCTTTCCCAAAGAAAAATTTACCAAAATATTCCTCAAATTTGTGTCGTGTACTTGCATTTAAAATGTCTTTATTATGTTGTGTTTAACAGGGCTGGTAACGTTTTTGTACTAAAAAAATCACATACACATTCACACGCACCACGGAAATATGTATATGCGCCGTTATTTTAAACAGCGGCAGCGATGCGCGTGAAACTTCACTTCCTAGTTGTTTTTATAAGTGCATATTAAGTGTTGCATGGTTGTTATTATTGTTATTGTTTCAATTTGTTGCTGTGCAATAATTTCACTAACACACATGCACACGGCCACCCTATAACTGATCTTACTGCACTTTTGCCGCAAGGCAGATAAACTTTTGCCGCATTCTTTATGCTCGTATTTATTGCAACATTTCCAGCAGTTGTTGTTGTTGTTGTTGTTGTTGTAAAAGTTAGTGTGTGGCAACGGCAGATGACAACGTGTGCGCATGTGTATGTGAGTTCGAAACTGCGAAACTTGTCGTTGGTGTCCTCGCTGTGCATTTCTGCCGATACCACTGCTTTCTTGGTTGCTTTGTTATTGCTTTGTTGTTGCCATGAATTTATTGTCAACAGCGAAGATGGTGTTTGGTAGATAATTAGTGTGAAAATTAAAAGAAAAGTTGATATTTACGAAATTTATGAGGCTCACAGCGCGCTTATATGAAGTCGCTGCTCCTCAAACATCACCCTTCTGTGATCTATTTCCCCCCTTTTGCATATTTTCAAACTGCTGCTCTCTCGATGCTGCTGTGTTCAAATTTTATTTTAATGCTGCGCCATATTAAAGCAAAACAAATAAAACTTTGAATTTATTGCACTTTGCCATTGTGGTTTCGGCACAAAATGAAGATATTTTTATAGTTGTTGGCGGCAGTACTTGCAGTATTTAATATTGTTATTGTATACGTATATGAGAAAAAAACAGCGTTGCCAAATTTAATGTAGAAGAAACGGCTATGCTCAGGTAGTACAGCAGCTTCAGAAGTTAAGCATTCTTGTAGAAAAATATTTGAAATAGACCCGCCAACCTATAGTAAGTCGGGCCTGAGAATACTTTAAAAGGGTTAGAGGAAAATAGTAAAGTATTAGTAAGTGGGTTGAGATGATCACGACTTTTAGGTACGTATTTTAAACTGCTGCCCTGTACTATATTATTCATCGTCAATCCCCAAATGAATATCATATATCGAAATTGGTTTTTATTATTGCGTTATATAAGAGAGCACTTACCTAGACCGTGTAATCCGCAAAAGTGTTTATCAATAAACTTCCACTCTTTTTAATATTGGCTGTCTGCAGGAACCAGCATTCAGCACACTGCCATGACTTACACCAGCTCTTATAGGTCGTTCATTAGATATGATATCAGCACTGTCTGTTAAATCGTCTGTTTTCTTTTAATAAGAGTCCAAGAATCACATTCTTACCTTTCGAATAGTTTTAATTTAATGTAAAAACCCTTCAGGTCACAACATATCAAATGCTTGAGCTACATCAAGAAATATAGCATAACATTATTTTTCTGTGCAAGAATTTTGATTCTCCTTGTTATAACGAACGGTACGAAAACTCGTATAGTGGCGTCTGTTATGGCGATTAATTATTTTTCTTTTTTGTAGAACGAACAATTTTTGCGAACTCAAATATTTTTCTGTGTTCTGCCTGAACCTGAAAAGTTATATGTCTCTAAAAGAATGCTATTTATATCAAAATAATCAGAACGACGAGTTGATTTCCCGATATCCTTTTGTTCGTTCGTCCGTCAGTATATTCAAGTGATAACCTAGATAAAAATTCTGATAACTTGGTTCGAAATTGGTCCCGGTGCTCGCTGACACCTTGACAAAATGGAATTATAGAACTATTCTTTTTAATAGGGGGTCATGAAAGTAAGAGGCACATGTGGTTTAATGATGGGTTAATGTTTATGTCTCATAAATTGTTGAATAACCCCACCGTTCGCTGTAAAATACTGCCTTTCATCAACTTAATCCGTAAAGGGTAGAATGGTAAAATGGGCTAAGAGTCGCGCCGTCTGCTATGTGAAGATATGGTCTCAGACAACTTCAAATAAAATAAAAATTATGTACAAAAACTAAATCCCATCAACATATTAGGAATTAGTTTTTAATTCCTCTAATTGCCACAGTTTTTCAAGCACGTCTTCTGCAATTGAAAAATGCTTATTTCAGAACCGCCGCCAACTGTTTATTTTCACCTTTCCGTAATATCACCTCCAATTGTGATACTAATCCTATCGCGCGGAAATTTTCCATTGAAAGTACGAACTCCTCCAACGGTCTGAGCTGTTCGAGTGCCTCTGCGATGAGAGCTTGGTATCCATAAGTTTGGAAATATCATTTGTATTATCATTTGTGCTACCATTTGCAGTACCATTCATCGTGGGTTTCGGAGAAGCAGCTGGTGTGTGGCCATTGGTACCGTTTGGTGTTGGTGTGCCATTGAGTTTAATTGGCTTAACATCGCAATCACTCGCTTCGCAGTCACTCGTCAAATCTGTTACATTGTTACCATTTGTTGTTGTTTCGCTGACCTTATCGTCACTGGAGCGAGCTCGTTTTGGAGGCGGTTGTTGTACTGGACTGGCACGATATGTTGGAGAGGCTAATTTTTGTAGCTGTAGCAGTGGTGGCGAATTCGAGGCAAGGCGTTTTGGCTGTGGGTAACTGTAATTACAATGTTGGTTTTGACGATCGTAGTATCCCTCATAACCTTCATAACCGCCATTATAATTTGGCATTGGTTGACCGTATGCATCATACCTAGTATGAATCTGTTGTTGGTCTTTTAAGGATGCACCCTGTGAGTCTTCATATTCACCATACTGTTGCATATAGTCTATGTACTGTTCAGGCAGACTTTCTAATTTCGCTACACGTTCAGCACTAGTTGGTGAAAAGAGATGCTGGAGATCTTGAACAATATCAGGAATCCACAATGATATGCCGAGTGGTTTCAATTGACTGCTAGCCAATTTTTGCTCTAAGTCATTTAAATGTGTCTCACGGAATCTATTCAGCCAACGATTGTCTGGGACAAATGGTGTTGGACCAACAAGTTGACCCGCTGTAGCCGCTTTCTCCTTAATCATACCGTGTGTCATGGAACCACGAAGTTGTGGATTCAAGTTGGCACATACTAACCATTCATAAACAACTGCATTTATATATGCACACTTCCGGCTTCTTTCTATTTCCTCAACCATGGCTTGTTGTTCGATATTTCGTTTAAAAATTGTCGAGAATGTAAAATTCGATAGTGAAGATTTATATTAGGCCCACATCATATGGGTCAGTTGATAAATTAGACCACCTATAGTTTTGATTTCCGATAGAAAGCTCAAGCATAAAGCTTATACCAGTTATCGATTCTGATATTTAAAAGGGTGTTGTTAATACCGCTTGGTTGAGAATAGTATGAAGTTGATATATTCGAAATGTACTGGATGTATCGACCGATCGCATTCATCCGCTGGTGGTACGATTTCATAAAGTTTTTAAGTTTAGTAGTCCTTTAATAGTCATAGTAAAGTGATATTGTGTTAAAAACTGAATTACCAATGAAACATTTGCAAATTGAAATGTTTTATAGTATCATTCCCTCCAACAAAATTTTTTAATCTATCCGGCAAAAATTTGCTATTTTTTGTTTGAAGGAGTACCCAATTAAGGTCGTGTGCTTTAGTTTCGCACCTATCATAAGGTAGTAGGTCCAGGTGAAGTTTTGTGTGACGACCTTAGGGCAGCTTCTTTCAATATACGAAAATAATCCGTTAAGTTTTTAACTCATTTGCTTTCTGGTTTTTTACCAATTTGCCAGAAAAATGTATGTACATATATATTTACTCACGCACATAGTTTTGCATACGTTTATTCAATTGAGCAGAAAATAGAGCTTAACTAATTTTTACGGACTAGATATTACAATTACGCTTCCTGCTCGGTATTGCATACTGACTTTACGGTTTAAGATCGCAATTTTGATTATAGATTCAGTTACAAGTGCACACTTTTGTTGCTAAAATTCAGAAATTACTCCATCTGAGAAGCAAACTATCTCCACTCGCTTAGGTGATTCATACCTTGCACACTAGGCACTTATGCGTCTCGGAAAAGCTACAAGCGTAAGGACGAAACATTGCTTACGTGTGTGCATAGAAGTTTGTAAGTATTTATGGCTATGTTTTGCTTTGCCTAGGGTTACGCATACCTGAATTTACTACACATGAGTGAATGATTCTGGTGATTGGATGAGTAAATGCACAAATCAATTGCAGTGAAGATATGCAGATGAGTTAGAAGATGAGAAAACAAGTAAATTGCTTAATGTTGATGGAAAAACTCGAGTTTATTGGCCAATTCGGTGGTTAGCATGAAACAATATTCGTATTTATCGTGTTTGATATAAACATATTTTCTCTTAATTTGCATTAGAAATAATTTTCTTCGTTTTGTTTATTGAGATAGAGACCTGTTAAAATTAGTCCCAGCCGAGACAATAGAAACATTGGTTCTCGCAATTAAAATTTGGTCGCCTTTTGATCGCTTTGGCATAAAAGAATGTCAAGTAAAATCCATAGTTTCTTAAAAAAAAAACCTATTAAGAAAGCTCAGGAGTTAATCCACAATAAAAAATTTTAAACGCGTTACATAAAAGTACTAGAAATAAGTCTAGATTCGGACAAGACTAAATATACTAGAAACTCTGGAAACTTCTGGAATAAAGAAAATGGGATACATTAAAATATTTTATAAAACTATATATTAGATTACATAGATGAATGTGTATTAGTAATAAATAGTCATTTAAAATATAAGTAAGATGAAAAAGGTTTAGCCCTCAACTAGAATCACATCTCAAAATCTTTCAATTCTGTTTCAGATATTCATTATTATCGCTCTGTGTTGACCGATATTCTCAGCAAATATGAAAATTGGTTATTGACCAGACATTTATTTGAAAACGAATCTCTTTCTCTATTTTGTAGTAGTAGAGAACTACTCTAGAAAGTATAGTAAAAGAAAACGGAACGTACACCCCCCTTACGTATCTATAATAGCGCGAGTATAGTAGCCATTCCACAACAAATTACCAATATTTACATTACTGTTTGATGATTGCATATCGACTACATACCGCAGGCAATAGGCCACAGGCAAAATCGGTAGTCGCCATTTTGCGTATAATATCGATTGCTATCAACCTTTGTTATAGCATGCAGAAATGTCAAAATCAGAAAACTGCTCAAGGGGAGTTGCCTCACTGTTTTGCTAATTTGGGAGTTTGAGTACATTGAATATCTTTAAAGAAAATACTTTACTTTTTTATTTATTTATTTACTAACGTTTCTAACTAAATTACTTACCAAAATGGATCTTCGAAATATCATTGCTCTTATCAATTTTTCAAGTGACTTTTTACGATAACATTTTTTTTTGTGTAATATTTTTGAAGTATTTTCATTGTACATTGTTGCATTATAATGATTAAACTAATATTTATATTTATAACATTAATAGTAAGTAAATAATTTTTCAGATTCTTTGAAATTTCCAATATACCTGAAGAACTCATTTAACAAAAATATTTACTAATTTCACGATAAATTTATAAATTAATTCGAATCTTCTGAACGATCATAAATTCTAATGAATATCCTTGTTTTCCATTGCTTTGTTTTTATTTTTTTTTATTTTTTTTTTTAAGAATTTAGCAATGTTGCCAAATACTTTGAACAGTGCTTCCCACAAATGTAAACTCAGAGTTGTTATCTGCGTACGCTGGTTTCAATAACCTTTCATAACGTAAAATTCTATTACGTAGTATCTATCCAACGCAAGTGTATTGGCGACTACAATCAAGTAGCTTTCGGCAATAGGGTTGAGAGTTTTAAAATTAAGAAAATGTTATTCTTCCAATCGAATTCTAATACAACTATCTAATAAAATTATAATTTTAATTTTTAAATAAAGTCCATTTGAAGTAACACTCAAAGCTTGTTTGTTCGATTTATTTGAACAAGTATTTTTCTCAACGGCACTTTCGACAAGACAATTGGACAAATTAGAAATACACTACACGTTGGTATCTTAGTTCGTTAATTTTATAAAAATAGCAGATCGGTATCAGAGGCGAAGAATATTGTCTGTTTTAGACAATTTAAACATAAATAGATTAAATTAAGAGACCTTCCGAAGCGCTTATAAAACTTATTAGAACAATTATTATAAGCAAAATTATTACATTAAGAAGAAAACGTCATCGAAAGAACTTTAACGATTTTGTAAAAATTTTGAATTTTTTGTTTATTGGGACTCAGATTTTGTAAAGTATCTCCACCAATCTGCGTAAAGAGACATAACTTTAAATAATACTTAGTGATACATAGCGCCAACAAAGTATTGTTGTAGATTATCTGTTGTGACATGTAAAAGTTTTATTGTGCTAATATTGCTCAGATTATTTGATAAATACTGACTAAAATAAAATTGAAAATTTTTAAAATATTAATATATATTTCATTATTCGCTTTGTGAGACATGTTGTTATGGCAGAATATGACTTGGAGGGGCGACCGTCATTAAAAAGTAAGTTTTGATATGTTAGATATATGGAAGGCATAGGTGTAGCCGAATGTCAAAATAGAAATATAAATTGATTTAGGCTGTATACAGCGCAAGTGCATTAATGCTAATGAATGTAAATTATAATAGCTCTCTTCGATTCGCCACTATTCTGTGTAATTTGCTTAAGCTCTTTCATTTGATTATATGTCAGTCTATTCCATTTATGTCAGTTGTTTGTTCGACTCGTTACTCAAACGATAACCCCCCTAATTAAAAATATTTTCGATAATATTCTGAAACTTACTATTTTCTTGAATAAGGACCAGTTCGTCAGAATATATAAATAGAGACATGCATTGTGGCATAAGTTCATACAACAAAGATGTTTTAGATGTACTTAAAGCCGGTTGATTCACAGTGTTCAAGTTTATATGCACTATGCAGCTCGCACTCCCCACCAGCAGTGTGTGAATGGCGCCCGATGATTTTCCGCGCGCCGCCCAATATTTTACTCAAGCTGTGCTTTAAACTTTTCTATTGCGATTTTGTGAATTTTTCGTACGTATTTTCGCTCTTTTATATCGACATTGTGTGTATGTAACGGACACATTTTGTGGCATGTTGCAAGGCAACATGACAGTACTATCTCTCAACTAAAAGCATTCCAGTTGTTGTTGTTGCGTTTTCTTTCATTCTTTTATGGTGCTAGTGCTGTTGCTGGCTCTATTGATAGTAACTACTGATGATTGCAATAAAAGTTCGACATTGATTTACATGCTCCCATGAAAGTCGCGCCATTGCGCTTTTCGGAAGGGTTAATATCCACTAAAGAAATGTATACTTTCTATGCGCGCACACACATATAACTGTATATGCATTTATATGCTTCTCAGTGGATAACACTTTACTACTGGTGGCAAGTAGAATAGAATTAACAACAGTGGTGTAGTGAAGGCAAATGTCAGTTTGAGGGCTTTAGTAAAATTTAGTGCCGTTAGCACACGTGCACTGAGATTTTTGTCTTTATGGGAAAAATTGTTATACTGGATAAAGGCAGCAAGGTAGTGGAGTGTAAAACTTTGACTATCTCAAATATATTTGACGAACTCTTTCTCCTGGTGAACGGTCTGGAAATGGAAAATGCTCCTACAATTGTGTGGTGGTAATAACCTGATGTTCTATATGGACATAATACAGGTCATAATTTGACTTGGAACTTCAATTTCCTAAACTATTTGACAAACTTGACAAATGTCAAACACTTGTAATTACTTGGATAGCTGGACTGACAGCTATTGCTCTCGGAAATTCAGTACCTACAAAAAACACCCTTTGTAGAACTAAATGACTATCTGTAACATTGCTTTTACTGCCTTCTCCGAAATGTATTAACTATGTATATACTCATATACAGTTACATGTAACCACATTCAACTGTCTTTAGGGAAAATGTAGTCAATGAGTTTTAGTATAAATTGTATTGCCGATAAAGTCCTTGGAGTTATTGTGTGATTTTGGGTGTTGAACTGTTCGTATGTGTGGTTCAATATGAGAGTGAGTTATTGTTTTCTTATGTTCTTAAGTAATGCGATTGTCTGCACTATTTGCCAAATGTTGCTCATACGCCCCAGTGTTCCTTACTTGACGTATACTTTATTTGGAGTTTTATTAGCAGAGTTGATTATATTGAAGGGAATTTGTATGAAGAGTATGTCTAAAGAGAAATATATATATAGATATATATATATTATATATATACATTACATATATTATAATTTATATGTCAAATATATATATTGAAAACCGTTTTTTCAACAATTTCTTTCAGCTGTACTAAACGGATTCGGCAAAAAATACTTGCAAATATATGTATATGGTATGTATAGAACTACAATATTTCTTAAGTATATGCTAAAATGCTTCTATCTATGTTAAAATGGGTTTTTTGTTGGTAACATCAGCGCTTTGGAATTGATTCAGCAACTTTTGTAGCGAAATTTTTAAATTTTACAACATTCTCCTCGTACTAATTCTATGAGCTTCGATTTCGAAACTAACTCAGTAATATAGAGTTTGTGGCATTTGCGTGATGTACGCAATTGTTATGGTATATTATATAGTAACAAGCGCCGCAGTGTTTCAGCAGTGTAGTTTGGGTCGTTGTCCTATCGGCAGTAGTAATCATCAATTAAACCAAATTCTGCAATCCTATCTTTCAAGTTGACTTCTAAAATATTTAAGTACGAGGTCGTGTCCATGTTTTACTGCATTCGATCCACTTCTTTGTTTTCCATATACCTCCTAATTATAGCACCACCTCCCACATGTTTAACCCTTATTATGAGATTTTCTTTACTAAACACCCTGCCAGGTTTCCACTACACCAAACTGCACCCTTTGATCCGGAATATACAGAACACTCGCCAGAGAAAAAAAAAACTTTTTTCCAGAATGACATTTACTTACTTAGATGTTCTCTGGAGAAAGAGAGGCACTTCTCGCTATTCGTCAACAAAAGACGTCCTTCAAGTCACACGTCCACGAATTTTGGGTTTTTCGACAGCATATTACCTTTATGAGGTTGAAACTATATTTGGAGTGTTCTTTTGCTAATATGAAAGGGTACAGAAGGCTTTTAGAAGAAAAGTAGCTTCGCTTTATCTATTTTCAACTATGTTCCCGCTTTGATACTTTCCTCATGAATACCTTGTAGGCTACGTAAAATCTAAATAATTCTGTTTTATTTTATCAAACATACTCTTTATTTATTATATTTAAAATTGCAAGTAAAAGTGGGTGAAAATTAAGCTAAGTCAGTTACTGAAATTCTAAAGTCGTCAAAATGCCAATGATATTGTATTTTATTTTAAATTGTAAGAAATTCTTGTAAGACTCTATTTGGAGGAAGAAAACGCTTGAAGAAGTTTTGAATCAATGCAGCCAGATTAGTTGAAATGTAAGGCAAGGGAAATGTTACGAAATATTATATATAGTTTGCTTCTTTTTAATGTAAATGCTTAAGTACTTGAATCTTAGTACTAAATTGGTGGTCGGTGGCGGCGTCAGGAATAGTTGTGTAAAAGGCTATAAAAAGTCTTACAAAATGTGTACAATATTTCATCAAGATCAGATTGAACAAGAGTGTACTGAGAGGAGTACGCAAGACTGAAGAGTTCCAAAAGTTGTACTATCCGTTTTTGCATTTTAGCACTTCGTTTGACCTGGGATATATATATGTGTGTTTCATATGCCTATTAATTCCTATTTCCACTAGTCACAAAATAACTTGAGAACAGCTGAGTAGACTTTTGTGATTTTGTATTGTTTGTTACAATACCCACTCGACTTCAAACAAAAGTTATATAGGGTGACCATCTGTTGGCAAATTTAAGAAAAAGAACTATACAATGTGCTTCTTCTTTCAAAATTTCGATAGAAAAATATGAAAAGGAAGGTTACCACCTTTTAAATAATATACTTCAAAAAATAAATTAAGTTAATTAATTTTATAAAATCAAATTAAACGTTTTGTAGAAAGCTTAAGGATGAAAATATTCTTAAAATGGTATGCCATCAGCATAAAATAACTTAATTAAATATAATGTGTAAAATATGTCAAGTAGTATGCTACGGATATTGTATTAAAAAGGTTGAAAAGAACTTGCAGTAGTGTAATATTCGAATTGTTGATAATAAAAAGGTAAAGGGTTACCAGCTCTTGGAAAGTTTAAATTAAAATAAATTTTTAGGATAAACTACACTACAATATTCATATCGAAATGAATAATTTTGAGAAATCTAAAAGTTGACAAAGCGAGTTAATTGTTAATATATATGAAGTACAATCTACAGGAAATAATTGAATTCAATAAAATTTATATGTGAAATAGTGTAATGTTAACACCAAATTAAAGAAGTCTACGAAGACTTACCTGCATAATACCCGGGTTATTGAAAACAATTCAATTTCTTATTGATTTGATTTTCTGATATATTGATCTAATTGAAATACTTCCTCATTGAAAGTTTTAATTAAATAGGCTTTTAGAATAAAGAAGACAATAATAGGTATAACAACAAAGTTGCCACCTTTTTATTTTTATTGTCAATAGCATAAGTAAAGGAATTATTCATATTTGTAGAAAGGTTCTTGATTACCACTTATCCACTTAAAAGTAAAGTTAAAGTACTTATAAGGTGTTTATATAAATTTCTGTTATGCATATGAAAAAAATATATTTACTGTTTTATTGGATATCTTCGTTTGTAGTTCCCATTACTCAATGTATCCACTTTAAGTTTTCTGTAAATTCCACACGCTTATTTCCCGATATTTTTACCACACATTAATACCAACATAAGTAGGCATTTAAAATATGTAATGCAAGACAAAAATGCAAAAGATATTCCTCCATACAGTCAAAGCCAATTGTGTGTTCCAGCCACGATAGTGTCTTTTTTCGACTAAAGCAGCTCCATTGTCAAGTTGTTGCGGTGACATGTTGAGGGTAATAGAAAGCGCCACATTGGCAGCCGTGGCAGTGATGTGCACGCACATTAGCATTTGTAAGAGACAAATAGAATGACGCAGTGAGGCAATCAGACGAAACGAATGTGTCACGTCTTGTTTGTTTGATTATTGACGTTGCCAGTGCGAGCTGGTGAACATGCACTTGCCTGCTTCGTGGTTCAATGTCAGCCCGCTACTCCAGCTGCATAGCACATCCGTCCATGGCTTCACACCGTCAACATTTCTGTTTATTTATTCAACATACACACACACGCACACACTCCGCTTTTTCGAGGCTTCGTGCTGCGAATTCCACGCCTGAAATAGACACCTGCTGTGACGGCTGGTAGGAGCGATTACCGAGGTTTCTTGCTGCATTGCGCATGCTCGCATGGCTGCTTTGCCATTTTGCTGTGTGGCTGCAACTGCGACTTGGATGTCTAATGCGACATGGTACAAGCACAAACAATCACAGCGCTGCGTGCAGACACAACCTGTCGGAAGACAATCACTTTCACTCGCGGCGCGAAGCGTTTTGGCAGTGGTTGCGTGCGAAATTTCCTTTTAAATGGCCTAAAATATTTGTTTGTTGCTGACAAGCAGTTACTTTCCGATTATTTGCTCACACATATACCCACAGCCATAAATGCGCTGAAAATGAAATTGTTTAAACGGTTTAAACGGTATATTGAAAATTTGAATTTAAAAGGTGCTACAAATTGTATTAATATTATTAGAAAACTTAAAATTTAAATACAATTTCTTTATGAATTTTGTAAGAAGCAGAGTAAAGCAGGACCAGGTTTTTTGCTCCCATTTTTAAACGCTACCTAGGTTTCTTTCTTTTTTTCATGGGATCAATAATTCATCACTTTCGTCGGTGTAGTTAAGTCGGCGCTAGCTCCTTATTAATTCGTCATGTGGTAAGATTGATATAGGTAATTATCAAGCTCAATACATCAACTAATGTTTTATTCTCTGTTTTCCCGTGATAATAACCGAGATAGCTGGAGAGAGAAAGAGTGAGAGAGAGAGAGAAAAAACATAGTGAGAGGGAGAAGCCACTTTTGTTACAAAATTGGGTTTGGACTTATACATAAGTTTTCTAGTATATTTTTTCTGACGTCATCCTTTCTGGAAAGAAGATTTCTGGAAATCGAAGTTACTTTGCCCTTTATTGTAAATTTCAAATGTATCGACTCGGATAATAACCACACCCACCCTCTTATAACGATTATGTTCAAACCAAGTTAAAAAGCGATTGCTCGCTAAAGAAAATTTGGGACGCATTAAGTTTGATTTTTAGGTGAAATGCCGTATCGCAAGAACTATTTGACTTATTTGGACCAAAGTTGGTCCTGCCTGATAAAGCCTGACTGCTTTATATACCATTATGAAGATGGGCGAAATCGGACTACAATCGGTGTCGTTCCTCCTATTTAATTCCACAATTCCACAATTTTAGAATTCATATAATTTTTTCACTTCACAAAATATAAATAAAATATAAATGACGATATCAGAATAAAACTATGTACGAATACTCCCATCAAGGTGTGCCATCTCATGTCTAAAACTGAACAGAATCGGAATATAACTTTTCAAGCCCCTAGATATCGAATATGTTAACCTCTGTGCCGATGGCTGACTTTTTATCGAAAATGTCAGCCAATCTCCGAGATATCGTACTGCGATTAAGAGGGAATCCTTTCTTAAAAGTGAATTAAATTGGGTCAATATTTATCCCAGTCTCCACATACTTAATGCAAGGGTTTTCGAACTGCCGATTGACTTTTTACTTATATATCGTTTAATCTGTTAATATGATATTATATATATATAATAATATATATGTTATAAAATAATAAGATATATTACCAAAATTAAGTGAACGTAAATCCTTGAATACACTACAGATTGGTGGCGAAAATTAGTGAAATCGATTTACGAGATACCGCAGTCCCAATATACTAAATGTAATGCAAATCGTTATTCTAGTGGACTTTGTATCGAATATATCGATCAAGGTTTGATTTCTCTGAATAAAATTCTCTTTTCATTCTTAATAATATTCTCAAGCTAATGCCTGGCGATGTTCAAGAAATGGTCAAACATTGAAAGAATGTTGATCACATGATCTTTCATTTTTTAAAGATATTGTTGCGGACCACATCACGTGCCAGTTAACACATATTATTAATTGGTCTTCATTCCCAAATTCCCTTAACTCTGTCACACATTAGAAATTCTGCCTAAGAATTTCGCTTGTGCTTATTTTTATGGTTGGCGCACAACTTTCCGTCCTCACTTCATACGATAGATCGTTTTCTATACTTTATAGAATGAAAGCATATTCGCGAAATTGGTTCGATCAGGGAAGATGCCATCAGGTGAATATAGACGATATTGTAGATGAACTCACCGAAACACCACGGCAAATGCCTATCGCAATATAAGTTCTTATATATTAACGTAAGGTTCAAAAAATAGCGGGAATGTTCTTCGACTTTAATGGCATAGTGCATCATGAATTCTTGCCTCAAAGGCAAACGGTCAATAAGAAGTACTACCTACAAGTTCAACGCCGTTTGCGTGAAGCAATCAGAAAAAAATTCCCGGATTTTGGAAAAACAATTCTTGGCTTTTGCTCCCTTTTGCTCAATTCTGCTCACACTTCGTTGCTTGTGAATTCTTGGCCGAAAACAATACTGTAAAGATGCCCCAACCTCCATATTCACCATAGATGGCTTCGTGTGACTTTTTCCTATTTCCAAAAATAAAGAGAATCTTAAAGGGCCACGGCCGTCGTTTTACAAGTATAGATGACATTAAAAGCGCGGCACTGAAAGAGCTAACGGCTATTCATAAAATCGAGTTTGAGAAGTATTTCGACGATTGGAAAAATCGCTAGCATAAGTGCATAATATCGAGTGGGGACTATTTTGAAGGCGACAACATTAGTGTAGATGAATGAATAAATATTTTTGCAAAAAACGAAAGTTCCCGTCATTGAAAAGACCTCGTATAAATATGTAAGTATTGACGTTTTTTTCCAAAATCTCTCGAAATAAGTTTAGAGATGCAAATTTCACTGTCTTTTTAGTGTTATAGACAAACATACTTATTGCTAGCCAGCATAATATTTCGATATTTCGTGCTCATGTGAATACCGACTTTAATTTAATATCACAAATACACGCATTATTTACATTAAATACATGTCATTTACATACGTGTTCATTAAAATCAATTTGACGTCAAGCGCTTATAATAACAATGTGCACCAAAAGGAATCAATTAATACGGAAAAATATCTTCTGGCCTTTTAAATAGGTATAATGAAAGACGTTTGCTGAAATTAATTGGACGTGCACAGTTGAAATTCTATTTAAACACAAAGAAAATGGTGGAAATTCCAAATGTCGATGGTACATTTCACTAAAATATTCCATAATCCGTTGATTAATAGTTTATGTGTGGCGTTGCCATTGCATACAGTTGAAACATAAAGCTGCTGTTGTTGTTGTAGCAACAAAAAAAACATTTGCCAAATATAATATTTTTCAGCAATGCCACCGAGTTGGCTGTTTTTGGCCACATATAAATCGTGGTCCGTTCCAGTTATGCACACCAGATATTCGGAAAGGTTGTTAGTGGTAGTTCAGCGAAGCGTGTCTTCAATATCATAAAATTCAAAGATGTATATATCTTCGTTTAATATTTCTCTCTATTCCTTTCTAAAGGTCCAGTTATTTACTCTGGAAATACAAAATTATTGTCAAAAATCATCATTGTCAATCAATCAAAAAATCAATCACTGTCTAAGAGAAAAACGAAAAATTGCGAAACCGAGTATAAAAGAACTTAACCCATATAATGTCTTTTACCTCTAAAATGTCACTTTCAATGTAGAGCAGTATAAAGAACACTTAAATCATACCTCCGCGAACGTCCTACTTCTAAACCTAATGATTTGGTTGTGTGGCTGCTCAACACTAGACCCAGAAAACTTGGCATTAGCAAAATAACTTTACGTATCATCGAATTGGTCTAGGACTCTAAAAAAATTTTATTTCTTAATTCGAATAACCTGTTTAGAGCTTTTACAAAAATGCCGTTTCTTACCGAAATGATCACATTTCTCGGAAAAAGTGGAAACTCGGGTGAAAAATTTGGTCTTCATAGGTAATTATGTTCTATGCGACTTTTATTTTACAATTCCATTCACTTTTTCTATGCTAATTTTGATTTTTGGAAACAGATTTTGACGAATTATTATAACTGAAACAAAAAGTTTCTAAATATTATTCCCTTCTATTAAATACAAATAACTATGGTGCCTAAATGTCTACAAAGATGGGGAAAAGTTTTACCAGTGCTTAATTATGATCATATTTACAATGCACCTATAATTCACTAAACATGTGAACAATGTTTAGGCCTGTAGAAGTAGACCTACTACCATTGAATGGACGAACTACCAATTTGTGCAAATAATATTATGATTAAATTTTCATGCGGTGTAAATTTAAAATTTGGTGTAATTTCATGTGGTGTAACCTCTAACTTCCAACCTAGGCGGAAACCTACGGAGCTAGTGTTTAATCTGAAAAGTATAGTATTTAAATAAGTAATGGGAGTTGATTTCGGAAGTGTAATATTAATAAAAATTCTGACGAAATTTATAATGACAAAGAGTTGAAAAGGCCAGATTCTCAACTTTCAGTTATTTTAATTATTTAGAGATATGAGTATAACTCAATATCTGTTGCGTCTATTTTATGATGTTACGAGCAACCATTGAGTGCACAAAATTCTAATATGTTTCACAAGCGTCTGTTTTCTTTTGTTTTGGTTATTCAATACTTTTTCAAAATAAATGCATTAAATTCAATAATTCCAACATATTTATTATATTTAGCTTCGGCCCGAAAATAACATAACTTAATCAAATAAAATGAAACAGAAACAATACAACTTGCGGTCGGAAAACGAACATTCAAATTGACGTTATAATGTTGCTGTGTCACTACTTTGTCAATATGCTTGTGTGCTGGGACCGGTTGACAGCTGACAGGCATACTGCTTATCCCATTTACTTAAGGCGGCGCCATATCCGGTCTATCTTTTCAGCAGCAGTCATGCCTGCCTTTTGCATGCCACAAATATTTAAGCTGGGTGTGTGTATGTATGTATATATATGGCTTTGCCGGAGTGCGGCAGTAAAAATATTGATATTGAAATATTGAATTTGTTGCCAATTTAATTGACATTTGCACGTAAGAAATGTATGAAGACTTATGGCAAGCGTGACTAAAGGACTATAAAAACACAAAAACGAAAACGTTGGGATAGAGGATATAAGGACATATTTATATTTAGCTTCCGACAGGAGAGTTTTCAGTCACAAACACGCACACATGTAAGATAAAGTAAAATTTGTTATGACAGCCTGTTTGGATATTCCTTATATTGAATGATTGATGGCTCTAAGTGGCTTGAAGAGGTGTTTCGGTCGAATTTTTCCTTTAGCTATGTATGGCAGACAGTGGATGCTTATTGTTTTAGAGCATTATTTGTCAGTCTTAATGTTTAGTGTTTTTGATATTTTGCATCCTAAGCAAACTCGGTTGTAACATTGCATATTACTTCTGCCTCATTTTGTTATTGAAATTTTTGCTGTCAACTCCATTTTCATTACAAGAGATTTTATTACTTTTTCCACTTGCCACATTCTGTGAGGCGACTCACTTTTATGACAAATTAAATGCGTGTTTTTTTTTTGCTCCATAATCTTTGCGTGTTCAGCGCCAGGGATGGCAACGTGCTGCCCATTGCGGTTAACTCACTTGGCTATAAGTTGTAATCAATCATAAAAATGGCAACTTAGTTGTAGACCATTGCCATTGAGAATCGAAGACAGTATATGCAAACTCACGCACACACATGCACACAAATACAAAGAAGTATTTTTTTGGAGAAAAAAGGGAAGAATATAAAAAATTGCGTGTCGCCGGCAAGTTATGGCTTTGGCCGTTGTTGCTTGCGCTTGTTGTTGTTGCACAACTGTTGCTGGCAACATTTGTTGTTCGTGTCAGAGGATGCGTCGAATGTGCCGGATATGCAAGATGTGTCATCATCAGCGGAATGCCATAAAAATTGCGACAAACACCATTCAAACGTCAACGCACACACACACATATATACGTATGTACACATATACAAATATGACGTGCATACATTTCGCATACATTGTCATTTGAATTGTGTTAAAAAGCGTTTATTTTTTGCACACTCGCCGTTACTTTATGCGCAAAAGATGCTACAAAGTTGTCAGAATTTGATTACTTTGCTATTTGCTGGTGGCTTTCATAAGCGATATTATGATAAGCATGCAATGTATTCAATTTTGTTGCCATTCAATTGTATTGACTAGAGGTTCAAGTTTATGAAAATATTGTTGCTCCATAAAATTGTTTTTATTTGTACACTTGTTATAGTAGTTTGAATTAAAACTACATACTCACCTCTCTTCCCATAAGGATAGCAAACAGTTTAACTAAATGAAGATTAGTGCACCAGTTAGAAATATGTCTTCTCGTCTTCACACTTTATCTACTACCCAATGTACCCAATTTGTTTCTACTCTTCAGGAGTACACATCGAAACACTCAGTACTCACAAAAGGGATTTTTTTCCCAATTTGACATTCATAACACAAAAAACTCTCAATTTTCCATGGATACAATTGTAATTGCATTAATAGAGCGTGTAGTTTAATGATAAATTTAGATATGTAGATTTAGTTTAGGTATGTTCCAACTCTTGTTCTTAGAAAGATCGTAGAACTGGTCTAGCCTCTTATGTTAATAACCAATCATAATTTATGCGTATTAAGGTCTGAGCACACAGAATAAACTACAATAGCTCTGGACTTGAGTGGGTAGCACAATATACTCCTGATATAGATCAACCGAAAAGCTGCTAAGTAGTTGTGATCGAAGCGTACGCTCTTGGTTTTATATCAGATTGATTATAAGATGAATTTGTCGTTTAACGGCAACATGTTTATGTACATTAAGAATGTCGAGGTACTAAAATATACCCAATTACATATACTCAATATGCTCAGTTGAGTTCAAAACCCAAGATTATTTTGTCCTCTTTTCTATTGAAGTTTCTTTAATGGTCTTTCAGATTAAACTAAATCAAGATCTTACGATGGGCGACCTAAAGGTCGGGTTTGGACAAACATGTTGAACAATGAGTGAGTTATTATTGTGTGAGTTACGTGTAGAAAGCCTCTCTTTCTATATATATATACTAGTTAAAACTTGTAAGGCATATAAATAATGTATTTGTTGCGTGGTTTGTAAGGTTCCGAAATGCGGGTATTGATTTTAACCGTGGAGCTACAGCATACAATGATCATCTTTGAATCAAATCTGATATCCAGTTGATCAGTAGGTCACATCACTTTCAGGTTCAGTAATAACTAGTCACTTCCTTTCCACTCAGTAATTATATTATAAGTCGGCTCCCAACAACCTGAGTTTTGGCGTGCTCCTTTCTCCTTCACGACTGTTAATCAAATCCTTTGAGAGTCAGTTCCTATCAAAAGGCTAGCTTCCTAGCATTTGGAAGGATGCCTTGCTACGTGGGAAGATACTATGATATACTGGACTTACTTGTACAAATTATCATATGTATCTGCGTTCGCGAAAATGTCATAGAGAAATTGGAGAAAAAAAAAAAATAAATCTCTATATAACACTTTCGAATAATGTTAGGAGAAACCAATATATCTATATTTCGAGATAGAGTTGCCAACCTTCCAGTGAAACTTTAAGTTTGTGCTTTAATGTGCTTAAAGACATTTTCCTTTCCGCTTGTTCATCATTAGACGAATATATTTTACTTTCTTCTCTATGCTTGCGGAAGTTGTACTCATCGGGGAATGATCATTGTGCCGCTCAATACGTTCCACTTTTAGATTTTCCTTTCCTCACAAAAATGTTGCATTTATTTTGCTCTATGCTCGGGCTGTCAAATTTGCGTGTTCTTTTCTCAAAATGTTGCGTTCTAACCAGAAAAAAGTGCAACAGTTTCTACACTTTTAATGAAGTACTATATAAATCAACCAAATATAATGAATCGGTCAGTTTTGTTAAGTTCAATAATGGAAATTCCGAATGAGTTGGTGGATTCATCCTAATCCTCATCTGAGAATGAAATTGGGAAGCTACTTCTTGGAAAATATAGAGGTAAAGAAAAAGTGTTAGATGAGAAGAATGTTTGCATTACATTCCTTTTTTTTTATTCTTCTGTAATGTAAAATATGCAACATTTTTACAGGGTGTAATGCAGCATTCATATAATGTTGTAATATAATAAAGTAATAAGAAAAGTAAACGCAATTTCTACTGGTATTCAGCTTTAAAATATTTTGATAGTAGAAACCCAGTTGGGGTATTATTTCAGTATCATCATTGAATGAAACTGCTTATGCACCGATATTTTTGGTAGCTTCAAATTTAAGTAAAGTCTATGTTAGACTAAATCGTGACTACCGTATGTTTTCCAAACTGGTGAAGCAATAATTAAACTATTGTCTTTAGCTCTTTTGTATTTCGGAATGGAAAAGTTCTGTGCTATCTGAAAATAAAAGTTCGTCACTGTGTTTTTTAAACACCCATCCTCAGTAGCCTTGCGTTAGTGTTGAAATACATTTGCACAATTATCTTGTATATCTTACATATGATATATGCAAAAATGATATGCTCTTTACATTTTAGATTTCAATTCCGGCCCTCACTTTGTTTATGCACCCGTTAGACTGGTATATTCGCATCTACTAAGTAGGAAGTGCCGTTTGCATTATGCAGAAGTGCACTGGTGTGAGTAAATATGCAACAACAATGCATAACTGTAAGTAAACTGAATACTAAAATATTCTCCGACTGTCTGCGACAACAGTGGGACAAGTACAACCAACACTTTAACCCATTTCCGTGTAAAGCAACAACAACAAGTAGACATGGAATGCACTCACCTTCATTTTACGTTTCATATGCGAGCGAATACTCTCGTTTCGTATGAACAATATGCAGCTTTGTAGCCATCGCAGGAGCAGGCATGAAAGCTTTATGGGCAAATAGTTGGCAAAACTAGACCGCTACATATAGTGTCTATATAATATTGGGTTGTTCGGAAAGTCATTTCGTTTTTTTTGGGGAACATGAAAGACAGTTTTCGTATAATGCCTTTCAAATGGCCATAAACAGTTGAATTCGACAAATTTAACCTCTCACCGATCTCTCGTGTGGTGATTCGCCGATTTGCATCAACTAATGCCTTTATCGCATCGACCGGCCTTCCAGACCGTGGTGCATCTTCGACATCAAAATTGCCGGATCGAAATTTTGCAAACCAGTTCTGGCACTGGCGTACTGTTAACACGCCTTCTCCATACACATCCGTCAATTTTTTTCACGCTTGGACAGCATTTTTACCTTTTCTGAAGTTAAAAAGTAAAATATGACGAAAATGCTGCTTATTGCTCTCCATATTTAAAAAGGCACCAACCAAAAACTACTGGGTAGAATTAATAGAACTTTTTCACACACAAGCCTTGCAATATCAGCTCTCATGACATATAATGGTTATGGGGCTTAAGTGTGAAGTTAGTTTCGAAAAAACGTAATTAAGTCCTCTGGCGGGAAAAAACGAAATGACTTTCCGAACAACCCAATATATAGAGGTATATAAATAAGCTTTAACAATGACGAAATCTTCTTGATATCAAAACAAACCTAGCAACCAGCATAACATGTGAAGTGGTTGCGATGATCTGGTCTCTTTTGTTGTGTTACACGCCTGTGCTACTTTAATAAGTTGAAAATTTTAAGATATAATCGGGAAGACAGCTGGAATTCGTTATGAAGAATAAGTAGATGAAAAGTTATAGAATTTGTGAACCGATTTTAATCGTTTCTTCAACCAGCTAAGAGTACTCTGAGAGCAAAATGTTTATTTAGTCTCAATAAGATTGTTAAGTCAATATGGCGGACGAAGTCAATATACAGGGCCCACCATCTTTTGTGTTGTTAAATAAACATTGACTAACATTGATTTGTTCTGGAAACCCCATTGCAGTAAAATTTTAGATGTTGTCTTGATGACAGTTTGATGATGTCAAAACAAAATGGTGAAGTGTATATTGTTGAACCGATTTCACTACGTCTGCTAGCGTTAATAAGAAAAATTGCGGTATTTGGGTAACAGAAAATCGATACGAGATTCGGGTCACACTTTTTCAAAGAAAACGAAATAGTCAGTGGAAATTAATATCGATTGGATGTTGGCTTAATATGTCTTCATGTAAATGACTTATTTTGTGGTGGGATTTGAAAAGTAAGGTAAGTAATCCTCGGAATATTGACGTGTCGAATGCAAATATTCTTGTCGAAACCATCGCCATATCGTCTGAGATTATCGAAAAAGTTGTAGCAAATGCTATAAAAAGAGCTCATTTTGCTTTCTAATAAAGGGGGCAATTGATTGGTGGTCCAAGTAAAATAAAGATAGGAATCGCAAATTTGAAATTTGATTATTTAGTTTAAAAATTATTCAATATTCCTTTTTGTCAATATAAAAGACGACGCAAAATGTATTTGGAATATGTCTGCTATATGATGTTATTATATTTTTGTTTCAATGTGGGATAGAATTCGTACGGATATTGTCAAAAGGCTTGGTTGTGGACCACTTTTGCCTATTTTCATACTGTGTTAAAAGAACATCATAAGAGTACTATATTTGTACCAAATTTGTTTTGGACCGAGTAGACTTCGAAATGTGAAAACTTAGCAAATGCAACAGGGATTCCTTCCATCGTTTGTAATGACGACTATATTAGTCTAAAATATATATTTTATGTTGTTAGCGTTCAGAGAATTAACACACTTGTAGTGATTTCAAAATACACCGCTGTGTGCGAGATTTCATCTAATTTTATTAAGTCGACCACAACGGAAATGTTGAATACTTTTATAGAATTTAGCTGAGCTAACTTTTCACTTTTCTGGACTTTACAAAAACAGTTTAAACAGAAAACGGAATGAAACGACCTTACAATAATTTTGACCAACTTCCAGTGAAAAAACCTGGCCTCAGCATGGCAAATCCCTCACTACAAGGATCTATTCCATACTAGAAAATTAAACTACAGATATTAAACTCTACGTAAGTATGGTACAAGTTGCAAGTAAAATATATTCCATGTAATATTTCCTCACCATTAAATTCTAAAAATGTTCGCATTATTTCGCATTCCACTGTAATAAGTCCCATATTCATTAGAGAAAACTTCGCTTTTACTATTGGGTTCCATCATTTCTTCTTCAAATACAATAGTTGTTATTTTTTCACTTAAAGCTTGCTTTTATTATTGGATATTTTCAGGCGGTTAGCAACATTTATTATGAATTTATATCCTTTCAGCTGCTTGCCTTTTGTTTTCTTGGCTTACAACTATGCGCATTTCCCTGATATGTAATGCAAAAAATTCTAAGAGACTTCTTCTATGCTTCTATTTAAAAAAAAACGTATGTAAATAAATGTATATATATATAAGCTTGGTGAGTGAAAATGCATTTAATTAATGCTTATTAGTGTAAACTGCTTTCATCTTCATATGAGATTGTTTCACAAGACATGTGGATAATATAATATTACATAATATATACTATTATGAATGCGGCTAAAGTGTGTAAACTGAATATATGTATCTTGAGAGGATTGACTGCTAAGAATTACTAAGATAGTGACTCTCATTTCGAGAAGAAATTCTGAGTGGAGCAGGTGAGACTTATGTTAAGGAACTGCATCCATCCCCTACCCGCTTTCGAGGGAATTTATTTTCAGTTGTTGGTCAAACTTTATATAAAACAAGTAAAGAAAGGCTAAGTGCGGGTGAAACCGAACATTTTATATTCTCGTAAAGTGCAAGGATCAAAGCTGGGGAAATACTTTCAGGTTTTGTCAAAACTTTATATTAAAGATATTGCAAATGGAATCAGTATTTTCTGTTCGACGCAATCATATTTTGCATCATAATAACTCTTAAGTTAGGTTATTTTCTCATAGAGTCAATCTAACTAATACAAATCATCTATATTCATGATATTAGCTGTATGGGAAGGTACAACATCCATAATTTTTATTACCGAATGACATAATATTATTCGAAATATTCTTATTTAAGTTTGTTGAGACCTCTTCTATAGAGATATTTGCGAAATAAACTCAACCAAAGGAAGGAAACATAAAATACTGTGTATATGAGGAAAAAGTCAAATGGAAGGGCGTAAACCATTATATTAAAGCTATATGGCGTACAACAAGTAGATCTTGGAGAGTAGACCGATTTCATTCATATCCAGCGTTAAACTATATTGTGGTTAAGAATACACTTAATTCAATAAAAATATCACACATATTAAGGGCACTTGGAAAGTAAGAAATCACTACATCGGGTACATTAGGGCTAGAGGAAGGTCTGAGTAGATAACATTTACTTCTGGCATTAAACTAAAGTGTGCTGGAGAACATTTTTCCAGTCAATGTTGATTAACTCAAAATTAGACAGAAATATTCAGCATATGATATACTATAATTACAATAATAATTATTTGCTGGGGTAATCCGTACTTTAATTTCACAAATTTTTCCCACCGAACTATAGTATTGTAACGGATTTACTAGATTAATCGCTTCCATTGAAACTCTACTTTGAGTTCGATCACTGGATTGTTAAATAAAAGACAAAAAAAGACACAATTTAATGGCTACACACTTGTATTTATTTCTGATTAAAATAACTTATCACTTTATTATTCCTTCTTCGAGCTTGCAACTTCTTACTTATACTTCCCTTGCACTTTACTTGGCAACACTCTAAATAGGACTGAATCTGCTGCCACTACGGAAACCTTCATATAGTAGGTTGTTACCAACAGATCGCCAGTCGAACATTCTGGCAACTACGAATTTCGCTCTCTGACTGAGTCTGGTAAGTTATCGGAGATTCTGTCTTGTTCTGGCATTCGTGTTTGCTATAGTATATTTAAGATTATACGTTAACTAATTTTATTTCTCTAGGATGTCTTACATATTGACCGCTATACACGGAATTTTGACAATTCCCATTAGGTATAGGGGGCAGGAGAAGAATTACTAGGAAAAGGCTTTGCTGAATTTCATTAAGATATCTTGCAGATTGACCGATATAAACGACATAAAGTCAACTAGAAGTTTGAAAATCCTTATTTTAGATATATGGTAGCAAGGGGAAATATTTACCCGATTTTATCTATTTTTGATACTGAGGCACAATATTTTTAGGTAAAGATTTGTGCTGAATTTCAACAACATATTTCGCAGTTTGACCGATATTTTCAATAGAAAGTCTGCCATAAGCACTGGGTCCACATATTCGGCATCTGGGGACTTGAAAAGTTCTAATCCGACTTAGAAAATTCTTAGACGTGAGATGGCATGCCTTCAAGACACTCTTTGTGTAAAGTTTTGCTCCGATATATTTATTTTTAGTTGGTTTATATCCTGTAAGGAGAAAGAAAAATATGGAATCTAAAATTGTGATACATGGGAAGTATGCGTGGTTGTTATTCCATTTCGCCCATTATCATACTGTAACATAGCGATGCAAACATAATACTACGCACCAAATTTGGCTGAAATTGATATAGCGGTTCTTGAGATATAGAATTTCACCAGAAATTGGGCGGTGCCACACCCACTCTAACTGCAATAACAACCTTCTCAGAGTACGAAGGAATATGTGTGCCAAATTTTATTATCTATATCTGTGGGAAAAAATTTCTGCAAAAGTGGGTATGCCCTGTCCCCCAAAAGGTTTAATATATATATCTCAGAAACCATTAAAGCTACATCAATCAAACTTGCTTCGAGTAAGTTTTTCTAGCATTTCTTCACATACTGAGAAAATTAGTGAAATTGGATAATAACCACGCTCACCTCCCATACAAAAGTAATGTTGCAAACTACTGAAAGTTCGATAACTCACTGAAGGAACACGTCAGAAACATTAAATCTTACAGAAAATATGATACGAAAGGGTTGCATAGGAATCCGTGTAAAGTTTCATTGATGAACGTGGGACCGCCCACTTTAAAGAGAAATTCCATATCTCAAGAACCCCTTAACTGCTTTCAACAAAATTTGGCATGTGACACTATATTTTTATTCTTGTGTGACTCTGTGAAAATGGACGAAGTCGGATAAGAACGACGCCTACTTCTCATATAACACAATTTTAAGTTTTATCTGATCATTTCACTTTAAAGCAGATAAATCGACCAGAAATTAAAATATGAAAATCCAACTTATTACGTAAAATACGTAATAATAGACGAATCTTATGCGTAAAAATAGACGAAGTCGGATTATAACTTTTCAAGCCATCAGATACCAAATAATAGGACCTCAGTGGATCTATCTGACTTTTTATCGAAAATATCGGAAAATCTGTAAGATATTGTAATGAAATTGGAGGCCTATCTTTTCATGATAATAGCGTGCTCTGGTATCAAAAAAGGGGAAAATCGGATAAATACTTGCCCTAGCTCCCATATACCTAGTATACAGATTTTCAACCTTCCGGTAGACTTTGTACCATATATTTCGATCAATATGTAAGATTTCTTAGCAAAATTAGGCGAACTTATAATATTGGATATACCATTGTTTACCGCCGAAAATGTGTAAAATCGGTCTACGTATTATCCCAGCTCCCATATACTACATATAATAATTTTCGCTATTCTAGCAGACTTTATGCCGAATATGTCGGTCACTGCGTGAGTTACTTTCACAAATTGGGCGAACACATGTTCCCTAATATACTTGAATAATGAAAAGAGTTGAAGTGATCAGTGCAGATCTGCCTCTATCCCAAAAAGCCCGACATAAGAATTCCCGACTTACCACCTGACTTGAAACCGTTTATGTTGGTCAATATGCGTGATATTTTAATGAAATTAAGTGGATATGTTTTCTTAAACACAATGTAATTTCCTGCTAAATTTGAAAGGAATCGGTCTAGATCATGGTCTAAGCCGCTTATTCCTAATATAATGATTTCATTTTCTCTGGTTGACTTTTTTCTCATGTATCTAGTATATTCAATTAAGCCACTTTGGTTGAGTTGATATGGCTTATATCTTATTTGAGTTAATTTGATAGATTTTAATATAAATGTCTCTGACACGAAGCAAAATAAACAATGAAAGTACATGAGTCTATGACCTGCAATATAAGTTAATAAGATACCAAATATGATTGCAATCCATTGACAAATTCGTCGAATAATGAATGTTGAATTCTTCCGCATTATTTTTTAATATAAAGTTATGCCAGCACCTGAAGCCCGACCTTTAATTCTTCCAAATTGTGAGAGTTAAAATGTTCGGTTACACCCGAATTTAGCCCTCTCTTACTTGTTTTATATATATATATATATATGACTGTTATATATAATATATATATATATATATATCTATATCTATCTATCTATCTATACTATTAGTTTTAGGTATTACAAACAACCGTTAGGTGAACAAAACTATAATAATATGTTGCAACATGTTGCGAGAGTATAAAAATATTCAAAACGCTTATGGAAATCCCGTTCTGAAAATACCGTTAGTATATAAAATGTTAATATTATTAAATGAAATTACAGTCCCTTTGCAAACATTCAAATAATGACAAGCATACGTATTATAGTTATAACGCCATTATTTCCTTTGTGAGCTTTCTTTACATTTGCAGAATGTCCTACATCTCCACAATCTATATTTGGCATTACTGCAACAAAGCAAATATTCATCATATTCGCTCAGTCTACAGACAACTACAGACATAAATAAATACATACGGGTTATAACACACGAATACTAGTTTCGGCTTTATTTTTAGCTTCGAATAGATGATGGAATGGAAATTGAAATTTTATTTTCATAAGCAATTTGCCAGCGCAAAAATATTTGAATTCCAGCATGCAAAGCTAACAATTTGGCGAATAAAGGAAAAACTGAATAAATGACAAGATTATTCCTTTATAATTTTTGTGAGTGGCCCGGACTTGCTGCACGCTACAGCTGCTCAGCTGCTAATGCAACTGATGATGAAGGTGTCAAAACTGATGCCGTGAAAAAGTGCTTTCATTGCTCAACGCTTTCTGCAAAATATTTCTTTGTTTTTGTGTTTGCCTTTGCTTTCTTGTTTTTGCCCAACTTCTTTTCCTCTTCGATTGCTTCGAGGCGCCAACGTAAATTTACAAAGCGAAGTTGAAGCATTTTTCGCTTTCAGTACAGAGCTGATATGGGACTCATGGAAGTACATTCATATGAGTGGAGCGATATGTGCACTCAGGCATGGCTTCATGCATTTAGATGTATGTAATATGCAAGTGCACAATCGATAGACATTCAATTTATGAGTGAATAAGAGATGGAGATATATAAAATATCGATATACAATGTGACGGAGTAATGTATGAAGATCGAAATTTTATACTGAATGCGTTCAGTCAGACCTATGGCTCATACGCGGTTACGTCTTAGGCAAATCAACATCAAGAAACAAAAATGTAATCAAGCAAGCATTTGAAAACGATTGAAATTTCGAGGTTATTTTGCCACATTCAAATTTTAATCGTTTAGATCGAGGTATCAAATAAAATTGAGTGTGGCAGCTGGATCTTTCCACCCTGCTGTATCATCTTCATTTTGAGCGTTCGCTTCGATCTTAAAATACGCTTTTAGTGCCGATTAATCGATAAGATATCGATTAATTTGACACTTCTCTATTTCGAAACGGAAAACATGACTGCGAACGATAGCTGCAGTAGAGGGCCACTGATGGCGCCTAAGTAGTATCTACTTCAATTGGCTTCATTCAAATATAACTATTTTTCCGCTTGCGTTGTTTTTATTCGCCGTGCGAATAACAGATGATATAGAAATGAGCAAAAACAAGAAGTGCAGCAAGTGCTCGAGAAGTGCATTTTTCTACGTGTCCTCGCAGTATGGGCAGCATAAACGTATCTATATACACATCTATATATATATCTATATATACCGTCGTCATATGCAATCTCATCTTCAATATATGAACGTGTATACTTATATGTATGTATATATGGTTGTATGCCCATTTAAGCTTCTGTTGTCTCCTGTGCTATCATTTTGTTTGGAGCATTGAGTAAGTTCGCTTTATTGCGTGAAGGAATGATGATAAAGAATATTTTCCGTAAAATTCTTAAATATGTGAATGTTTGTTTGTGTGTAATTGGAGCGTCTGTTATGCAAAAAGCTCGTGTTGGTCTTTATGTAAAATGAATGCTAGTAATGGAAAATGAAAACTAATAATGGAAAATATTCTTATTTGTAAATAACTCTTAAAGTTTCTGTAATATTTTGTTTTTGTAAGTACTTTGACAATGGATATAACTTTGTGTACATATACAACAGTAAAGAGTATAAATGTTTACCTATAATATTATGAGTACGGATCGGCAATTCTTTTTCTGTTGCAAATCGAATATCATCTCATCATTCAAGATCTATGAGTAACTTTTTCCAAAGTTTAATTATCGAAAAAACCAAAGATGTTTTGGGATAAATCACCTACAATTCGTTTCATTCCCTCCACTCCCTAACTACAAGTATACAAGTAGCATGACGTTAAAGTCAAAATATAGTTGTACTCTAATACGATACGAACAATACAGCATTCGTCTTATGGTACAAAGATGTACCCTGGGAATGTATAACGTCTATCGTGAGTAACAATGGCAATACAAAGCTATCAGCCTCTCTTTTCTACCTAACCTCTATCAATCGAATATAACCTTATAAATGAGTAAAAATGTTTCATCGGTTAATGAAACACAATTTTTGGTGAAAAAATGCTCTTGATACCAAAAATTCCTTGGTGAGTGTTATCCGGGCTCTGCGGCCGCAAAATAACCAAAAATGGTCTGCTAAATTCCGTACCGGATATGGAGCGCCGAAGAGAATGACTGCAGTGGAGGTTGGAAAAAGAGACTTTAAAATCAAAAAATCTGTAAACGAAATGACCGCAAACTGAAGTAGATCGAGACAGCTGACAGTCCAAAATGTATAAGGATAAAATATCAAAGGAACCTGAATAAGTAAGCCTGTCAGTTATTTGTAGCAATTTTTGAACACTACTACTGTTGTGCCAGAAAATATATACATATACAATACGGCCTCGGTAAAAGCTACATTTGGCAAGGTAAACATCAAAATGTTTACATTTTTGAACCTTCGTAATTGTAAGTTTTCAGAGATATATATCAATTCTTGCAGTTTTCAATGCTAATAATTGTTTTTCGATTTTTAAAATAATTAGCGCAAAATTTTGGGCGAAAATTCTAACCAAATTAGTTGCGTACATTATAATTAAACGGCCTAGTTCCCCTATAACACAAATTTAAATTTCAACTTATTCTTTCGCTTTGCAGTGCATAAATAAAGCACCAGTCGAAATCGAACCCTAACTAATCAAACTCCCTGATACCGATGATGTGGACCTAAGTGCTTATGGTAGACCTTTTACCAAAAATATCGGGCCATCTGTAGGTTATGTAATACCAATGACATGTAGAGAACATCTCTGAATGATAATAATGTGCCCCGATGCCAAAAATGGGCAAAATGGAATCAATTCGAGCCTTAGCCCTATATACCTTACACAAGAATTTCATACTTCCAGTTGGCTATATACCGCATATATCGGTCAATATGTAAGATATCTTAGCAAAATAATAATCTTAGTAAACAGGCAGTAAACTTCATCACCACAGTAATTAATATGCGATTAACGGGTATCACTTTTGACCGAATGCCATTATTTGTTTGAGTCGTGGTACTAACGGCCCTTTTGCTTTTACTGTACCTCCCAGTTTTAGCTGGAGCTATAGCTATATTTTTAACAGATCGAAACCTAAACACTTCCTTCTTCCACCCAGCTGGAGGTTTCTTTATAAACATTTATTCTGACTTTTCGGTCACCCCGAAGTATGTATTTTAATTTTATCAGAATTTGGAATAATCTCCCAATATATCTTAAAGTGAAAACATAATCTTAAGTGAACGTATAATATTGGATATACCATAGTTTAATGCCGAAAATGTGTGAAATCGGTTTACAAATTACATCAGCTCCCATATACTACATATAGTGATTTTCGTTATTATAGCAGACTCTATATCGAATATGTCGGTTAGTGTGTGAGTTATCTTCATAAAATTGCGTGGCAACATATTCTTGAGTATACTTGTGTAATGCTAAAAGTTGCTGTAATCAATCCAGACTTTTCCCTAACCGTAACGTGCCCATTATACGGATTTCCGACTTTAAACATGACTTTAAATATTTTATGTTGTCATACATGTGTGATATTTTAATGAAATTAAGTTTCTTAAATGTAATGTGGTTTCGAGCTAAATTTGAATGGAATAAGTCTAGATCATGGTCTAAGCCCCTTATTCCAAATATAATGATTTCCTTTTCTCTGTTTGACTTTTCCCTCATGTACCCAATATATTCAATTAAGCCACTTTGGTTGAGTTTATATCGCATATATCTTATTTGAGTTAATTTGATACATTTTAATATAAATATCTCTGACACGAAGCAAAATATAGCAATGAAATTACATGAGTCTATGACCTGTAATATGAACTAATAAGATACCAAATGTGATTGTAATCCATTCACCATTCCTTCGGCCAATAATGAATGTTCAATTCTTCCGCAACATTTTTTAATATAAATTTCAGCCATCAGCTGAAAGTTTTTCCCCTGCTTTGATCTTTGCATTTTACGAGATTTTAAAAGTTTCGGTTATATATAAACTTAGCCTTACTTACTTGTTACTTGTTACAATTATTTATTTCATTAATACTTATTATTGAGTAAAATGTGCGGTAACTTACAGAAGAATCTTATATCGATAAAGATCATATGAAAAGATCGGTTTTCAAATCTACTGGGCGGAGACAGCAGGAGGCAGGAGGAAGCATACAGAGGAGATGTTGTCGCTGGAGCTCCGATCATTGTCAATACAATTGAGGTTCCACGATTTTTTATTTTGGTACGTTGTCCAGTATTCTTGAACTAATTTGACGTAGAGACGCCATTTTAATTAATTGTCTCCAATGGAGATTGCATAGCATCTATTTCCGATTCCTAGGTCTATTAAAAGAGATTTAGATCTAACCCAATGTATCCTCTATGTTGCAAAATTGACTACATGATTGTCATATCTAATATCTGAAATATTTTGCTTACTAAATACTATCAAGATATATTAGTTTCTAGCTTCTACCGAGTTAGTAAGTATAAAATTCTATTCTATTCCCTCTGTTATTATTATTAAGACATATCTTCTACTTATAATTACATATTGAGATATTGAGAGTGTGTGGTATAATAATACGAACAGTGCAGTAAATAAACTCGGCAAGGAGGAAACAACCGCCTTATATAGGAAATAGTTATATTTCATATATGCACTTATATATTATATATATATATCTTTACATATATACTTATATATAAAGGAATAATTGGGGCTTTCATCTTTGCTATAGTTTAGCCAAGCTGTTCCTTTCATTTGTGATGTTCGCCTTCATGATATCCAAATTTCAAATGACTAATTAAGCTAAGTGATGGATTATTTCATTATGTCGATTATTTGATAAACACTAATATAAAGGAATGCATGAAATTATTTACAAAAAACCATCTGGGTCATATATTATGCGAAAGCATCCTCTCACTCTTTTTTCTCCTCCGTGGCTTCAAGCGCTTCAAGGGTACAGAGAGTGCTCTTCGGTGGCGTGGAGGTAAAAATTATTTGCAATAACAATACCAAGAATATCAGCTATGTTGCAATAACATTTTTTACGGTTTTAATATGAACATCAGCACAACAACAACAACGAGAGCAACAAACAATTGCGTTATAGAAACTAACAATATTTCGCAGTTTATAAATTATTTGTTGCATTGCAGTTTGATGCACGACTTGACGCCATACTCAACCCAAGTGGTTTCTCAAAAATACAGCTATGTATATATTTATGCGTGTGTATTTCTGCAGAATCTTTCACCTTTCCAGCATTTGTTACTCACTTTCTAAAGTTGTGGAAAAACATATTTGCTGGCGCATTGCACCTCTGAGGCACTTTGCAGCTATCAAAAAGAGGCAACAAGGAGCAACGCCGTCAACACAATTTGTGGAAGCTTCAGTTGTGTGTGCTTGTGTGTGTGCTTGTGTGTGGGTGTATGTGTGGCATAAGCATATATATTTTGGTGGAAAATGTACACTTTTTTCGCTTTTTCTCTCTCACCGGTTCAATTTCGCAAAATTAGACAGGAAATTATTTGTCTTCTCTGCTAACACTCTGACTCTTGCTTATTTATATTGCTGTTGTACGAGCATTCTTGCCGCTGCCACTCGCCATCCATGCTTCTCCAGCTGCTGGCTTTCACTATTTGTTTGGTTGGTGTTTTTATTTTTTAGTAGTACTTTTATTTTGTTGCTGTTGTTGTTTGTGCTGTTGTTGCAATGGCGGTATGTGTTGCGGTGCTGTTTGCCAAGTTGATTTATTGCCTGTTGTGTGCAACCAAATGAAGTGGAATGCCGCTGGCGATTCATTTTAGTGTTGCTTAGATGCATTTCGCCATGCCGCAGGACCAAAATGCACTTATTCTATTCTATTCTATTATACAACTTTATATGTTTGCATAGTTATACATACATATGCATTATACATATAGACATAGGTACATACATTTATATACAATATATATATAAAATATCGGTAATACTAATAATAGGAGTAATACTGAAAAGAGATGTTTAAAATTTGGGATATAAGTTTTATAAAATGTGGAGGTCCTGAGTGGTGAATTCTTAATATTTAACAGATATAGGGATGGAAAAAAAATTCGGGTCTTGAGAAATCTTAAATAATATCTTTACAGTTCCCTTCAAAGGTATTTACCAATTTTTGTATATTTCAAACCGCTAGTTTATTGCTAATGAAGCAACATTACTTGCGAAGAAAATATGGTACATAGATATGAAATCAAAATTTTCTCTAGTCACATAAATAATGAACGCAAAAAACCGCTTGCAAGTGCTAAAAACTTAAGAAGAAGCTGGTTGTGATTCATCAATAACGCTTTATGCAGGGTCTAATGCTCAATAAGGAAGGAAGTAATTCATATCAAGTGTTTCATTCACCAAACTTATGCATCGTAACAGGGGTGAGACTAAACTTTTTGCTCAAAACCGTCGATTGGGATCACAAAAGCTCAAAGTTTCAATTATTTAGCATATAACTTTTCTCTCTCCGGGTGCCGGGCTGCTAATAAACGAAGGCTCGATTTTTCATGATGCCAATTTCGAATTATTTAAAACATATCTTAAATATCTCACTTTATAGACCCAACGATTGCCCACCTCCCGCCGAACGGATGGCAACGGAGCAATCCGCATACGTCCGGAATTAGCCGAGTCATGAAAGGCAAGATAAGGCAAGATGATAAGCATTTCCCTATGACTAGCGAGTGTAGGAAGATTCATAAGTTTTGAACGAATGATGTGTTGAGGAAAACTTAGTCTAGAATCCCATCGGAAATGTTTTAAGGCAGAAGTAAATATTGTTTTGGAACGGACTATAATTTGTCAGAATAGATTTGACAGCTGGGGTTCTATACCACAGAGCCATATTCCAATATAGTCTTAACGAAAGTGGTAAAAAGAGTTTTAGTAACTAAGAAAACTAAGACCACATTTAGCTTTCAAAACCATTATATTAACACGAATACTAAAAATCAGTTTGAGGTCCATAGTACCTCCCAAATCAACAAAGTTAAATACTTGCTTTAGACTATAGCCTTTTGTTACCTACGGAGAGGTAATCAAGGAACTACAGCAAAAGCACATCGGCTTGCATTTTTTAAGAATAAGGGGCATAACAATTTTAACGCACCAATTAACTAAATTGTTTAAGATGTATATACCGAAAGCTTAGTTGGTGCGTGATTAAAAGCAATCCTGATTCTAAAACCTTCAACTAGTTGTGATGCATTAGCATAATGTAGGAAACCATTAAGTTACGGCGCAGAATATGAGATATCCAGGATATATTTTCCTCTACAAGAGATAACTTATATTTTGATTTAGTGAGTTACATAACCTCAACAACGTGTATAAAGTACTTGCGGATGTACCTGAAGGGGTCTGATAAGTGTGAACTCATTCTAAGTAAATATGCAGAAAACAATGAAAAATTTTTGAAAAGGACGCGATCTTCTCGGTTGGTTACAACGATATTATCAGTATAAATGTATAGTAATGGAGTCGTTAGTCCATTCCTTCATAAATTTAAAGTAAACAGTCAGGTGGAATGTGTTGAAATATTAACTGAAAACCCGATATTTCTTTAACCATCGAATTGATATCTTAGACCACTATAACTAATTGCCAATTTCGTCCCAAATATTTTCAAAATAAAAGTGAAAATTGAATGAACCTAAAAATTCCATAAGAATAATTACTTTTTGGACTGAATGGCATTTCCAAGAATAGCAACAATGGTTTATTTACCAGAATACTTTCTAGAAAAATATGCGTTTTGAAATGGAAACACAGCGTGTAAGTTGATTTGAAATAGTCAAGAAAATAATGTCCCGATCTTCCTTGATACTTTTATCTTTTACAAAGTGGGGAAGAAAGTAGTCGGCAACATTGATATAGGGCTAAAAACACAGGGACGTAATTAATTTTATTAATAAGTGAGTATTAATAATGCTCAGAGCAAAACAAAGAGTGTGAAAGCAATTGTACTTTTATAAGCTTACAAAGGTGTCCACGATAACTAAATTTCTTTACTAAAGCTGGCAAAAGTGAGGTACTAAAATTGTAAATACATAAAGCTTTTAAAGCGGTTTGAATGCGTGTCGATAATAGATTACAATATAAAAAATTTATATAATTAATGGATTTGATTGGAACGAAGGAGGGACAGTTAGGCAAAATGATTACTAATTGTCGCAACTTCTTATAAAGGGATCATTCAAATTTTATCACTTGAGATCATTAAGATATAGAATACTTTTCATAGAGTGTTCAAGAGTTATAGAAACAAAAAAGGAACAAAATTTGATGTCGATATTCACTGATTTGGATAAATACCGAAATTCAAGATTCGCCAAACTCAGCGCAAGCGTTATCTTGCAGTTTTACCCGTTTATATAGGGTGCTTCCTTGCATGTGTAAAGCTTTTATTTCAAATAAATACAGAAAGTTTATGGAATAGTAAATCATTTTTGGTTTTATTAATTTAAAAACTTTATGGCACTTAAGTTTCCTGTTTTATGAATGCTATTTTGTGGGTTCAATTTTGAACTGCTTTTCCAAAATCGCCAATAACGCCCTGATTATCGATTTTCAACTGATAAAGGGAGAATTGTTGAGAACGGTACTGGATCAGTAAATTTGGATGCTCGGTGGCACTCATCTGAATCTTTCTTCGAAACACAGAATGTCAGCTCTTTTTCAATGATCGATTTTTCGATTTCAATGGTCGTTTCAGTGATCAATTTTCGATCGATTTGTTCATAGTGCTCTGCAAGTTAACAAGACGCGAGTTTTAGAAATACATATTCAAGATTTGGAAAAATTATTTCTATGTAAGCCTTTATTCTGAATTTAAAAAGAAGACACCCTTTATAATCCTGTATCGAGAAATTTGGAGCAATGCTATACGTATTAGTCGCCGAAATGTGGTTGGTGTGGCTCTGCGGGTGAAACCATCGCTTGATTCATGTTGCGAAAATGTACGAATTTCGACCAAATTGCAAATTAGAAAGGCTATTGAGTTGGCCTTGCCGTTACCGCTGTTGTTGCTATTGTTGTTGTTGGCATAGGCAGCAGGGGTTTCTGTAACTTGATAACCAAAATAGATTCTGCACCAGCTCAACTGTAGGCATATAACATACATGTATATATGTGTGCAAACATCGAGCAATCAGCGGCGCCGCGCTTTGATGATTGCAGCAGGCGAGATTTCCACCTAGTTCCATTTCGCTTTTCGCTTTTACTCTGCGCTATTTTTGCTTCCAATCGAGAGTTATTCTTTCGCATGTGTTTTTGTGGGATTGTCACCAATTTACTTACGTGTTGCAACAACAGTGGTTGCAATAGTTGCGGCCGGAGCGTTAGTAATTTCAACATGTGAGTACGCAATGTCTGTATGTATGTGTGTGCGGTTTTGTTTATATACGTGGTTGTGAACTTATGTAATCCCACGTATCTAACGAAGAGCGTTGCGTTTGTTCCAGTTCCCCGTGGCGAACTAAACGCGACAAGCCGCCTGAGGTAAAATCGCGTGGTCTTTGCATTTATACATACACACACCCACACATCCACACTAAATACATCAAAGGTAATTCAGATACATGCATTTGCGTGCTTGTGGCGGCGTTAGTTGGGATAGAAATCGCCAAATTGGTAGCCCTCTTTTAGGCGCACTCAGGCGCATTTCACCACATTCGTTGCGAATTGCAATCAATAGCTATGATGGAATAGTTACTTACACCCTGAAAAAGTCAGGTTCAATATTTGCTAAAATATATGTATGTATGTTAATTAGACGAGCAAAAAGGAGGCCAGTTATAAAAAAGGTAGAAAGGCTCTCGCTCTCGAAATGTACAAGGATCAGAGGCGGGGATATGCTTTCGGGTGCTGGCACAACTTTATATTAATAAATGTTCCAGAAGAATTCAGTATTGATTATTCGACGAATTTGTCAATGGATTGCTATCATATTTGGTATCTTAGTAACATATATTAATGGGCATAGACTCATGTATTTTCATTGTTATATTTTGCTTCGTCTCAGAGATATTTATATTAAAATCTACCCAATTAACGCAAAAATTATATATCTGATATAAACTCAACTAAAGTGGTTTAATAAATATATTAGATACATGAGGAAAAAGTCAACCAGAGAAAAGGAAATCATTATATTAAGAATAAGCGGCTTAGACCATGATCTAGACCGATTCCTTTCAAATTTAGCGGGAAATTACATTGTGTTTAAGAAAACATATCCACTTAATTTCATTAAAATATCACGCATATTGACCAACATAAACGGTTTCAAGTCAGGTGGTATGTCGGGAATTCTTATGTCGGGCTTTTTGGGATAGAGGTAGATCTGCACTGATCACTTTAACTCTTTCCATTATTCAAGTATATTAGGGAACAAGTTTTCGCCCAATTTGTGAAAGTAACTCACGCAGTGACCGACATATTCGGCATAGAGTCTGCTAGAATAGCGAAAATTATTATATGTAGTATATGAGAGCTGGGATAATACGTAGACCGATTTTACACATTTTCGGAAGTAAACAATGGTATATCCAATATTACAAGTTCGCCTAATTTTGCTAAGAAATCTTACATATTGATCGAAATATATAGTATAAAGTCTACCGGAAAGTTGAAAATCTGTGTACTAGGTATATGGGGGCTAGGGAAGTGCTTACCCGATTTCATCCATTTAAGACCATGGACGCACGGTTATCAGGAAGAAACGCTCTCTGAATTTCAAAGAGATAACTCAAATATTGACCGTTATATATGGTATAAAGTCTATAGGAAGGTCGAAAATCCATATATTAGGTATATGGGGGCTATGGGAATTATTTACCTAATTTTCCACATTTTTGATACCAGAGCAAGCTATTATCATGAAAAGATAGGCCTCCAATTTCATTAGGACATTTTACAGATTTCCCGTTGTATATGGTATAAAGTCTATCGGAAGGTTGAAAATCCCTATATTAAGTATATGGGAGCTAGGGGAAGTATTTATCCGATTTCCCCCTTTTTTGATACCAGAGCACGCTATTATCATGAAAAGATAGGCCTCGAATTTCATTACAATATCTTATAGATTTCCCGATATTTTCGACAAAAAGTCAGATAAAGGCACTAAGGTCCTAATATTTGGTATCTGATGGCTTGAAAAGTTATGATCCGACTTCGTCTGTTATTACGTATTTTTCGTAATAATTTTGATTTTCATATCTTAATTTCTGGTCGATTTATCTGCTTTAAAGTGAAGTGATCAGATAAAATTAAAAATTGTGTTATTTGAGAAGTAGGCGTCGTTCTTATCCGACTTCGTCCGTTTTCACAGCATGACATAAGAATGCCAATATAATCTCATTTAACAAATCTTGTTGAAATCGGTTTAGCGGTTCTTGAGTATGGGATTTGCCCTAAAAGTGTTCGGTGCCACACCCATTATCAACACCGTACACGGATTCCTATGCAACCCTTTCGTATCATATTTTCTGTAAGATTTAATGTTTCTGACGTGTTCCTTCAGTGAGTTATCGAACTTTCAGTAGTTTGCAACATAACTTTTGTATGGGAGGTGAGCGTGGTTATTATCCAATTTCACTAATTTTCTCAGTATATGAAGAGATGCTAGAAAAACTTACTCGAAGCAAGTTTGATTGATATAGCTTTAACGGTTTCCGAGATATATTCCGAGATATATATATTTAACCATTTGGGGGGCAGGCCATGCCCACTTTTAAAAAAATACTAGGAGCCTCTGTACAAAATAGCTTGTGTATGTCTTAATTTGCTGCTTAGTTATAGCACTTTATCTGTTTTCGATTAATGGCATTTTGTGAGCGTGGCAGATGTCCAATTACCCCATATGCAATACCAACCGTCCTACGGTAACAAAGAATACGTGTACCAAGTTTCATCAAAATATCTTAACTTTTACTCAAGTTATCACTTGCATGGACGAACGGACAATCACTCGGATTTCAACTCGTCTTTTCATCCTGATCATTTATATATATACATGTCTATATCTAACTCGATTAGCTCTGGGTGTTACAACCGATGATGAGCGTTAAATGAAAAAACTAATATACTCTGTAGCGGCATGTTGCGAGAGTATAAAAATAAATAAAATTTTATGGTTTCTTACCAAGTTGAAACATGCCAGATAAGACCAAAAGATAATGTTTATGACTAATGGTAGCTAGTGAAATCCAATATCTATAAACAGAAAGTGTTTTTTGTGATTCAATGCTTATGTAACTTTCTCTTCTAAGAAAGAAACTTTAAAAGCTTTCACACTTCTTCCAAAGCTTTCACACTTTTCACATATATTATTTCCTTAGGTTTAAGTCCAAGCTTCCATTAGCGATTTTTCGTGAATGATTTTAACGAGCTTTCGATGTATTCAATCAACAATTCAATGTATTTAGCATTATAATTTAGAACTCCTATGTGAGATAACATATTAGTTAAACGTTAAATATTGTATGAGTTGTACGATTGTATAAATGAAGGTGGGACGAAAGAGTTTGCGTCGTGTAATATATTTATCAGATTTCAGCGAAAATTAAGTGGTTTTGGTAATAAACATAAAATAAAAAACGACCAATGTCAATCTGCGTTCAATAATTCACGTAAGTATCTTATTAGAAGATTATCTAATGATATAATGTTGTTTGTTAACCGCAATATTAATTTTTGAAAATTCTTGAAAATGAAAGCTCTTCACTCCGTATTAAATGTAAAATGTATGTAAAATATTCGCGCTATATCTGTCTTAGTTTGGTTATGTATTGCAGAGTCAACTTAACTAATGGAATTCTAAATGGCTTTGTGTTCAAAATAGAAGATATTTGAACTCAATTTTGCCTATTTTTTAAACCTCGCTAGATGCGGCGCATACGAAATCTTTGAGTATAACTTTACATAACCTCAAGACCTTAAGTACATCTCCGAATATGTAAGCTTGCTTAAAGGTAACAATTATTAATAGTTTCTCATCAAAACTGTTGGGAAAAGAGCGTTTATAATGGGGTACTGGTCGAATATTCATGGACATGCCGAAACCTTTCACATATTTCATAAAAAAGTAACTGACGTCGAATTACGTGCAAGAGTTTGCAACAAAATAAGTATGCGTAGGATTTTGGATGAAATTATTATAAATAAATTTAGCACATAAATGCGGACAAGTCCAGAAAAATCTAAATAAATAGTAAAACATGCATGAGAAAATTGTTGAAAAATATACTCCAAAAATAACATTAATATTTGTTGCATGTGTTCCGTAGTACTTGAATATATGCATGTATTTTTCTCCCAAATGTGTTGGCAAATGAAACACTCAACTTGTTCTACAAGAAAAAAAGCATTGAAAAATTTTGTGCGGCATGGCGTATACTCAACTAACACGAAATTTATGTCAACAATACCTAGTTAAGCCGCAAATATACCGTGTATATAGTGTATATAGTGTTTATAATACATATAAAATATTTCCATCTAAAACACATACGCTTGGAAAGCATTTACACAAGCAGCGGTGCTGGTATTTGCTAATGTGTGTACACATGCTTTATCCAGTTCAAACAAAACCCAAACCGGAATATGGTATACAAATAGTGTTAACTGATATCTGGCTACCGGGCACATATAAATAGATTTCGGTTGTATTTACATGCCTTTGACGCATGTCATCTGCAAACACCTTTTATAAATGACAGAAAACGCACAGGTATATTGAAGAAGGCATTGAAGTTGACAGGTATAATTGATTTTAGTTTTTTCTCTACTCATGCTAGATTATTATGAAAATACCAAAATTTCATATATTTTCTAAGTGTTAGAGGTATGTACACAAAATTGTTCTTATAAAAAATGTAGAGACTCATTTGCAAAACTAATCCTATGTCTGTCATAACTTTATTAGTTCGACTGAAATTGACGTAAGTCAAATTCAGGGCTTTTTGTTACCAAAAAAAGGTTTATTAGATTTTTTTCAACACTTTATTTCTCTCATGTTTATATGGAAATAATAAGCCTCAACTTAAATTTTCAAATAACCATTCTTTCAAGTAAATTTCATTCGAAGATCAAATTGTACTCTTTCGTCAAAAAGAATTTCGCTTAAATCGAAAATATAAGATTATAACACCAAAATTTTACATACGAACACTCGGAAGAATTTCTCATTTATTAAAAGTTAGTTCATAAATTCGGTAAAATCAAATGAAACCCACGCAAAACGATATTATATATAGAATTGTCCCAGGAAACTATATATTATGCCTATTTTTGGAGTTTATGCTTCTGTTTATGTTTTCAAGACACTTCAGGAATTGTAAGCATAGTAAACACAGAATTTAATTTGGTCTCAAGGATAAATTGCTACAAAATTTTTTTTCCATATATCGACTTCAGCGTCGAAAAATATTGTGCTACTTCGATACCTAAGAGGCCTCTCTTTTTTATTTTTTAGCCGACAAAGGACTAAAGTTGAGAAACTAACAAACAATTGCTTCTTAAATTTAGTGAAAAGAGAGAAGTTCATGGGGTTCAAAAAAAAAAACAACAAAGATTACACGACGAATGGATGACTAATGCAATGTTCTATCGGTCGAAAATCACTTTATATGAGACGAGTATGGGGCCTACAGAAAGGTATGAAAAGCATTGTTTCATTCATTCATTCATTTCATTCATTCATTCATTCATTCATTTTCAAGCATACATCCCATTGAAACTTTACCTAGAAGTAATTTTCTTTGCGAACGCGTTTTTCAAACTAAGTAATTTTAAAGGCCCTAAACGTTTCGGTTAGAGAATCTTATCCAGAAGGTAGCGACGCCAGTAGTTAGGTAGCAGTATAATGTCTATTAACTCCAGCTTTAGTCAATAAAAGTTCGGTATTTTCAGCTAGAACTTCTGACTATTAATGAGGTATTCGGGCGAAATCGAAATAAGTCGTTTAACTGCTTACATTTTTTTCACTGCAAATTATTTCGAATATTCGGTTCAAACTCGTAATTAACGCATTAATCAAATTATTTGGCCATTTTTTCTCTTTAATAAAAATATATAGAAAATATAGGTTTCTCTTACCTCGTGTCAGTAAAAATTTTACTCTTAAATCGTACCTTCTTTTCGATACTCTTAATGTCGCACAGTGTATAACTGTTTAACTCTCCTAACGGTTGTCTGCAACAGCCAATGCCAATAGAGATAGATATAGGGTATTTGCTTTCATGTTTATAACAAAATGATAGCGAATACAGGACGAATATATAAAAGGTTTAAAGCATATAACTTTAAACTGCTAAGTTACGAAGCTCAATGAGAATACCGTTTGATGGTACGGTATGAAAGTTGAACAGGTCATGTGATAACCACGCCCATCACCATATAAAGGTTTTGTTCGAAACTAGTAAAAGCGCATGCCTCCATCAGCACCTTCCTTAAATGTTTTTATAATTTTTTTCGTAAAGCAAGTGGCATGGATGATAATCTGAGGCTTTGCTACCTTCAACTATTATATAATCCGTTGATGATTTCGGCACAATATTTGTTTTGAAATTGCTTCAAATAAGTAGTTCACAACTGGTTACTATTTTTAGTCCATATCAATCTGGCTTTGGAGTTATGTATACCCGAAAAGTTCGCCTTCCACGGAATCACAGTATCTGTTCATCAATGCCCAAAAAGTGGTTGGTAAGTACGTTTGTAATTAGCTATGGTCTAGGTCTATATTTGTTGGAATAGAGTAAGTGGGCCTTCTTTTTACCTCTTGGAAATAAATTTTCACAGTCATAATGTTCTGAGTGTCACGCCTGGAAAGTTGGTGGATAGATACAACGATCTTGAGGTATGATTGAGATATACAGCCCCAAGTCGTTAAGGAAGCTGAAACAGAAGACCAAATTTATCGATTCGTACTTCTTATCGCACTTACTTCGGATTGAAAAACTTGAAGAATGCCCTTATCATCACTTTCTTCGATGTCAGAAATAACATCTTGTGGTTGGCAAAACATCTAACTCTTCTGACTGCACCGGTACCTTATCCTCTCACACATATCTGGCACCATCTAGGAGGACATTTTATGCAAGCCTGCAGAGTCCCCTTTTTTTGCAAATGTAATTATATCTCGGATCCACGGATACAACCGAGGGATATATGATTTTAGGTATTATACTTGTACCATCCTAAATGCAAATAGTAGGTTGAAAATGAGATTCAGTCAAATAAAAATGACTGTACCATCAATGTACACATTTCTACTTGCGGTTAATTGACTTTTTTCTCACGTCGTTCCTCTCTCCCGTTGTATGTAATTCACTGAAACAGTATATGTTGGCATGAAATATCACATTGTGGTGGGTACTAGGCAACAATGCTGGCGTAACTAATTGCAACTTAGCCAGAGGTTAAAACGCCACATAAATCACCTCCTTTCTTTTTTGCACCCTTCGGCTTCAATCAGAAAATGAATGAGGTGACACTTTAGAAATTACTACTCATTTTTGGCTAAACATTTTTCCTAAGATACTCGTATATGCTCGAAAGTGCATAGCGTTTATGCTTTTGTTAAAGAAGGAAGATTCATTGGAAGAAAGGCTCCTTGACCTCCAGGCTGTGTAAAATTCCGTTAGTTGAAGTTAGGCTGATCGGTGAAATAGATAAATAGTGCGGAAGAGGCATAGGAGAAGCTCACGTGAGCTAATGAATAAATGATAAATATATGTAGATGTGTGTGTGATATAATATGTGTATATAATACATGTATTTACTCATCGTGGTCTGATGAAATTACTTTCGGTAATTACTTCAGTTCTGAAGATTTTTGTTGGCGTTCATCGTGGATAAGTAGATTGCGTGCGTGATTACCAAATGATTGATTGCTGGTTCTAATACTAGCTTAGTTTCATATAAAGTTTGTATCAACAGCGGTCGTCCTTCGGTAAGCAATGACAGTCCTCTCAATATTTGTAGGACACCTATGAAGATAGTTTCCATAATATCTCACCAGTCTTACGACGTGTTTATGAAGTAATTCAGTAATGTTCATCGTTATATTAGCTACTATTATTATTCGCAGTGAAATATTTGGCCTTTCTTGCTTAACTTCGACTATATTAGATTGTATAGCAATTTATAAAATTCTTAAAAAGGACATCCGGCCGAAGTTGTACACATTTGCACCACTCTTTCCTACAGAGCCGTTTTTGTATACCCAATAACACACCGAATGTTGGTGTGTGCACCGGTGTACACCACTAGATGTGCACCAGTAAATCTTACTTGGTCTAACGACATAGACCATTGACTTGATGTAACCCACAAAAATTAGTCTATTGGAATTAATTTACTTGATGCAGCGGTCCAAAAGACCCACTCATTTCTTGATATGATTCGAAGTCCAAAACTTTACCCAAGAAAGTGATAGTTTGACACGCTATAACTTTTTTGAGCTTTTCAGCTGTAACTATTTAACACTTAGATGATCAATATTGTCAAAAAATTTACAAAAAGCATGAATAATTTGGCGGTAGCGCTCGATGTAAACCACACCCGGAGGTAACTTGTTCTGAATGCAGGTAACCGGAAAAGTTTCTTCATGATTATTCGCAATCCAGATATCAAAGCATATCGTATAAACTTCAATCGCTGACAGCTGGTTTGACAGCTATATCTCTAGGAAATTCATTACCTTTAAAAATGGCTTACGTCTATCACAGATTTGCATACATTTCATATGGAAAACTTTACCGAAATTAAGGATTCCGCTAAGTTTGCAGTCTTACACCCCTATTACATATTATAATGACCCAAATAGCAATAACAACAATATACCAAAATTTACATTACGAATAGATATCGACTACCTACCGCGGGCAACTGAGTCGATGATCGCCATTTTGCGGATTCTTTAAAATTGCCAATATTAATCAACTTGAAAAAATTAGTAATTTAAACTGCAGCAGTTTAGCAATTTCACGACGAATATGCAAATCTTCTAAACGATTATAAATTTCAGCGAACGTCCTTGTTTTCCATTTCTTCGTGTTTCATTTTACGATTTCTGTCAAGAAGTTTACCAAAGCTGCCAATTACAGTGCTTTCAGCTTCAGTAGCCTTCCTTAAAGTAAAACCCTATTATAGTATCCAATGCAAGTGTATTATAATTAAGTAAACTTCCGCAATGGGGGTGTTACTTACTAGTCCTCCAAAATATCTGAACGTTTCGGTCGAATGTAGCTCTTACTTATTTGCTGGAAATCCTTCCTTTCATTGGTTTTTAAAGTAAATTGCCCGTTTGACTAACTTACATACATATCTGGATATGGGTGTACTCATGCGAGTACGGCAGCTTCTTTTGACGAACTCTATGTCTCTGTTTGATTTCACATACCTCATTCATTCCTTTGCGCCTCATTAACTCCGAGTAAATATCTGTGCAAGTGAGCGCCATTGTATGGGTTTGTATATACATAAGTGTGCAAATATTTCTTTTTTAAATGAGAATGAGTGATTTATGTTTCCATTTCACATCCGCGGCATGTAGGTATTTAAAAGTAATTAATTTCGTAAATTACTACGAAATTATGGTTGACAAGGAGTCCAGTTTGATTACATAGATTATCAAACCTACATATATACCATAAATGTGTATGTATGTATTAAGCCGCGCATAAATAAATGCGAAAATAAAAGTACGTAAATTCCATATGTATATTGATGTTAATGACATATCATCATACGTTGATTTTATAGGTCAAGGTTCCGTTTGCCGATAAGTCAAGCGACATTTTAAATGGATTCAATTAATTATTATTATTAAAAGATAGAAAGTGCTTTCAGATATTTCGTGCGTGTGGCTGGGTGGACGTTTATTGCAGATAATTATGTTTAATCGATAGTTTTCGGTTAATATTGCCCGAATTGTTTCAGTTTCAAAAGTTTTGGAAGTTGGTTGTTGTGGGGCCCAACGGAATGTACTGCAAACAGTTCAAAGCTTAAAAACCTCGACTATTTAATCAAGTTCGGAGAGCTTGTTTGAAAATTTAGTGTCTTAAAAAGAAGTGTTAGAACGTGCTGAGATGGGGACGTAAGCCAATTCTAGAGAATATGTATTTGCCCACTAGCAAGTGTTGTACCGTTGCGATATTTAGCGATCTAGAATGGTTAAAACGTTGACACTTATGTTATTACCACATTGTTTCGACACTCCGTTTTAATTCTTGATAATTTGTAATGGATTTTCCCCAGTGCTCTTAGATGGTCCGGTGTGACCGAGTTCGAAGATTTCCTGTTTCCGCTCAGAACACAAACGGCATATATCATAATGCATGATTGGCCAATTTCCAGAATATAGTTTTTAATTTAATGTTCACCTGCCTCACTTCAACTCCAGCTGATCGGCTACTTATGTCCGTGTTTGTGTAGTGGATCTGCTCTAATTATTTTATATGACACTTTGTCTGTGCGAAATATTAAATTGGCCGATGAGAAAATATAGATGAAATAGATAGGTCTATGAAATAGATGAAATTCGCAGTTCCATGCAGGAGAAGTCATTAAGATATCGGGGCTTATGTTTGTAAGATGTGTTGCACTCGCCAAATCTACTAGAAGCTCTTTGACTTTTTCTGGATTTGTAACTGGGTTTGTGGCCGTGTGCACTATTTTGCCTGCATACGAAACCGACGGTGGTATCAACAAGTACCCAGCTGTGATAAACGATTTTTTCCAACTTTTTAGATATATTAACTACCTGTTGGGACAAGGCGCGAGAATTAACAATACGTATCAGAAAACTGTTTTTGGAGATACGTTGAATCTCGCTTAGTTCTGGAGTTTCGTGATTTGATTCCAGAAAGAAGCTCAGTAGTAGTAGTCGACTCAGTAGTCGACTTTTAACCGACATATATACGTGATTTACTCAAATTCCCTCGAATAATTTTTCATTGGATTTGAAAAAATTTATTGGATTGCGACGGAATCGAGATTAGGTGCTCCACGATCGAGATCACTGCTTCATTTTTAGTAATAGTAGCGGCCGTAACTCTTGGGAACATAACCTAGGCCTCGCTTAGCGCAAACCATAGTTGCACTTGCTTCCTTCAAATAAGTGAAATTTAAAAATTTTCGAGTCTGCCAGCGAGTGTGAAAGCTGGGCGGTGCTGTGTTTGAGCGACAGCCCTAAAAGATTAATTATTCGGAGCATCGTTGGGTGCGTAATTTCGAGTCTTTAAATAGCGTGTCTCTTGAGAAACATTGAAAAAAGGATCGATTAATTGTTTTGAATTGATGACATCGAAGGGTTGATAAAGCGGCCTTCTCCTGGTCACTGAAGTGTTATGCATTTCGAATATCTACGGTCATAGATGTCGAGGTTTCGTTATTAAATTCATTTGTTTTAACGGTTGTTTTTTAAATTAAATTTTAAACTCCATCAACCTAAATAAATATCTGCAAGGAAATTCTAATTCACTCCAGTATAATTTTCAGCACTCGCTTACGTTAAAACAAGTCTAATATAAGACTAAGCAATCGTAATATATTAAGTAATATTTTGAAAATAAAAACAATCGAGTTCGTAGAATACACACCAAAAATCGATAGATTTTTTAATTACACAAGTAAGACAAATAAGTCAAGTAAGACAAATTCGATATCTTGCCCTATTTTATTTTGCTCCTTTGCCCTAAGGAGTTTATTTAAAGCAATGTACACTACAGGGTTTTAATTTAAGGCAGGGCTGTGAATGATCCCCAAATTCTAGAGCCACACTCCAAATTTGTATTGGAATTGGCAGAAACTTCTCTAAAGAGGTCAATTTCAATCGGCTTGAAATCCAATAATGATAGTCCATACAGATCCATAGATATAAAGTCAGTAATTGTGGAACGATTATTAACAATCCATGAAGGTATGGTGATTTTAAAAAACTTTCTGCAAATTAATATAATTTTTCAAATGTAGTATTGATTGATGATTGTAGGTAATTTTGAAATTCGTTAACAATTACAGATGTTATTTGTTTTTAAATTAGGCATTCCTAAGCAAAGTTTTTTGGTGCGCTTTTGCTGGAGCAGTTACAAAAACGACATAAATTAATGTTATAACACACATAACTTACAGATTTTATCAATGATAAATATTTCTCTTTCCGTTATTATCGATAGAGAAAATGCTTTTCAATTCTTTCTTTTCTTTGTGTGATTCTGGGACCTTTTAGTGTCCGTCAGCATGTCTTGATAGTAGTTGTATCGTTCATTTTATTCGATTCACTTTCGTTACCCAGATAAAATTTCCCTCAACAATGTTTTAGTAGCAGCTTTGGCATAAACATCTTATCACTTCCCTCTGGTGTAGCCACTACTTTCATTCTCTTTTCAGGTAGACATATATGGGCTTTAGTCTCACATAGTCCTTGCCTGAAATCACTCCCAACTACTTCATGATTCGCTTAAATTTCTTAAAAATATGCCACTGATCGAAATTTGAAATCCTTGTGTGTTGTAATAACTCAAATGACTTCTAACATATTTATTTTTAAAATCCAGAAATTTGGAAAGTAAAATGGGAGACATTATTTAAGTTTCTCAAACAAACAATAATAACTGTATGGGATACGTATAGATCAGTAGGCAGTATGTAGAAATATACAAATATATAAGTATATATATATATATATATACTCAACAGCAACAACACTTCCCAAGTCAGCTCAACGTCATACTCGTTTACAATAATAATTCATGGTTCTGCATGATTTATGTGCTTATTAATTTCCGCTTTTCTCTATCTTCAACAAGTCGATATGAACATTGTCTTTCACACACACTAGCACAAATATATAACTGTATGTATGTAAATCCCTATATCAGCAGTGTGCTGTGGAAAATAGGTAATGAGAAAGGGGAAATGGCTGTAAGAAGGATTTACATACACCCACACGCACATGCTACTTGAGGAATTGAGTTTATGTGAGTAATATCCGCTTAACAATACCAGCGTCATGCTGAAACCGTAAATGTACTATTTCGTGTGGAAATACATAAATAAGAGCAAAAATGTTGCAAATGTTATGTTCGGTAAAACAACAACATATAGATAATCAACCCCTTTTCATAGACCCTGCTGAACTGTTAGAGTTTGGGTTTGTGGTGCGAATTTTGCGATAAATTTATTGCCGCCCCAGCTGGTGTGCGGAGGGGAGAGGAAGGTGCAAATTGTTAAAGGAGTGCAAACAATCGTGCTCATAACTCATTTGCCAATGCGGGGGAGTTGGGGAAATTTATAAATAAGCTACTCCTCACAATTAGAAAATTTGTAGCATACAATTAGGCGATGTTTGTTCAAAGTTCGCCGTTGATTTAGTTAGTTGCTATTTTTGATGTGCGTTTGCTGTGTGTACTACATTTCGATAAAACTGAATTTCTGACACACTAAGCTTTGGTAGCATTGATGGAATCCATTTGAAATATAAAACTAAAAACTCCACTTTCATAAAAGTATGTACAAGTGATACATATGTATTTAATAATCATTCTAATAATGGATACCGCATACATAAAATGGCATGAGTTGTTTCTATTGAGTTGAGTTATGCCATTTAAAAGGTCGTGGGAAGGCTTGCGGCTACGGCAAAAGCCTGGGTTTGTTAAAAAAGTCATCCCTTTCGACGGCCTCTAAGAGATCTACTCTGTGGCTAAACTCCGCTCTTTTATATAAAACTTAGTTTATAGAAACATGTTTTCTTCTAAATTATCTGAGGCAGAATTTCAAAGGTAATATTGAATGTGGGGAGCCTTAAAATATTAGACAAACATCGTTTTTACAATCAATAGCTAACGATCGCTCATTCATTCAACATTAACTGGTAATTTTGTAGCCTAATTTCTCTGGGAACATTAAAGGAACGTAATTCGTAAACACTTATTACGGCGTCATTGACAATATCGGTGCACAATTAACTCGAAATTAATAAGAAGATTTTATTGTATAAAAACATAGTAATTTGTCGATATAAAATTTTTATCGAACTACTTGTATTTTGACCCCTTTTGACATGTATTTAATTAAAAATAAACAACGAAGAGAGGGATTGCTTTTGTAAGAAGCCAGGGAGGATGTAATATTCCAAGAGTTTTGCAAGAATTTATTATGTTGGATATGAGTTCAGTATCGTTTATAGGTGAAGCTTTCAAACGATTTTTCAAGTTTGTGTAACCACATCAACATAAGCAATGGGACACTTGCCATATATATATGTATATTATATAACACTCCAACATTTATGGGTATTCATGAATATGTTATATGGGGTAGGTGAAGTCGCGTAGAAAGATGAGAACGTTGGCATATGAAATTTCTTTTAAAAGTTGGCTGTGCCTTGCCCATTTTCCACTTTTTAAACGCATTTAGATGAAAGTCTCTTCTCAGCGATTTATAGCACTTTTAGTAGTTCCTAACGTAACTGTGGTATATAAGGTGGATATCTTCAATATCAATCCAATTACGTAGTTCCATTTACAGATGTATTGCAATGCTCCCACTTAGTTTGGTTAACGTAGCTAAAGTACTTTATGAGCCTATTTCCTAAATATTTTAAAACCTTACTATCTCCTCTCCCCTATGCTAATTTTCTAGTCCAATAGGTGACTGACTTATTGGAACTGATGTTTTATCGAATTCGTTCCAAATATTTGAACTTAACAAATGTTGTTAATCGATTTGTTTTTCGATTAGTATAAACACCAATGCAATATTGATAAGTTTTCAAAGATCATCAAAGCAGTTCCAAGATTATTTGGATAAAACGTTCTAAAGCATTGTGGCGAAAGTTAAGTTTTCCAATACTTTATAAAACCTAGTCAGAGGATTCTAAGGTGTTAAGCTACCTAAATACAAGCGCCTTTCTTTTCAAATGGCAATGTGTACATTTTCTTTTAATTATTAGTACTCCCAAAACACGGCTTTCATATACATATTACTTACAAATGTACATATGTGTTAATATATTGCACACCTAAATATTTAATTTCCATTGCTCTGTTTGGGGTGTGCAAATCAAATTCACTACCATTTACACACAATTAATTTTGGAGCCAATGCAGGGGAAACTACTTGGGAGCGTTTCGATAAACAAAAGTTTCAAATCAATTGTGTGGCAAGTTTATGCATTTGCCGGTGTGTTGGGTGAACACTGTTTGTTATTTCACATTGTTCTGTGTTTTGATTAACAGTAAGTTAATACACATACAAGTATACCATGAACCCGTGCTGTATTGTTCAGTTCGCAGACATTCGATGAAATGAGAAAATGATTCGCCTCTTCTATCGCCACCCACTCGCAATGTTTATGCTATAATTAGCTGAGCCTCACACCAGTAGTATAAAGTTTATTAATAAGTTAAATAATACATTTTCATGAATTCCACAATAGGTTGCTCCAATACCAGTTGCGCATTAGTTCCTAATTAACACATACTACACAACTATATAATTCAACTGATTTCGTTAATTGCCTGCGGTAACGCACATGTTTACCATATTTGAACTCCCACAATTTTAATTAAATCCCTTAGTAAAAAAAAAATTAGAATATTCGGACTAAGAGTTTCTACGTAACGGATGCATAACTGAAGCTGCATGACAAATAGATTTTGCTGTGAATTTTCTGCAAGAAATATAAGAATTAATTTGATATCGCATCGTCTAAACATCAAGAGGACATTAAGAAAAGTTAAGATGAAATAAAAGAAAAAAATATATATTTGAATCGTTTAGTGGGGCGTTTTTTGCGTTTTCTGAGATCATATACCCGAGTAATGTATATATATTTACACTATCAAAAAATAGAGATATCAAAGGGCAAAACACCTACCGACCTACCGACCTTTTTAAAAGGGCAGATATTTTGACGTGACATTTGTTGATTGAAAATTGGGGTGCTGTTTCGAAATGAAGTCAAAAAATAAATATTTGTTTAATATTATATATATAATAATATTATATTTATATAAAAACTTGGATATTTGAATCCTTCACATAAATTTTGAGAAAAAAAAATTTTTAAGTGAAAAAAATGTACAAGTAAAAGCTGTATATCTTTTTATTATCTAGCATTTAACTTTTTTCCATAGGACTTAAAGTTTTGTCCAAATTTGAGATGAACAATTTTTTACTCTTAGAAACTAAACCTCCCCTCTTTTACTTTCCAACCCCAGATCGCTCGTAAATTAATTTTCTTTTCAGGTTTGTTGTATCCTCTTACTGTTTCATTGGATTTCATTCTGCTATTACCTTTTTTTTTCGTTTTTTTTTTTTTGGTCTAAATTAATTTTAATTATTGTGGACCCCGATTTATTAAGGCGTTTAATAAAATAATCTAACCACACGAAATAAAAAAATATTTTGTGAAAAATCGGTACAATCGATTGTAGACTTTCATCTCTACTGACTTTCACTGACTAAACATAAGGCACAAAGAATACTAGGGGCCTAACATGGTTTCCCGGAAAAACCTGAGCGATTTGGAATTTGAGTTGAATTTGATTTAATTAAGAATGTTGGCTTAAAGCTGAAAGTTATATTAATTAAAACATAATTTTGAGCTCAATATCGGCATCGAACTATGACGAAACTTTTTCAAAAAATCAATATTGTGCACGTAACACTGAGTCAATTCCGTTATTTTTGAGATGAAAACGCACTCAGGAGCGATCAGTTTAAAACTCTTAGAACTCTTCATCCGAAGTTAATATCATTAGGTTGATTAAATAAATGGTTAGTAGATTCAATAATGGTTGATTTAATAAAGTAATATCATTGAGATAAGAAGTACAGTTAAAAGTTACAATTTCAGAAAAATGCTGGCCTGATGTCTTAAGTTCAATATATAACAAATTCTTCGCGAAATTAACAAATCACTATTCAGAATAATTTTCTCATACCGATCTCTCATTTGTCACTGAAAATTTATAACTGAAGGTGAGAAAGTCTTTATTTGGATAAAGATAATGGCACATACTTATACTGTTTTTTTAGTATCGGGTTCGTATTAGCCTTTTTGCGCTTTTTCTGAAACTTCTTGGGATCCAACGAGAACATATCCTTTTTCACAAGATGGTCATGCAAACTTTTAATGTTCCCTCATACTAGTTTATGGGATATTTATTGTTACTTAGGGATAAGGCGCGTTTCATTCAGTGCAAATATACACCTTGGTTTCCCTTGGCAAGGCATTACTATTTTAGATATGTTAGGGGTACATTTTCTAGACTAGATCTGAAAACCAGGATTTTCTTTATGATAATTGAAAAAATTATAATTGATTGCAACTCTTCCACATACAACCCAATACCAGAAGTCATGAAGAATATACTCTGAAGTTTAATTTTTTTTAAATGCGTTAAATAATATGAGAAATATATCCTTTCTGGCTCTAACTACTGAGGCTCTTCTGAGGCCCATTATTTAGTTTACAAAAATTTGTGGTACCGTAAGAATCTTCGACATCGCGGTGAACTGGCCCGAAACAGAGTGTAAAGTGTAAAGAGACAGGGAGTTTAAATGGGGTCGAATATAATTTCGAATATAATAATATGTTAAATACTATTTGTTCTAAAACAAAGGTTCATATTTTTTCGGTTTTCCATGCATGTTTTTTTACGCCCACCTCTTTTTGTGTACTTTTTCGCTTTTTGTGTACTTTTTCGCTTTTTCTGTCCGATTAGCTTTCGATATAACTGCAGAAATACCTAACCCTTATAACTTCCAGTTGAACTCACAAAACTATTAAAACAATTTCATTCAAATAAAAAAGAAGAAACAAACAAACTACTCAATACTAACAACTAAAATAACTAAAGAGTAGCTAGCCTACCGACGCCACCTACTTAGAAACTCACAGATGCGAATTTAGAGTAAAAGGGAAATCATGGAAAAAATAGGGAATTAACCATTGTAACTTAAAGTGGCAACGTCATTATTTCTGGCTGATTATGCTTTATACATTAGTAAACTCCATTCACTTTATGACTTTAGGAGAATTCCTCTACCGACTAGCAGCTGACTCGACGATGTAGGAAAATGCGGGCTAGCTTGAGCATTCACTTGGCTTAAAGACGGTCCCATGCATGTAGCTCAGTTGGTCGCTTCGCTTGGACTGATTGCGTGCCTTGACTTAATAATTTCGCATAAATCAAGTTGAGAACAGAACAAACAACAGCAAAAACTTGGGGAGTGTAGACACTAGCCAAGGCAAAAGAAAATAAAAATCTGAGATAGGAGAAGCTGCGCGCCTACCAAACAGCTTTAGAGAGCGCCCGTTCAGGATACAACAACACACACATCCATACAGACCAATACACATATATATATAGCCTCTAAGTGGCGCACATTATGTCAGTGGTGTGTGGAGTGTGTAGGCTGGGGGCTGGGAATAGTGTCAAGGAAGTGAAGTGAAGTGAAGTGAAGCACGTCGTGAAGCCACGTTTTGCACTATCTCTGCGGCCGAGTGTAGTTGCGTTGGTGCGATGCGCGCGGAAAATCCTTTAGAAAGTTCATTAAACTTTATTGAGTTGTGATAGCTTGTTGGCTTGTTGGCTTCTTGCGGAAACTTTCGATTCGCGTTGCTTTAAACACCATAGGCTTAACTAATTTTTGCACGTTCTCCTGGCAGATGACAGGATTAGCTTAACTAAAGTTGGCGTCTCGTGACCCAATTCATGAGCACCGAACGAAATTTGCCTGCAAATTAATGAAGTTTCAATGGAAAAATCTTAAATTCTTACACGGCAACATGTATGTATATTTATATGTATATATATATTTATTAGGTGCTTTTACTATACGTATGTAACTTTTTATCCATTATGTTAAGTAATGGCGCTCAGATTTTGCACACTGCAACTCATATGCTTATTAAAAATATATTTACATACGAGAGTATATAACTATGTACATCTGCATTTTTGTAGTATTAAGATCTACACTTTCTGTTGCTGAATTTAAACTGCATTAGACGTCCATCTGCAAGAATTTTCGACCACTATATGGGAAAAATGTCTCACTCACTTAAGTCTACTACACTCATATCTAGTCGTTGCAATGACCACAGAAACCTGTAGTTGGGTACCGCTGTGGCTCTAATTATATCAGCATTTCTTAATATTATACATAAAATGAGACGAAAAGTATTCCTTGATCCGGATGTGACGGTTCGGATATTTTTTATAAGCGCTATCAAAGTCAAAAAATATGCCATTTGACGCATGTCATTTTTGGGGTTATTTTAATCTAATATTTCTGAATCTTAGAAAAGTTAGACTAATGTATTTCTTCTGAACAATTATTCAAGTGGTTTTAATCACAATAAATAAATACTATACACCCTAGAACAGGTATCGAGTTTTGTATATTGTTTTTTTTTGGTATGACAAGAAACCCCAAACTTAATTTTTGCCTTTACATCACCATGAAAGTTAAAAAGACCAAGGCTATTCTTATATTTGTGAAGTGTTGGTGACATGAATTTAGTGATCTTTATATAACTGTTTTACTTCCTATAACATTGGTTAGAGCGGTTCTTCAATGTGGTTCTGTAATTTGGAATCCCAAGTATAAAACTCACTCAATCAAGTTGGAGTAATTTGAAAAGTAATTTCCTCTCTTTAACTCTAAGCGTTTTTAGCGGGAAACTTATTATAACAACTAGAATAATGAGGTAGTTATTGCAGTCGCTTATAGTTTACTATCCTCCCTAACAGTTATAAAAGGATGTACAACTCTCCTGTCATTTAAAATCGAGAGAGTAAATCACCTACCCGACTTTGACAATTAACAGGATCGGATAGGTTTGACATTTATCAACTAGAAACACTGAAACGACCAGATTGGAATCCTTCAAAAATTTTTTTTCTACAGAGACATTTGTAACCGCCGTGAAAGATCACAAACAAAAATGTTAAACAATAAAAAGAAAAAGAAACTCGAAATATAAATGTAATTGAAGTAATATTTTGTGATCTGCAGCTTCGGGGTATTAATTTGCCATTGAAAACGATCCGAATCTAGTATTAATTGGCTGTAGACAAGTTAATTCCCTTAATTTATTATTGAAAGCTTAAAGACACGTTATTTTAATATGCTATGAATAAAATACTAACAAAAAACATATTTAAATATATACTGTATACGTTAAAAGGCCAATATATATAAATTTTTAATCGTAATAAATGTTGAGTGTTTTATGTATTTGTATGCCCAAGCATGTGTATTTTGTATGATCTGGCAACAATGCAAAATGTTATAAAAAACGCAAATTTTGTGGCGCTCTAACACTGGAATAAGTTGGGTATCTCTTTATCACTGCTCCCTATCCTTGCTATTTTGGTGGAAAATAGTCGATATAATTATTAAGTGATAAAGTATTGACAGGTTGAATTTCAAGGTCAAGTTCTCTTGCTAGGGTTTGTGGAATTTAGAGGCTCTCTTCCAAAGCTATGAAAACTTGTAACTTTATTTTTGAATTTCAGGAGTCATTATATAGTTTGTGCCCGGACCATCCCAGTACTTTGATATATTAATTTGATTCTCTTCCAAACATTAAAAAACGACACCATCTTCTCTTTGTTTGTGACTTAAATCATTTATATTACAGCATATATTATATAATTTATATATACACAGCATATCATATCACAACATATATTATGTAATTTATATATAGACTATATAATCAGCTAATGAATTTATTTCTGTAGACCAACATTTTTATGTCACTGAACTCATAGCAGACTCTCCCCTACGGCTCTTATATATGACTCTACGAAACAAACTGTGTGTGGATATGCGGAAGGTGGGATCCTCCGGAATAATAAATAATGGAAAGCTGTCGCCAAAACAAAACTAATACACCGATCGAGTTTTAAAAGGTGGTAGATATGCTTCTGGTGCTCTACTCAGCTTCAATTTCAACAACAAGAGACCAGACAAAATTACATCAGGTTAAGAATTTCTTCTTGCTCAGGAATATTTTATAATCTCTGCATTTTATTGTGATTAGGATAAAAAACTGTAGCCAAAAATTCGATTATTTATCCAACCTTCTCGAAATATTTGAAACCAATACATGTAAATTTTAAAGCAGTTCAATACCAACTAAACTCATCACCAACTAAAGCTCCGCTTGACGCTCCATCAAATATTTGTTAATGAGTCCCAAATAAATTCTGTTCTTTTTCTTTTGGGATATGGAAAATTTACCAATGAGTTTGCGAACAGAAGAAAACACTATTTTATTTCTTTATCAACAGGCTGCCATTTTCTCAAGCTTACAACTACTCAAAATCCACTAAGCCGTTGCAAAGCGCATTAGTAGTTATTATTGTTTTGATTTCGCAGCACTCTTAGCATTACTTATCCTTTCACCGCTAAAATAAACGAAAGAATAAGTTCGTCTTTCACACAATTGCGGATAATTTAATGCTAAGTGCTTACGAAACAATAAACTAACAGTAACAAGAGATTGCAACAGATAAAAAGGCGTAGAAATAACCAGGACCATTGATGCCAGCGAAATGTAATTGTTTACAACAACGGCACTTCCAATTACATATAAATTCATTTTTCGCTAAGAGATTCTGTACTCGTATTTGTGGTTTAGCATTTATTCGTTGCTTTTGTATTTTCATGTACAAATATCTTGAATGGCATTGAAAATGGTGGAGCTTTATCGAACAAGTCGTTTCAATCCTCTTTTATACAAAAGAAGATGGATGTACATATTTAGCTAGTTGCTCGAGCCATATGAATACAATTTATGAAATCCGTGTGTGCAGAATTCGATAATAATTTGGGCTATGTGGTATAGCTAGAGTAGTATGAGTGAGTAATAAATACAAATATATAGGATGCAGAAATATTTACTATAAGTTCTTTTTTGTATTATTTCCTTTCATGATATTTCATGTAGCTGATTTTCTGTGAGGTTATGTGATAGTCCTGTTCATTGTGATTTCCTTGTAATAAATTGCGAAAGCCACTCTTGATGTTCGTAAGCTAATTCAAGAAGGGTTTTTGTCGAAACTCAGAAGAATAAAGCTGGTAAGTCTGACTAAAGTTTACAGCCTTTATTTTGATTTCTTTGAGTCAATTTATATAACACACTCACTCTTTCTCATATTTCATATTGATCTATATACCATACCGAGTGTGTGATATTCAACAACACTCTCCTTTATAGTCCTGTAAGATCTTTTATATTTCAATGTTCCTGCAGAGCCCTCCTTCATAGAAGAGATCGAGAACATTATGAGGTATTGTAACCCCTTACTACCCACAATTGATTGGAGCGTAATATGATTGGAAACAACCAAAGACCCTTATCGGCAAGTGCTAATGCTGTTTAACACAGAGCCTCTCTGCCCTCTCATCGAGACAAAGAGGACCATAAGCTACGACTTCGAGAGAGTAATTCTATAGATCCTGCCAGCGTTTGCGAAAGAGAATGCTCCTCAGCATTCGACTGTGACGAAGAAGCTCGAGGAAACTATTGTAGACTTTGTGATCTCCTCTTCAATACTAAGTCACCACGATTGCTTAACGTTGGCAGTCTCTGTGATCCTTTCTAACGAGTATTATGTAATATACACAGAATAAGAATTGTGCATTGAACCTTTTCAGGTATCCTCTTTTCTTATTGGGTTGTTCGGAAAGTCATTTCGTTTTTTCCCGCCAGAGAACTTTATTACGTTTTTTCGAAACTAACTTCACACTTAAGCCCCATAACCATTATATGTCATGAGAGCTGATATTGCAAGGCTTGTGTGTGAAAAAGTTCTATTAATTCTACCCAGTAGTTTTTGGTTGGTGCCTTTTTAAATATGGAGAGCAATAAGCAGCATTTTCGTCATATTTTACTTTTTAACTTCAGAAAAGGTAAAAATGCTGTCCAAGCGAGAAAAAAATTTACGGATGTGTATGGAGAAGGCGTGTTAACAGTACGCCAGTGCCAGAACTGGTTTGCAAAATTTCGATCCGGCAATTTTGATGTCGAAGATGCACCACGGTCTGGAAGGCCGGTCGAAGCTGACAAAGATGCGATAAAGGCATTAGTTGATGCAAATCGGCGAATCACCACACGAGAGATCGGTGAGAGGTTAAATTTGTCGAATTCAACTGTTTATGGCCATTTGAAAGGCATGGACTTAACCTCGAAGCTCGATGTGTGGGTGCCCCATGTCCTTACCGAGCGAAATTTGTGTCGTCGTGTTGACGCGTGTGATTCGCTCCTCAAACGTCTAGAAAATGATCCATTTTTGAAGCGGATTATTACTGGGGACGAAAAATGGGTTATATACAACAATGTTAAACGCAAGAGGTCATGGAGCAGAAAAGATGAACCGGCTCAAAGCGTGTCAAAAGCCAACATTCACCAAAAAAAGGTGATGCTCTCCGTTTGGATGATGATGGAATGATGGATGGATTTGGATGTCAAAGGAATCGTTTTTTTTGAGCTTTTGCCGGACAATACAACGATTAATTCAGAAGTCTATTGTCATCAGCTGGACAAATTGAATGATTCACTTAAAGAGAAGAGGCCCGAATTAATCAACAGGAAGGGTGTAGTGTTCCACCAGGATAATGCGAGACCTCACACAAGTTTGGTCACTCGCCAAAAACTTTTACAGCTTGAATGGGACGTACTGCAACATCCACCATATTCTCCAGATCTGGCGCCTTCCGACTACTATTTGTTCCGGTCCCTGCAAAATTTTTTGGATGGCAAAACCTTTACCTCAAATGAAGATGTCAAAAACCACCTGGACGAGTTTTTTGCCAGCAAGGACCAAAACTTTTATGAGAGGGGAATTATGTTACTGCCAGAAAGATGGCAAAAGGTGTTGGACCAGAATGGCCAATATATAATTTAATAAAATATTTATTCATTATACGAAAACTGTCTTTCATGTTCCCCAACGAAATGACTTTCCGAACAACCCAATATTTGGGTCTTAATATAAGAAAGTCGCATTTACGTTGGGAACGTTGGGAAGAAATTAAGGGATAGTTCAAGGTTTCTAATATTTTATGAAAACATTCTCAGTTGTTGCAGTAATTACACGACTTTTTGCATCTCGCATCGATCTTTACTTCTCAATTTCATACAACTATTTTCCAAATGTGTCTTTTGAGTAAGTTCGCACTGAAGGCGAGAAAGTAATTCAAAATATAATAACGCGATTACGTCGACTTAGGCCGAACGAGCAAACTTAAGTATCCCCGTAACTTTGACTGCAGTCGAACACTTGCAGTGTACTCAATGTTTTTTTTTTTATTGTTGTCGCACTTTACAAGAAGTTTCGGTTGCTTCCCGACAGACTATCTGGAAGACTAGTTGGCTGCTAGTTTGGCGTTAGTGTCGACAAATGAAGGATTAAAAAGCCATTATGATTAATTGTTGCTACTGATGGTTGCCATTACAAACCACTTCTTAACTATCCGTACTCTCTTGTAATTTTGCTTTCATTACCAATAACAACAGGGCTGTAATTAAGACTCTTATGTGTATGTATTGCATGCGCTTGTTGGCTTGGCATCGTTCAAGTTACTGCTGTGATATTGCTTGCCATCGTAAATAGTCAAAGTTTGTGCTGTGAAAGCTTCGTGCCAATGAGTGTGTTTGTGTTTTCCTTATGCTCGTGGGTGTGGCGACAAATGCAAGCATTTTCTCACATCTCGGTTTTGTTCTCCTTCTCGCTGTAATAGTGGCAAAATTCTGGCCGAGTAGAGTCAGTATCATTAGTAACCAAAAACTGCATCAAAGTTGAGTTGGCAATAAAAAACAAATGGCGGAGTGAGATGGTCCCTCGTAATATAGCAGAGGGAAGAAAATTAGCAAAGTTAAAGATTTATATTAGAATCAAGTCTTAAAGCAACTGCGAATTTGTAAACTATAATTTAACTACACTTTCCAGCACTGTTTTTCTAACACTACAAAATATAATAATAATCACCAAGGAGGCCGTCTCGAGGATCAACTTTGCGGAATGACGTACTAAATATATAGTACTATATAGCACATATGCAGGAGTGACTTTGAGACAAGGAAGTTAAAACTTGAGATATTCGGCTGCAGAACGACCTTTGTATAAAAATATTGCAAATATAGTTTCCAACATCTAATTTGTAGAGCAGATCGATTTTGATTTTCGCTGAACTCCTACTTATATCTGGTCTCTTGACCCTTTTTCATCAAAGATATAAAGAAATTTTATTAAATTAGAAAGGCTGTTCCAGATACTTTTACTTACTTTTTTTACAAAAAAGTCAGTCCAGAGGGTCACCTGTAAATGATGAAAACTTTTATTGTATGCTCTCAAAGCACATGACGGAAGGAATGTTGCCGAACTGACTGTATATGGATTTCTCAATCCTCTCTGGCAATAGAGTGAGAAACTATGGTCTGATACGATCATTTATCTTGTGGGAAGTGTGGGTTTACTAGAGGCTGATTAGAGCTGAGGCATATATTTTGTTTGAGAGTAAGAAAAAGATAGAAGTAGAGTGGAGGAGAGTGAAGGAGAGAGAGCCATATTTGGTGTACAGGACAATATCGATGACAAATCTGTAGTTAGTTAGGTTACGTAGTTAGTTCACACTGATAATTCTGAGACACGGAAAGGAAACATCCTTATATTTCATGGCAATGAGTAGATCAATAATGAAATGCAAAAAAAGTTACCTTGCAAAATACGAAAGTGGGTGTCGATGGTCGCCAAGTACTACCAAGTACATTGCAGTGCAAGTGCACTCTGAATTTCGTAATTTTGTGCAAAGCCTCGGTTTTGCCAAATGCATTCTTAACAGTCAACCGACGGTTAAGACCGTTACCGGCAAAAATATAGATCCATTGATGTCAAATTTATTCCAGAATAAGTATTATGGTTAACATTTACTATTGTATTGTTTTGGTCGAACTTTCGCTTCCGATAGTGTTGTAAATTTTGATTTTGTTCAATAAAAGGAGGGTTCTCAGAATCCTAAGCTATATACAAGAGTTTGCTGCTCCTTAGAGCGTATTTTTCATGAAAATTACAACTTTCCGTTTCTGATTCTTATGTAAGGTGTAAGGTGTCAATGCAGTAGATTTCCAATTCTAACTCTAAAATATCTATGTGGAGCTGATTTAATTGCCATGGAAACTAATTAAATATAAGTCGAAAATTGTTATAATCATAAATTTTACAAACATTATCATATAATATTTGTTTAAGAGAAGTTCTGCGTCTTCCAGCTGTTGCACCCTCTCCGCCGTTGTTGCAGTTGGGAGTTACCACTTTCATGTTTCTAACTTTAGGTGCAGCAATAACTTTTAACAAAGGGTTGCATGTTGCACACACACTACTTTCCTTCCACACATACAACTACACTGCACACACACATGTATTCATCTACATATAATATACTTATATGTATTTGCGCGACAGAATTGTTTGGGTTTGAACAAATGGCATACAAAGTGAATTGAGTGGGACGCCGATTGTAAATAAGTTGTGCGCACGACTACCAACAATTGTTGTTGCCGCCACATTGCTCTTCCTTATTGTAATAATAATGGAAATGCACTTGCGATTGTTGAAAACTTATAACATCCAGTAAAATTGATTTGAAACTTTCTTGCAGAACGTCGATTGGGCAGTGCACATTCACACATAGATATATATGTTCGTGTGTATATATATATACATACATTCATACATATTCCTTTAAGAACTTGGTCTGCTATCCGCCATTCTGAAGTGGTCGCTATTTTGTCGTTTAGTATAAAATCCAGCCACACGTCGCCCATCTTGACGGATATTTCCCTTATTGCTGCTTTATCGTACACTTTGTGCGTTTGGAAAGTTTGTTCGGTAAGAAATGTATTTATAATTGCAGAGCATTTGATTTTCGTTACCACGTTCTCTTAAACATGTCCATATGATTGCGTAACTCCTCTGCAAAAGTTATTAAACCTCGTGGTCTATTTGTGGAGAAATATTGGAGTACTCCACAAAATACTCCTCGGTAATGCAGTTGTCGACCATACATGTCTTTACATCAGCTTCGTGCTGCACGATCAATGCTCGTGGTAAACGTTCTTTGCACTGACCGATGTGTGTTCGGCTTACTTGCTAGAAAAGTGAAACAATTTGCTTTAGAGGCCAACATTCCACAACAAAAAGTGACTTGGGAAGTAATTCCACATATGAAAAGTGGCACATTTGGACTACTATGGTATGATTCACCTACAATACTTTCTCATGCAACTGTGGAGTAATAGCCGTTATTACAGGGTTGCATGTAGGAATAGGTACGAACACAATTTACGTGCTTTGATGGGCATACAAGCAGTATTTAGAAGCTCAACTTTTGCGAACAAGCGTGTAAAACTAAGGCTTAATTGAGCATTGGTTTATGGAACTAACATCTCAATGTGTGTCCGTTACTTGCACATGTAAACCATAAATAATTTCTCCTCAATACTATTGGACACCATGCAGTATTTTGGTGTATATGTCGTCCAAACTTTTCAATAAGTTTCAACTTACACTTAAGATGGTTTGTCTCCCATGAAGATGCTTGTTTCTGTGACTTCTTGAGGATGTTAAACCTAGATGATATTTGATTGGCATGTAAAATATATTTGGTACCAGTTACTACTCACTCATATGCCTCGTATGTTCAACAATCTGAAGGAGCGCCTTTTACAACAAAATATTGAGTTAACTTGAAAGTTTCATGTTTTGGCAATTTTATTTTTTTTACTGACAAATTTGGAAAAAATATGTAAATTAGTAATTTATTCTGCTCAAAAGTTAAATCTCAAAAATGTTTCGAACTATGCAATAAAGCATGTTTCGATTTAGAATTTTGTTCAGAAAATGATGATGCTACTAGATTTCTGTATGGAATAAACTTTTACTTTTGTTCAAAATAGATCTGGCGCTTCCAGTCGAAATCTTAAAGTATCGTGCGGTGTATTCTCGAATCGATTGTTGGATCATAATTAAGTGCCAAATGTTCATGGCGAATTGTGAACCGAACTATCTCTTCTGTCTTCGTTCTAAATTATTCGTACATTCGGTCTAGCCGAGCGAGTAGATTTGCTATCTATATTGATCATCATTTAAAAATTCTTACTCGATCATAAACCAAATTAATATCTTTTAAATAAAAATAAATTCAATGAAATGCTTCATATTAGCATTTAAATTATGCCTCCTTATTTCTAAGCATGACTAAACATTGACTATAACCCTCGACAACATCACTATATCGGCAATTTTACTCTTCATTTATTCTGCACCAAAGCGATTATGATGAACAAAAACGGGTCGAGAATGTAAGCTTTTACTATTGACTTGAATTGACTTCAGTGAAGCTCAGCGAGAATATTTTTTTGAAGACAAATTTCCCTTCTCTTGTTAGAATGTCAATAAATATATGTATATTTCGAATATGATACAAACCGGATGACAAATACAATTTTTAAAAACAATTCGAGTATTCCTCGACTTACCAGAGTTTTATTAAAAAGGACGGGTTCGCGGTTATGAGTACGATTCATTGCATGTTTAGGGCTTCAGATTTTTCCTAGTCCCCTGGTATTAGTTCCTGTTATTTGGACCATTCATTAGGTAACAAATCAATATGAAGGAATATAAGTAGTTAGATATATAGTTATATATATATACAAAGGAAGGCTAGAATATAATATCGCAATTTAAATGATTAGTTCTAGCTTGCGAGTTTTACTGTGAAATTCAGACATACCAATCTCTCAGATGAACTGAAATAACTTTATACTGTTGATTGGTTTTTTAGTTTAAATTAATTGATTTATTGAATTAAGTTTAGGACTTGAAGTCAATGTATATAGTATACAAATTTTGAGAATTTTTCTTAGGCTCATATAAGATATTTGGTTTGCACATATCAATTTCCATATCCTTTCAGGTGGTTGGGTACTTAAAATTATGCCTCGAAAAAGCTATTTTTAGTGTACGCAATGTGTGTTTCCCTTTCAAAGCCTCGACTAAATGCTAATACCTTTTATATATAAATAATATAGATTTACTTTTTTAACTAATTGAATGCACATAAGAATAACATTAAGAAAATTTCGACGAAATATATAGATTGTAGAGTTGTTTTTATTTAAATATTACATTAAATATATTTCAACAATGCAAACCTTAAATTATGATAAGAATTATAACATTTTTATTGCAATAATTATTACCGATCATTTCGAAACATTTTGACTAATTTTATGAAATAAATATTTATAGTGTCCAAATATTAAATATGTATAGTCGCTAATTCAATAAAAAATACTATGTAATCTATCTATTTGTGTATATATAAAAATACCCCATAATATAATTATAAATAATATAGAAGCCGATACGATCAGAAACGCAATTATTGCCTCTCAACTGGACGCTTATTCCAAAAACCAGAAAGAGGAAACATGTATGAGTGCATTGGGTATATTGTAGCATGAAAAGACATCTCAAATCATAACTAGCCTAACGGCAAAACTTTCCACTCAATTTATTTTACTTCAAATCATGTTAGTAGTAACTCAAACCATCCGAGCATTACTTTCTTGTTTTGTTTTCAGTTTTTCTGCGACACATAACTTATTTATGGTAGGCTCTAATTTACCAACGAAACGCTGGTGATTAGCTGCAGGATTTTCAAAGCTTTCCTTACTTAATGTTCGAGAATAATTTTAGTGTGTTAAGCTCGCTGTTTTTCTATTAGAATATCAAGATGGTAATTTTGGGATGCACTTAATCTGCTTTTTGCGCCTTTCTCGTACAATTAATTAATTTTCCTGCAAGTAACTGCCTGTCTCTTTTCCTTGAAGAGTGGACATATTTTTTTCTCAATGGGAAGAAAGTGTTTACGATATGGTCAGAAACACTTGTGTGGCAATTATTTTTGAAGATGTATTATTTATCTACCCTCTGAATTTCAGTTTCTGTGTCTTATATAAATATATGCTAAAGTATAGCATATAATATATAAAGTTTTAATTGCATTCAACTGAAAATTTTCCCTTTTTGAAATGAAAATCAAATGACTACTATATTCCTTAGTATGATGCCTATAATTCAACGACTTCATCTGAAATGCCTTAAATAAATGTACAAACTTCTTAACTGGCGCAGAATTTACAGCGTTACCTCGAACTTGGTATCGCTTAAATAAACAAATTATTTCCACTCCTACGCGACTCTACACTTAATTTTATAAATTTAATGGTAATTAATAAACATCCGCAATGGCTGGTCGCGTCTATGCGAACGCTCGCCAATCCCTCGGCGCTTCGTTTTAATGAAAATTCATTGTTGTTGACACAAAAAAAAAAAATTAAATAACAACAACAAAATAACAACAAAAACCGATTGTCGTCAACAACATGCTATACCTTATGTTATGTACATCAGTTGTTGTTGTTGTTGTTGTTGCTGTCATTGCCATTGTCGTTGTTGATGTATTAAAAGTGCATTGCTGATGTACGGCACGAATAATACAACGGTTTTACACATTTTAACACAATGGCAAATTAAAATGACTATATTAATGTTAAAAATTAAGTATACGACATGGTGTACGCGAAATTGAAATTTAATTGAAAACAAAAATAAAAGCGCTCACGACACGGCGCGACGAAACGACGACAAAGAATGGTTTGTTGAAAATAAAGTGAAACAAAGTGAAAATAGACTGCATGATTGTGTATGTGTGTGTGGGTATGTGTGGTAGCACAAGTAGGCGGCCTACGATAAGTATCTCAAACACACTTGCACATATGGAAAACGTATAGAAATGCAATTGGAAGCATCCAGCAAAGAATCTATGCTTACACAAATTATAAATGCCGGCACGCAAACAATAGCTACAATACAAAATAGGAGGGATATAGCAAAATAGCAAAATAGGCAGGGATTTGATAGGACTAGCCTAAAGGACATTCATCTTAGGCATTAGTGCTGGCCGCCCGATGGCTCGAATAGTGACAAATCTTTGCCTTTAGCAGTAAAACGTGTGTGACCGAAAGACCAGCGGCGCAGTCTCCCCAACTCTCCTCGTCTCCGATTATTTAAAAGTTTTCATTGTTTGTGCTCTTGGTTTGGACCTTCTCCAAGCCATAGCTAACTAATGGTGGGATCGGAAGCAAATAAAAGTGAGACCCTCGCACATGCAAGCAAAGACATATGTAAGTGTGAATGAGCAGTAGCTAAATGGAAGCAGGGAAAAGAAAACAGCAAAAGCACCGAGTGACTTGCACCAACAAGTGCTGAGCAATGAAATGCTGTGCAAGAGAAAGAAAGAAATAAACAAACAACAGTGTTGGCCACAAATACACACCACAACAATAAAGTTAACATAGCAACAATAATAACAAACAAACAATACACGACATTCGCCTACCACACAACTTCAACCCGCCACTCTGTGGCAACACCGCCCACTTTGGCCACAACACAAGCAAATGACACGAGTTCAAATGAGCGGATCTGTTTTTAATTGTCTCGCCAAATGCAATTAATCTCATTCGTATTTAAGGCGCTTGCACGTGTATGCGCTCGATTGTACTTTTGTCAGCGCGTTCTCCTGTTGCGTTTGCGGTGGATTTCGTGTTGTGGCTGTAGCAATTCTGTGTAAGAAGCAGTAGGAGAGTCATCCGACTCAAGTGCTTCCAATCGATTGCGGTATTTGTTTAGATCCGAGTAGTTGATATGTTTACCCACACATTTGTATTGTTTTATCGTGTGCTACAAGGGCCTTTGCGGTGGCGTATAAATGACAAAATGGCCTTAAGTATTTTATACAATTGATATACTGCAATTCATTTAAAAGGCATGCAAATATTTAGTTTAAGGAGAAATCGGTTATTCAAAATCCCGCTTTCGAGGTGCCTATTAATTAAGTTGACGCAAATGGAATCAGCCCCAAATTAGTAGACTACGATAATTACGCATATATGTGTTATTTTTGTACCACTTATTACAGTGATATTTAAGTTCCACTGTTTTAGGACAATTGAGAATAAATACGAAGGGCCAATACATTAGATATTCTATCTATTTCTAGGGTTGAACACTTACGAAATATTTCGAGATGTCCGCAAAATTTTGGTATAAAAATGTTTTACATAAATTTAACATTGGTAAGGGGGAAAATTTTAATCGATTGAGAGCAAAATACCTTCTGGAAAACCAAACTGACTTATCGAAATTGTGAACCAATTTTCCGTTGCCAATTAATGTATATTGAGTGGAATATTCTCAAAAAATTTTATTAACATATCTCACATCTTAATTTACGCATACTATATACCATAGAGTCTGCCAAAAGAAATAAAGCGAATGAATTAGATATATCAGGATTATACTAAGGTTTGGACCGATATATCTCACCCTTTGACTGGTGAATACGGTCTAAAATGATACAGAAAAGCAAAAGTTATGTGGGGAAGCGAGAAAGGCACCGAGTGGTAAAAATATGGACAAAATTTTTTTACAAAATATCATTGAGACGACTTTCATACTAATTTATATAAGCAACTTAAAGTCAGACAAAGGGTAAAGGGTCAGGTAAATGGGGCTCAAAACATGTTATCAGGTATGTGTGGATTTCATCTATGTTCGATATAACATAAAATTATGCTTTTGTAACTTATTCATATAACTCCATTAATGTATCTGATATTTTGACCAACAAATACTATCTAAAGTCGATTGGAGCAGCGTAAATTAGTAAATGGGACTTAGGGAAAGTATGTATCGATCATATTCGATTTTGGTCTTAGATCAAACTATACTAAGCGAGCATATGTTATAGAAATATCTCATGAAATGACTGATATATATAGTATAGATTCGATTGGAAAGGTAGAGATCATCATTAGGGGAAATATTTTTGTATCAACACTGATTTGTATCAGTATTGCCACTTATCAGCAGCATACTTTTTCATATATTAATTATATATTATTATTATATTATATATTATATATTAAATAATTAATCGAATACCCCGTTCCTCAGCAAACGACGGTGCAGTACAATGATAAACTATTCCATGAAATCTATTTCCAATATTTCAGACACATTTAATTTGAAAGTTCTCATTGTTACTATTAAAAGAGAGAAGCGGCTCATTCCCGCATCTCCAATACACACATATTAGTTATAAACTGAAGTTAATAAACTCTACATTCATCTACATCTTTTGATATTTTTAAACAAAAACTGTAGGTACTTTCTCCGAAACATCCTTTGTTACTGGCAAATAATTAAATAAAGCTTAATTGAACAATAGCACTTATCATTAGCAGACACCAACAATTGTTCGATATTGTTGTGTGTAGGCACCAAAATGAATACAAAGGAATTGTGCATCTTTGTATGATCGAAATCGTGTCAGGCGCAGGCAATTTCTTCTTTTATTATGAGATGCAATTCTATGCTGCAATATCTTATGCACTCAAACCAACAAAATATAACTTACAAAAACACTTACTTACTGCATTCTTCGTGGCGATATTCAAAGGTGGTCCAAAACCGATATACTTCCAAAGTCTTGGCAATAAAAATATCCCTATAACACACCATAATACTTATTAGTTGTTAAGTAGATTACCATTTATTAGCTGTAGAACCTCTCAGTTGAATTTACCTATTTGATAATGTCAGTAATGACCTCCAAATTTTAGTGAATCGAAGCAAGTTTCTCTAAATTAAGCGATATGGAATAGATATAATACTTGCTTATTATGATAATTCACGATTTGATCGATTTTTTTCGGCATAAAGTCCACTAAAATAGCGGGAATCATCATAGGTAGAATATATGGGCACATTCACTTAATTTTTCTACGAAATCTTACTTATTAACCGACATATATATAGTATAAAGTCGAACAGGTGTTTGAAAATCATTATATTAGGTGGAGGGTATGGAAAATATTGACCCAATATTATCCATACTTGGTACACTGACTTTCAAGGACAGGCGCTCCCATGCATAATTTCATATCAAACACATTAACGATATATACAGTATAAAGTCAAGTGGAAGTTCAAAAGCTCTTAAATTAGCTACATGGGGGCTAGGAGAAGCATTGACCGTATTTTGCCCATTTTGCTCATAAGAACATATTATTATCAGGAAAGACGGTCTCTAAATTACATTAAAAAATCTCCCAGATTAATAGTCCACATACTGAGGTCCACATATTGCGTATCTGGGGATTTGAAAAGCGTGGTACGATTCCAATTTTTTTAAGACGTGATATGCTTAAAGTCTTATTCCGATATTTTCATTTGTGCTTGAGTTATATACTGTAAAATGAAAGTGTCAGACAGAATTGAAAATTGTGTTATATGGAAAAGAGGTGTGGTTATTATCCGATTTCAATAACTTTCACACTCTATGGGAGATGTTAGGAAGACTTGTCCTCAGCAAGTTTGGTTGATATAGCCTGAATAGTTCGTGAGATATGTACGGGGGGGACCACGCTTTCTTTCTAAGAAATTATAGGAAGATGCCCGCCAAGGAGCATTGGTGCCAAGTTTTATTAAGACATCTTAATTCTTACTCAAGTTATCGGTTGTATGGATATGCGGCCGGACAAACACTCACTCGAAATTCAACTCGTGATTATTTTGGCTTATATAACTCCATATCTATCTTGACTAGTTTAGGTTAGAACAAAACTATTTATTTACACTGTTGCAACATGTTGCGACCGCATTAAAATTCAGCGAAATATCCGAAATGAAACCATCAACTCTTTTGGACATTAATTTCGTATTTACTCGCTACTTAATCTCGACTAATAATCAGACTAAGACTTTACTCTAAATATAGCCTTCCACCGTAAATACAATGGAGACTGCCTCTAACTATTGTAGATTAATCGTAATAAAATATGGAACGTCTTAGGAATACCATGTTAATCTGGCCACTCCCGTTAAATTTACCAGCGCTTTTAAACCATTTCTTCAATTAACACTCGGACACTCAGTATGCGTCTATTTTGCGTTAAGGCTCCTCCATTCAGCCAGTGTTATGACATATGCTCTGTTGGCCAGTCGTACAGCACTTCAACCCCTAAAGTTATACATATGTGCCGTACAATGGATGACATCTACATATATACTCATGAATATATATGTAGACTTCATTCAATTATTTCAATTTATACACAAATAAAGTATATATGTAAGTCTGTACGTATGTCGTTACTTTTCTCACATTGTTTGTGTCGTCGCTTTTGTTATCTGTGTGCCTGTGAAAGTGTAAACAACCGGAAGTTTATGTTCGCAAATTACACCCTACACTTCCGCTGTGGCAATTCAATACGATTACAACAATAAGTGCGAAACATTTACTACTTGATTTATTGATAAATAAAATTTATTGGTCCAACAGATTTACACTGCTTAATACCTAAGCAATTGCATATATTTAATCACTTATTGTTGTATATAGGCGCTTATACATATGTAAACATACCATAAAATACTTACGGAAATAACACCCACATATTATTTGTTTGTGAACACAGCATAGGCTGGTCTCTAGTAATGTACACCGTGTTGTGGATTTTGACAATGACAACTCTATTAACTGAAATTGTTGATGCAGAGCTAGTATTTTTACTCCGCGACATGAAGTCAATCGCTCTACGTTCGAGGAAACGATTCTAAATAGTGCCATCAAAAAGTCTGAGAACCCATACGTAAGGATCGAGAGCGAATACATGCTCAGAGAGTTACAGTTTGCTGCAATTTTAAGAGTGATTAACGATTTTGTCTGACATGGAAAACTTGTAAGTCACCAATATCTAGCAAAAATGTAATGTAGTGCTTTAGTTTTAACCCCGCAAACGCAGGACAATAAAAAAGGAATTGTTGAGATGATTCTACTTCGTCTTTTTCCAACCAACTTCGACGAATGGAATCCGGTAGGATTTTGAACCTTACCACGTGGACTCTGATTGATCAATGGCCGGTTGAAATCTTTAAAACCCCCTACAACTAGCTAAAGACGAGAAGATTAGTATATTCTTTTTGATTTAACGTTTGTTAAAATAACTTTGCGAATTTGCAGGTGCTCGCAGCCTGTGTAAAGATTATCTATAACCCAGCCATCCTATGGATCTGTAAGAAGAGAGCGAAGCTCCAAATTGTTCCCGTTCTGATAATATTGAGACAAAAATTGCGATTTTACTGTTACCAGTATGCCACGAGTAGTATGGAGAGAGTACATAGAGCATTGTGTATTTTTTTCTGTTGTTCAGTGAAGAAATTTCTTATCTGCAATAAATACTCTCCTGATAAACATTCGTAGATTAACATCTACTTTCGATTACGTAAAATTAATGGAATGGAAAAACGAGCCTCCTTAACCGTCTTTGAAAATTAGAGCTAATCTGCCCTTATTTACTCTTTTGTCACTTTTTTTTTTTTGACATCAACTGAAGTAAACCAGTATATGAACCACCCTCGGCACTGTATATATTTCGTTCAATAGTCCAATGATTTCGTCTAATCAATTTATTTACTCTTCAAAAGATCCTTATTCTCCTGTCTACTAGTTGTTGCAATATTTGTGAGTTTGTTTTGGATACTCTGCGGTTATTTTGGCATTAAGTTAGCTTGGAGCTATAAATGTGGTAACGAAATTGATTTAATTTTGCCAGCGTCAAATCAGGCTGAGCGTGAAGGAAGTTTTTGCGGCTTGCATAAGTGATTTTAATTAAAACAAAATCTGTTCTAACTAAGTCCAATGAAAGCCAACGGTGACAGTGGATATACTCGCAAGTGCAATGAGTGACAAAGCAAAAGTGTAGGCAATTACAAGCTGACAGTTTGAGGCGAAAATTCTTTTTCTTCTTGATTCTTCTAAGATTTCTATACCCAGTAAGGCAGTGGGTTCTTGGGACTAAAACCGAAAACACCATGCACAAACCGCCTTCATAGTCTACATAGAGCTTCTTCATATTCATAGAGCTCCTTAAATGACACATGAGGTGATTGTACCCCGCCAACGGCAGCGATTTGCTTTTCCGAGAAACGTCAATAATAACAACGAAAACAAAAACTGTAAACAAACGATTTCGTTTAATTCGGAGAAGAAGAAAAAGCAAGTAAAATTTAAGTTGAAATGACCAAATGCCCGAATTCTATAAAGAATTGAATACTACCGAGCAGAGCCGAAGAACATGACAGTCGAGATATGGTGCAAGGAAGTTGTGAAAAGTTGTTCAGTAGTTAAATCGCATCAGATTTTCTGGGAAGCTCTTGCAGAGATGACTGAAAATGTAAGCTCTGCGGAAGTTAAGCGTATTCCTGCACTTACGCAGGAACATTGCCAACCAGTGAGCGGGTGGTCCCGTTTATGTGTCATTATATGGTAGCATGAAGGCGGATAGAGATAAAAATGGCATCATGTCAGTTTATGCCGGAAGTGAATTATTACTTAATGGCCACAGATTATTTGTGGCGCCTGGTTGTGTTCGACACTGTTGCTCAGCTATATTATTATTGTATTGTGCGCAATAAATTGGAAATTGACAGTTTTGTTGCAATGTAATTGGAACGGGGTGCATGACAATTGCGGGGAGAGTAATTCAGTTGTGTATGTGTGTGTGCTCGTATGATAAAGCGCTTTAGGCCACATATGGGCGTTTACATCTTGGCTGATTACATTGTTGCAATGGGTAATAGCTTTTAAAAGAAAGGCAAAGCAACGACATTGCCATACCGTAGATACACACACACACACACATACTTGAATGTGTGCAATTCAATAAAAATGGATTTATTACACCAATGCTATAGATAGGAAATTCGCTGTGTTAAATTCAAGCACGTGCTTCAACAGAGCTCTGAAGGAATTTGGTGGCATATAATTTGAGAGATTGATAGAACGCATTTAATTTTGAGGATTAAGGATACCCCGCACCAAGTGATACGCTTACAGTTATAAGATATGTTTTGATAAATACTGAGCGATTACTGTAATAAATTGTGCCGTTGTGAGATATAAAGTAGTGACATCAAAGCTGGTTTTGTATGCGGTTTGAGATTAAAGCTGAATGAGCGGGTTGAACCCGCTAAATCTACAGTGAGGTGCCAAGAAATAGAACCAATACTATCGAAATTTTGTAATTAAACAATACTTATGAAACTGCAAAGTTTTTCATTCTCCTTTTAATAATTAACTTCATTTTCAATGTAGAAACTTAATTCATTTACATAAATTCGCAAAATTTTAGAATTCATTGACATGTGCTGTTTAGGCAATGAATTGAAGTAGAACAAGTAGTAGTTAATTAATTTTAGTTTGTTCTTGTGATCTACAATCTATTTCTGAGAAATATTTAAAATAAGTGTCATTACTTTAATCAATTCTATTCTAATACTCATTGCAGATTCTGACATTTCGCAGCTTGAATATTTTCCAAAGTGCCCCTCCACTAGTGGACTAGTCTCCAAATATCAAATTTAATTCTTGGACTTTTGCCTCCAAGAGTTACTTAAACTTCTTGCCATAAATTTTCAATTGCATTGAGATTTGGCGATTTTGGCGATTTCGACGGTCAATTTAAATTCTGAATATATGAGTACGATGATCTTCATCGGAGTTAAATAAATTGACTTTAGTTTATCCACCATTATTAACCATTTTAATACATGAACTATCTTTGAAAACGACACCGTAACGGATTTGGACCTTTCCAACGATTTTTGCTCTGTAAGAGCGGAAGAGGTCAATTTATACTACTTTGCAAAACCAGCATGGATTTGGGGGATTTCTCTTCTATAACTGTTTTTGGTATATTAGCGGGTAAGGTAATAACTTTATAAGATGTAAATTGTGTAAATGAAAGAAGCTTTTATTATAACGGTAGGCTTGATTTTAACACACTTTTATGGCTTGTCGAAAAGTAACGGGAAATTGATCTCATTGCATACTAAATTACAAAAAAAATTTCATTAATATCGAAAACTAGCGTGGGGCACTATTTTATTGCACATCACTGTATATATGCGATAAATTAAATAAATTGTATAAAGTTCAATATTATACGTTGGTGGTACCAAACGTTTATATAGATGTTACGAACTAGTCGCTTTCCCATTTGGTAAAAGTCTTCCTCTTATTGTCCGGGATATCTTTTGTAAGATATGTCGGACTGACGGGAATTGATGTCTTCGCTATATGGAAGAGATAAAAATGTGTACCGATTTTGTATATTTTTGAACCATTATTGCACCAATGAGGTGCCTTGTGAGATATAAAAATTCACGCAAAAATGGGAGGTGTTACGTTTATACAACAGACCAATTTTGATTCGATGTACATCTATTTTGTTATTCTGCCTAAATTAAGAGTATCTTAAATGTTTCAAATATTTTCTGCATATTTGAGAAAAACCGTTTTATGGGCGTGACATGGATTGTTTCCGCCGTGTGACCAATTTTTCATAACATCGGCATAAATATATATTACATATATAAATATATGCATATATATAAGTTCATCAATCAAATCAAATCGTCAAATTTTTCTGTAGGTCATGTGCTGTTAGTTTTGTTACTATTTCCCTCTTTATCAGCGACATCTATTTTTATATAATTTTATGGATATATCTCTCGCACTAACCTACATATTGGGCATGAAGCCAATCACTGATATTATAATATAATATATAGCGCTGTGAGAACGTTTGACTGTAGAAATCTAATTTTGATATTATATTAAAGCATGCTTAAGGAAATCTCCAACGAAGTTGCTTAATTTAATTTATTGATATATATGATCAAAAGTCAGCCGGAAAGACAAAAATCATTATATTTGGTAGAACAGCCTGGGTTAGTCTTGGACTGATTTTATGTATTTTTGGCACAAAAGAGGATGCAAAATTTTATTCCGAGATCTTCATTGAAGCTTGATTCTATTGATTAGTCCAGTGGCAAATATCATATGGCAAGTAGGAGTGGTTATAGTCCGATTTCACCCATTTTTGAATGGTAACATAAAGATATAAAGGGAATGTTAATGTTTTCAGACTTTCATCCGGAAATCATTTCGTCTCTTCATCCAGGTTACTTTGATATATATAATCCTTTATATAGTTGAATAAGTTAGAGGTATTATAAACGACCGACAGAGGAGCATGCTGCTTGACTATAAAAATAAGTTGTCTTCCAATTACTTCTGGTATTGCCCATGCATTCTAGACCCCATAATAAACGAACTTCCAATTTATTTTCTTGGTATAAGCCATTAACTCACTTTCAGGTCAGATTTCAATCAGCTTGTGGCCTTGTTTTATGTTTTTTGAATTTATTTTAAGAAACACCACATTAAATTTAAACACATTATATCGTGTCACTCTAATTAAATAATCAATAGCATTTTCTTTCTTGGCAAAGATCGAAATAAATATTATATATTCTATATATATGTGTACAAGTTCTCATATATTCTCTTTTGAAAGAAGCGCGCAGAAATCTCCTTTTGATCAAAGTAATCGATCTAATCCAATCACATTTCCTCCCCACAGCTTTAAGTAGCCTAAATATGCAACTTAAACTTCCAATTGTCTAAACTTTCGAAAAGTCAATGAAATAGAAAGGGTTTCACGCCGCGCCGAAGTGACGAAGTTTAGTCCCTTAACGAATGCTTTCATTTACTTCATTTCCGTTATTCGCTTACATGGCAAAATGTCAGAGACCATAACGTGTCTTGTTTTATTTTGCAATAGCTGTTGCTGTTGTTGTTGTTATTGTTGCAATTGGTGTTGTGTTTATATGCATATGGCGTGTTGCATGCCACTGCAATGCTCCTTGCATCCTAAACACATAAATCAGCGGCAGCAACAGTGTAGCCGGGGCGTTCGCACAGCCGATAGCCGGCAAAAATTACCATTGTTTCGAGTGATGAACGACTCATGCGGCAACAGCATCAACACATAGCCACACAAATACATATCTCAGGACAGTAGCAGAATGTGGTATAATTAAGTTGCCCCATATGCACATTTGCGAACTCTAGCACATATGTGAGTATGTATGTATGTGTGTGGCTTGCATAAGTTTAGAATGCGGCGTATATCCCAGGCGGCATCTCGGGACATCTGCAGCCATGTGCCGAGGATGCCTGCTGCAACGCCCACCAGCCAGTAAATAGCTGACGCATACACCCACCGAAAGTGGCGCTCACATGTGTGCGTGCGCCTCGCAGTGGGCGTGTTCGCATCGCCGTTGCATCGGAATAATTTCCGCGAACTGTCGCGCTGCAGGCAATCTTCGAGTAATGATTATAACAGTACAACAAGAAAGCTACTAGAATTTGCCACGTTAAGCTTTGTTCAATGCTTTGAAATGCATGTTTAAGCAGCTGTTAGTCAAACATGTTTGTATTTTTCTAAAAAGGAGGTTTTATTTGAAAATAAATATATCGTAATTTTTTTGTTTAACATTGTATTTAAAGTAATTATTCTCAAATATAACAAATACATTTCATACAGCGCTATTACCATTGTCTGTAATATTTTTAATGCGGTTGTTTTGATTGTGGTGTTTAGTTTTATAAACCCAAGCTTGACATATATAGAGACTCTGTCTTAAATCTTAGTTGAAGACACTTTAGTGGAACCAATCAAGATACATAACTAGCCATTATGAAGATTTCAAGCAGTTTGTTTTTCAAGCAGAGATCAATGAAAATATATTCGGGTCTCTATAAGGTCCGTATCTAAAGGGACGTGGATATCCAATAATACATAGGATGTCATAGAAAAGGACCATGCGGTTAAAAGTAACATAGATTTACGGCGAGAAATGTATGAAATGGGAAAAAAGTCCCATAACTGTTATAATTTGAGGTCAGAGTAAGCCAAGTTTTGGCACAAATACATCCATAGATTCCAAATATTGGCAGAACTTGGTGAATATAATTTATAACAAAGCTAGTTTATCTAGCCTAAATCACACTGCCTCCGACTGCAAACCATATTTCTTAAACTTGTTATTACAGATTCACATATGAGTACCACAGAACTTAAATAAGATCTTACAAGCTAAGAGCAAGTTAGCAAGTTTGAGCGTTTTGGCCCTCCATAAACTGGAAAAACTTATCGAACATATAAATATTCTAAGAAGCTATTAAAATTTGTCTTCTTATAATAAAACAAAATTAGTATTGTGCAATTATCGAATTTGACACCCCGATGAATAAGTTAAGTTAGATAAAAAACCAGATGTGATTTGCTGATTGTACCTTTTATCTATTTCAGCTTAACAGGTAGGCTAAATCGAATAATTCTAAAGAAGTTCAAAACTTTTTGGGAAGATTTTATTTTATTATTCAATTCAAAGTTGCCATCAAAAGTGATCTTCTATCTTTTCGATAATATTCAAAATATGCAGCGTTATTGGCGATTAGGTTCCAATAACGCTATATAGTAGTCGCTATTGATGGTGTTTCCTTTTCAAGATAATCGATGAATATTATTCCATCAACATCCCCAAACATAAACCGTATGCTTTTGCTAGCTGTCTACTTCCTCGCTCCCGGCTTTAGATTCAGTTCAAAGCATGCAGTACACTTGGATGACTGTCGTTTGGACTCAGGAGTAAAATGACGGAGCCATTCTTCACCCACTGCCACATAGCGACGCAAAAATCTGAATTTATTAAGATTGGAGAGCTCCAAACGCTGGGTAGAACTAACAATTCATTTTTGTTTTTGACCGCTAGTGAGTTCGAACTGCTTCAACTTCCCACAGAGCTTTCATGAACTGTCTGTCCAATACGTATATTTGATATATTTAGAGTGTCAACAATCTGCATTTACCGTCATCTAAAATAATTTGGATTCTTCTGATGTTTTCCTTCAATATTGTCATTGTCTTTGGTGCTCATATCGCTTCTAACGATTTAAACAAAACAATTCTATATGGTTGCCTCGTCAGGCGCAAACCAAGATAACACTAATCAAGCCACTTTTTGGTATCAGCAAAGATTTTTAAAACTCCAAAACTTGTGACACACAAAGTGATATCTCATAGAAAGGAGAAAGTTGCCAGCAATCTGCCAGATTTGATATCATCTTTGCTCCTGATGAAATCCTGGAATTGACACAGAATAGGAGCCAGACGCAAAACTACGAGAATATTTTTTGAGCATAAACTGGAAATTCTATCAAATTACTTGTTAACATACTGGTTTTGTCATTTTAATCGTGAGATTTAAAAGTAGAAATTCTACTAAACTTAAAGTTTGAAAGCTCTTAAAAGCTATCTTTCCTTGATTATATTTAATATTGTCTTATAAAGACCTAATGACTAACAGTTATCAGTTTGACAGTTTCACCCGAGTTTATCAACAAACGTTTTTCGGACAAAACCATGCGGCTTCTGACTGAGAGAGAACATTACCAACTAATCAACTGTCATTAAAATGTGTATGGGGGCGCTTAATGGAAAAGCCGTACAGCTTCCCGCTAGTTGAAAATCCAAACGAACCGAACCGAACCGAACTAAAATCATCGAAGTGAGGTTAGTACCGTTGCAATGGAAAATGAGATTCACTGACTAAATAATCTAGTAGATAGAATAGAAGATTTATATTACGTATTATATATAGGATTTATATATTTGATTTTGAAATACCAAATATTGGTGGACCGAATGGAGATTATGATAATTTCATCCTGTTATTTTGTTTTAAATGCGTGTGTCAGAACAGTATATTAGTTCGTGAATGAAAGAAGCGGATGACTTTATTTACGATTACTATGAAATTTGGACAGTTCCTTTCTTTTATGACGTAGCAAGTCACAATCTTGCCTCTGTTATTATTGTTTACGAAAAGCATATATTATCTGCATGTTTGGAACCGCTTAGTGGACGATATTTTGGAAGAAGGGCTCTCAATACACTCCATCTCAGTTATACCATAAATAAATATTTTCTTGGTGCCGGATGTTTTTGGTGCTAAATTTCTAGAATATTCAATTAGGAATTAAATGTACATACTCCTATACTTACTATTATTCTTAGCTAAGACTACTACATTTAGAATAGTCTTCTAATTATTTTATGGATGTTTCCGCATTTAGCCATATATGTTCGAATTTATTGTATTCTTCAAAAATTCACCACATAACTAACAGCTTTCCATATGTGAGCTACGAATATCAGTATCGTTTATAACATCAGTCAAACTAAAATCAACAAATTCGGACTCAAAAAGCTGTCATATGCGTTAGTGACATACAGTTTTTTCTACTTAACTGATAATTTTGGACTTCACTAAAGTATGTTCTGTTTTATCCTGCAACATAGTCACCACAAATTGCCATTATTACGAAAATAACATACCAATTCGATTTGGATTTACCGATATTCCACTTAAGTATAAGTGTTTGTTAGCGGACTCGTAGTATTTCTATTATTTCGACATCGAACTTTTGCTGCATTCATCTCCTTCAAATGTCTCTCGCCTGACCGCAGTAATTTCTCAAACGCTAGGACTACAGGAAGTGACTATACAACGTCACGGACGGCCACTGTAGAACGTCATCGAACCGCAAACCACATGCCATACATTGACTTAGAGGCCTCACGCCGACCACTTTCAATTCTCGTGCGTGCAATAACTCTACTAACTTTCGTACATAATTCACATGGCCTTGGAAATGCGGGTATGAACATATGCCATACATATAGTTACAAATAAGGTCGCTGAGAGAACGATTAATGCTTGGACAAATAAATAGTGTCAAGGGAAGAATAAGTGTGTGGCATTGCCTGAAGATTGTTGCAAATGTATGTGAGGGATATTTATGTATGTATGTATTTTTGATGTGATATGCATGTTAGGGTGGTTTACTTTGAAATCGTTTTGGTTAATAGCCCACAAGGGCCCGAAATTTCTTTATTCATTTATTTCCTTTAAAAGTCAAAAATAATCAGTTGTAATACCAAATCCCTAGAAGATTACAAGGTCATAAAAAGTTTAATTAGAGAAAGTAACGAAAATAGCTCTAGACCCTAGAGTGAAAACTTTTCATGTGTACTTCCAAAACCACAAAATATACATCTCTAACGTGAGATCTAAATAAAAGTCGGACATATTGTAAAGCATACTTTTAGGGGCGCATATAATTGCAGGTTTTTTAACAAATATTTAACTCTCCCATCCAACTAACTTAGTAATGAATTATTTTAACTATCAAATGGAAATTAAATTAAATTTGCATACACATGTGGCGGCTAAACAATATCACCCTAAAGGGATTAGGTGGAAATTATGGAAAACAAAAGTTTTGCAAATTAGCAAAAAATTCAAAAAATTTTTTTACTTTTTGACCTTGCTTTATATTTGGACCATGCATTGTCGAGCACCAAATGATTACTTGTCGGTTTTAAAAAGAAATGTATGAAGAATATTGGGACCACCTTAATACATATATAGTATTTAACATTGATAGCACGCAAATTGAAATGATTTCCAATACAATTGACACTAAAAAACACTTATATTATTAAATTTTCTTATATGCATATGTATAAGGTGCATTTTTAGTGGTATAGAATTTTCTTCAAGAAGAGCTGTCTAGTCAGCTGTCAAAGTAAACACACCTGTTTGACATTTATGTTCAGCATACTTTGGCAAATTGTTTAAAAATCCTGAAAATGTGTTTCCAAACTAGTTCTTTTGGTTTGACACCCACTTCCTACTCTCTATTAGAGTGCGTCAATGCAGTGATCTATGCTAGTAAATCAGCTATGACCAGTTTAAAACTGATATGCGGCACATTAATAGCGAGATAAAGTCGGGGATGCTGAAAAAAGCGGTGAAAAATTAAATAAATTTAACAGAATAGTCTTCATAAAACACAGCGCCGGTACCTTTGCGTCTGAAATTCTGTTCGAAACATAAACACTACGCCTCTAAAAAGAAGACCCTTTATATAAACATACATGCATACAACATATCTGCGTCGGTATTAGGTAACACTAGTGTGCAAAGAGCAATTAATTATAGTGATTTGTGAGCAATATACCCTTCAAATATTGTAATAAATCGAATAAGTGACGAATGCAGGTCAGAGCAAACAATATTTCTCGAAGCCCATAGCAGGCAAGTCGATTAACTATCAACGTCTCAACTTCATTGTTCTTAGCTACAGCTATACACAGACCGCTTGTAACATACACACAGCTCTTGCAAAGCTTCTCAATAACAATATTTCAACACACTTTCGGACCACTGCCATTATGCAACAATGATAAGGCGTCATTGTGCCAATTAATTAGCTTTACTGTCAACCGCATACGCACACTTGGCCCAACTCATTCATCATTCAATAGTTTGACCCTATTGTGCGTAACAATTGCCGAGCAAACTAAATTATTTCCTCGAATTTGGTGTCTCATTGTTACATTGTCGTTAAAAATATTAATAATTAGTAATATTGAAGCCGCATGCTTCACCGATATCAGGCCGAATTTCAACTTAATGTTCTGCTGTGTGATTGGACGGCTGGTATGCCCAGCTTGTGAATATCTGATACTAATTTAGCTAAAAATATTTAATAAAATCTTTGAGAATTCTTTAGAAAAATGAAGAAAATATTCTATGTAATATTCCCAAAACATTATGAAGTAAATGAATAATATGTTTTACATCATAGTAGGCTCTGAGCTATTAATAATAAAGAGAAGAGGCAAAATTCACCCCTGAAAATCACTTTTTGTATCGTTATATCTAATATGTGAATCCCCATAAAAGCTATGTCACCCACAGCGCTATAGTAACATCACAAAAATCGAGAAAGAATGGAACATCCGATGGAATATATCAAGTCTTTCGTAATGAACGAGGAATCAGAAAGCATGCCTCTTCAATATGAGGTTCCGCAATTTTGATACGTTAAGAACCCTTTTGAGTTGTTTTCTATGAGGAGAGTATCGTTAGTGAATGGATTACATAAGTGGCTAGTCCTATTTTCAGTCCTCTGAAATTTTTAATTTTCTTAAACACTGAGCTTCGCTATCTAGGTGTAGGCCGTTGGTTCATTATGAGCAATTTTTGGAAATTATTACTGCAAAAATATGGTTTTTGTATGGGTCTACTCTTTTCCTCCCGCCCTATATGGTGGTGTACACTTGCCGCTAACGATAGTGGAAAATATCGACAAATTATTTAGATAATATGCAGTATTAGAAGACTATGGTGTTTCTCCGATTTTATTTTATACTAAAAGCAAGCACAAATAATAAGGGCATTTTTCCCATACCTTCTTACTAAACGTTCTTTAAAATTGGGCAAATAAAAAGAGTGGTATATCGCTACGTCCGGAAATTTATTTTAAGGAATGTAGCTTCGGAATTTCATTCATCTTAGACTATTCGGTATATTTACCATAAATCCATCGGATACACTATTAAAAGACGATGCACGACGATGCAAAGACGATTTCATAAACTCTTGCTACCATAGAACTCGGTTAGGTTATAAAGAAATAATAATTCCCCCATAACTTTTTTTAAAGATCTCACACGCTGACCAATTTTTGAATGATATTAACCAGAGGAACAAAAATCCAGAAATGATGCAAAGAGGCTGGGGAATGATATGGATAATTTTCGCCTGATTTTGGAAGAGTGTTGTCGGACGTGAGTGATATGTTGTACTTGGTTTTGATAGCATAATACTTCTGCTAATATAACCAATAAGCTGTCGAGTTTCAAAAATTTGTTTATGCCTTTTTGTTGTGACAATACTCCGATTTCGACCAATTCTAATCTAACTTTGATTCGAACTATTATGTGAATAAATTTTCACTAGGATTCTTCAATTTCTAATCAAACTGATGGGTGAACAGACATCTCGAATTTAACAATTATCAAGACTTCGGAATCAATCTGTAATTAGTTCAAAAATAGCAGCATAATGAAAAAACAAAACAAACATTGGTGCTGTCGAAGTGAAAATGTTTAATCGGTAAAGATTCATAAAGACTCATAAAATTTTGGCGAGCGCGTTCTTATAGCCGGCAATTGTGAAAACTAAGATGACTTTTTAACAGAATCTGAATTAAACGATTAGTAAACTAGAAGGATACCTTTTGTAACTAGAACTTCTTTTGAATAAGAAAAGGGCTGTTTAAATCGTTTCTGGTTTCGACAAAAATTTTGTAACATAATCTAAGACAGTTGTTCACTATGATATGAGAATGTGATATGCCTAAAGCTCTTTCTATTGCAAATACTCGTACATAGATCGTGAAATTCTCTACTTTCATACAACACATTTCCGGTATATACAGTAAAGCTTCGATCCAAAATTGGAAAACTAAGTTAAGTTAGAGAAGACGAAGACATATTAAAACCCGATAAGAAGAACCTCAATTTAACTTTAATTTGTGTTCAATTTACAGTCGGCGGTCTGTCAACACCAGACCGTGGACTTTTGTCACGGTATCATCCGTGGTAGTCGTGTTTCCACTTCCACACGCGGTCTAAACAAAACTACGAGTCCACTTCGGCTTAAATTTTGACAGTAGCCGTATGTGAGATTGTACGAAACGATCTCTTGCAAGAGTGGCGCCATCAAGCGTTGAGGATGAGTACTTATCGGACCGCCCTCGTATGATCAATATTAAAATTCGATTGAGCAAGAACTTCTCAACTGCACTTGCGTTGTTTGTGAGCTGATCCTTTAATATGAAAAACGTACTTGCATATACAAATACATATTTAATAAAGAAGTTAAAATTAATTAGGAAATTTACTCATATATAACAAAAGGCTTGCTTCATTCAAATATTTCCTCAAGGAAGATATATAATATTATTGTATAAAATCAGCTACGTGAAGATAATTGGCGTTTGAACTTTGATCGAGCTGTTTTGGGATTTGCTATGAGCACCTTATATTACCCTACAAAAAGAAGGTCTAACGCAGTTCATGCGGGGCGTCATTTAACTTGTTTGGAATGCCCAATTGTTATCAGAATCATCTCACTAACAAAGATACCTTAACAAAATGTCAAAATATGCACTCTAAGGTATTGATTACCACTATCAATAATCTTTTCAAAGTCTTTTCATGCGATGTCATTGATTTGGAATATTTATTCGAACAAATTTCAATATACTCCTCCGTTTTAAAAAAAGTTTGACAATTTTTTGTGCTGTCCATAATAATATTTTTAAATTCGGCTTCAAATGATTTATCAAGAGAAACATGAACTTTTCATTTCCGTTAAAAAAAATTAACCCATTTCGTTTTAATTAACGTGTACACAGCTAAAGAAATTAGGTCACAACCAAATTAGTGCAATTTATTCGCCAATGATTTGGAAATACAAAAATTGTGATATAGTTGACTAAAATTGCCGCTAAATTTCGCAAAGCGCACCGAAAAAGTGCCGTTATGAAACAACATGTCGAATTCAGGCGCTCAAAAGCCCACGCAGACGCCCGGGCGCTGTCTTGCCACCTGAACTCACCGCGGCATGCAATAAACTGACTTGCTTGTTGCCGGTAGTTGCTGAGTCATTTCCGCTTTCAAGGTATGGAAATTCCAAAATTATTTCCGTTTTGCGCTTTCATTTCCCGCCAAAGTCGACACTCAACATGGTTTGCTTGGATAAACTCATTTGTACACGTGCGCATGCAAATTCACACAAACACATACACACTAACACCCACACACATTCATATTGAGCTTCAATAATTTGTTTGTGTATGTAACTTTTTGTCGGCACATTTATTTGGCATTCGATTGTTTCCGTTTCGTATGCATACACACACGCGCATGAGTATTTATACGATTTTGTTATTGATTTCATTTGGTCCATTGCTTCCTATGTTGCCAGTGTTTTTGCGAAATTTCTTATTTGTGCACATCGCTTAAAATTATGCCAGCAATGCGAAATCAAATTCACGCAGTTTCGAACAAAAACAAAAAAAAAACTAAAATATTGGCTAAATGTTCAGAAATAAGTGGAATTTAAATAATGAAACTGCAACCTCAGTTGCAACACTTTTCAACCACAAACGCCACAATTCGAAGCTAGCGATTTTATTGACTCATTCATCCAAGGATTAAAATCATGGCCAAATCGAAATGGGGAGCAGATGCAAAATTCATTTATTTTTCCACCAAACCAATTAGTTATAAAATTATGGAGTTTATGGGGAACACCCCCTAAGTGTCAGGTGCGTTTTAATTAAAAATAATGCAAGGTCTAGTAAAAAGAAATCCATTATTTTTCCAATAGATGGCTTTAGTAATCTGTATCTCGCCGTGTATAAATGCGATCGCGTTACGCTGTGTGGCCTTAGGAAGATAAGATTTCGTTCTCAAAAAATGCTCAGACAGTTTGGTGATTATTTCACTCAGCATTGTTTGAACAAGCGTCCAAAATTTACACCAGCAAGGAATAGTGTATGTGGTCCTAATACTGTTGCAGGCAATCATGAGCAATTTTTGTTTCATCAATTCTGTTCCGGTAATCTCTAACGTTCTAAAAGGCTAATTGTCGAAAATACCGATAAAGTAATGGAAATCGTCGAGTCCGACCGCCATGTAAGCACTATTTCGATTGCCCAGGATCTAAATATTGTATGAGATATCGTTTGGGACCACTTAAATAAGGCTGAATACAAAATGAAGCTCGTTGTATGGGTGTTCCTGAATGGCAACAAAATCGATCCATTTCTGAAGCGGTCAGTTATTGATGATGAAAAGTATGTCACTTCAGAGAAAGTCAAGCGAAAACGGCGAAAATTTTGCCGAAAAGTGATCGAAGAGCAGTCAGCCACCCTGACAAATGGTGGCCATGCTAAGATTGACGGTGAGCAACGCTTTCCTATGTATTTGGTGTGAATGGCAGTGAATCATCTACTATGAACTGCTACCTACAATAAAACTCTTAATTAGGAGCTATGCTGTTAAAAATTGGACCATCTGAAGCAAGCAATCGGCCAGAAGCGGAAAATGGCTTTGGAAAATAGGAGAGGAGTTATGTTCCATCAGGATAACGTCAGGTCACACACATCGATAGTAACTCGTCGGAAGCATCCACGCTATAATCCGGGCCTGCACCAAATGATTACTATCTGTTCCTGTTTATGGTGAATGATTTCGCCTCAGTTTGTGAAAATCGACTCTCCCAGTTGTTTGCCAATAGGTACCAGAGTTTCTATAAGAGTGATTTTATGACTTTAAATTAAAAATGATAACAAGTCATCGAACAAAACGGTGCATGTTTGACTTAATTCGGGTCATTCTAACTATGCTAAATAAAAGCTTTAATTCAATAAATAAATAATGTATTACTTTTTACAGACCGAATATAAATTTACATAATATAAGGTATACAGAATATTTTGCAACAGAGTAGAATATTTGTAAAACTTACTTGCAAATGATAACAACACAATATGAAATTTTGAGACATAAATGTCAAAGCAGTTGAAAAGTACGAATTTGTTCATGATGAACTTTCTTGTGCTGATATGTATGTATACAAATATATGTAGTGTACAGGGTTGTTCGTTCAACCTCTCAAATATAAAATCTCAAAATTGTTGCGGCTTACAAAGTCATTCCGCCCTCCGCCCTCCGGGCTTTTTGCGAATTTGCAAATCGACTTCAATATTAACTATTTACATTTTGAAGCTAGTTCTTAAGACAGAAGCTTAACTTAATTAAATAACTGGTAAATAAGTCATGAGTTCTAGTGCAGCCGAACATTAGGTACTCCCTTTGAATTAGTAGGAGTTGAAGAAGTATGAAATGTTTCCGGAGTATTTACCTGAATTTAAGAATTCGCCATACATTCTGGTCGGGGCCAATTTACACTCTTTTGGGATTAGTGTTGCCAAAGTCAACACAAAATGTGCGCTGGATTTAACTTTGGCATTTTTGTTGATTGATTATTGAGTAGGTCTATGTGCGAGCCTATCATTTCATTCCTAAGTTCAATTGGATGCTTCTGTCGTTATTGCCGAAATAGTTTCGAACATAACCGGAATGTGTCAAATCGGCTGGAATGAGAATGCTGTCAGAAACAAAGCAATGCTCGTGTACTATTTTATAATACAAAATTAGTTTTAAAAGTTATAAAGACAAGGACAAAAGTGACTTGGTATCTAGACAGAATTTTACATTTACCAGCAGAAAGAAAACTGTGGTTTCAAATTTAATCTACTAGTAGTTTTATCGTAAAATTTGTGCAAACATTTTCACACAAGGAAGATTATAATGAGAACCCGATATTTAGTGTCTTAATGCAAATTTATTTTTTTTTAGCTCAAGTAAATTTGTTGCTTGAATTTTCAACTATAATATAGTTGTAGTATAGATAAATATTTATGCCTGATACATATGCCTAACTAACATTTTAAGAAGCAACTTAGTAGTAAAAGAACCACTACACCACGAGAATAGGTAAGCTAAGGATAGGAATACATATAATGAATGGAGCCGGTTAAATAGTTCTTTGTGAGAATCTTATTGCTTTAAAATTTTTAAGATTAGAGAGGTTTAATAAAATTCACACCAATATGCAATGCTATTTAGGTCAGTTTCAAAACCCTTTTAGTGATTGAAAGTTATTCCTTATAAAGTTTTACATTATCCACTTAAACCCAAATTTCTTAAAACCTTATTATAGTTAATTTGTAATTGCCGATTTCCCTTTATTCGTGCCGACGGTCCACATTTTTAAAAGAGATCGGTACACATAAGCTGATTTGTAATAAGTCCTTCAAATGTTCATCCAGAATTGAATTGGACTCGTCATTTTGAAGACATTTTATGCACCTTATATGTATCTCGATTAAATTACCTTCCCTTAGATGAAGGCAACCAATATTCGAAAATCTTTCATTGATCGCGATACCAATGCTGACCGTGTGGCAAAATTTCATGTTGATTTGAGAAAGTTATGGAAATTTATCGGTATTTATAGCTCGAAATGACAACTATTTTACTCTTGCTAGCAAAGATTTAGTTTTTTAACTGAAGAAATAAAATTATATATATGTTGGCGTTTTTATACCCAAAAATGGTCTTATTCTTGTTGGCCATGATGTTTTTTTAAATATGAATAAATTTAGAAATTCTAAATATTATGTGATTTTCTTTTATTTAAAAAGGTTATTTGATCATAATTTAAATTTCCTTTTTTCTTTTATTTCATTCCTAATTGGCACATTTTATGCTCATAAGTAGTATCAATTCCTAAGCAAACAGAATGTTTAAATAAATAGTGCGCTTTATGTCATTGGTATTTAAAGCGGTGACTTAGATGCACACAGTTCGAAAAGGTCGATGTATTAACCCAAGGTAATGACAAAGTTCAAGTGGAACCGAGCGTTAAAAACTCTTACTGAAGTTTAGAATTTAAAGCAGGGGTGACCAAAAATTTTAAATACAACAACATAGTTCTCAGAATGGCAAAACATACTTCGGCCAAAAACTATATTTCTACTGAACTAACACAAAACAATCCCAAACCAAATGCGTTTGCTTAGGTAAACGCGAACTAATGTCAGCCAGTAGCTGGATGATGATAGATTTTTGGTCCCATTAGTTTCAAGTGGGCCACTGCGAGGCGGACTGCGCCAACGCAAGTCAACTTGCGCCTTTTGATCATTTTGCGTATTGTTCTTAAAAAATCCTGTGTTTGTGGAGCCACCGTAGTGTTGTTGGGAGCCAAATGGAGTCAAGTGAGCTACGGATGAGCACCTGTAGAGTCTGATAAGTATATCGGAGATAATCAAATTTATAGGTCTCGAATTTATTGTTCGTGGAAAAGTGGGGTTAACGGAAGATATGGAGATTCTAAAAAATGCAACTATTACAAATATTTCGACTTTCCTGTACTTTCCTGGTGTGTTAAAGTGACGTAATTGTAATAGACTTTACAATTTTTATAACATGGAATATGTTAGTGTATGCTAGAATTTAGGGGAGGGTATTTCCCTGAGCTGGATTTGTAAAGCCAATAAACACGAATATTATTATGTTGTCATCTAAGTTAACAATTCAGTGGATTCTACACATGGCGCCTGAAAACAAAAGAATTATCCAAAATCAGGTAAGCGAATATCGATTCACGTAAATGTATTATAAAATCATCTCAACATTACCTCATATGTATACTATTGTATATACACCATTATATGCAAGGTTCTTCTGTCCCTTCCAAATAAATAAAATTCGGTTTCTGCAACTTACCTCCAACCTTCCAATAAAACATTAAATCAATTTTTTTTTTAAATAAAAGAGCTCTTTTTAAATTTTTGATTTCCCTTTTATTTTCATCATTTATTTGTATTCATTGTTATATACTGAAGTCTAAATTTGTTATCAATATCGTCAGCCTAATAATCGTGTTTATTCCACTTACATAACCGAAAACCATAATCTGCATAATGATTTGCCATTGCAATAGCTATAAATTGCAATTCATTTTTTACATTAATGAAGTCTATATTTTATTAATTTTTTTTATTAAATATTACTCTTTAATAAATTGTATTTATTTCAATTTGCTGTGGCATTAACATTTCATAAATGCATAAATTCATAGCTTACTTTGTGATTTCAAAAGAACATTTTGTTATTTTGTTGCTGTTTTAGTAATATCAATAATAAATAATATTGCAATAATTAGTTTAAATCATAATAAGTAATTAAAATAATGGCTCGTGGTCATAGCGAGATTTAAATTTTTTGGTTTAATTTTTCTTGATTTACATAACTGTTAAAAGATTTGGACTAATTTAGATAATGCATTGCAGATTTTCAGCAATGACCAAGGACAGTTATTTTGTATATAAAATATTTGTAAATGAAATAAATATTTCGAAAATTTATATAATTTTTGTTTTTTTTTTTTTGATTTAGAAGGCAGAGAACTGAAATTTTAATTTAATTCACAATTTATGTAATTAAGTAATTTATACGAATTAATATTTCGTTTATAATTAATGTTGTATTTTATATTTTTGCATTACTTCACTTAGTAAACAATTTTAAGTTTTTTAATTTTCATTTCACCTTGATTTCATTAATTACACTTATTATTCATATTTTTCATAATCGGCATTTTTAATTTTTTACTTCACTGTTACTATATTCTTAAACAATTTACCGTTATGCCGTAGATAAATACAATTCCAATGGTGATTCTTATTTATTTATTTTTACTTTTTTGGTCATTAATCTCATATTTATGTTTGTTTTTGTTGTTTGTTGTTTGTGTATGTACAAAACTATGAGTGCTGTGGTAGTTGTTGTTCTTGAATTTGCCTATAATATTATATTTAGTAGCTACATTTCATATATGTATTTATTATGTATAATATATATGTTGCTCTTGAGTAGAAAAATTCCTTCCGCTTTATACTAAACATTTATTTATTATTAATGCGAGCATAAATTTACATACAGATTGAGATTTTAAGACCTTGTGACTTAGTTGTGCAATTTTATTCATTTCAAATCCTGCACATTTCAAAATTGAGCTAGAAATTTAAGAGCGCTCACTCAATTCCACACCCAAACCTCGTGTCGGTGATCCTTAATGTCTATGGAGTAGTGAGTTTGCGTACAAATTTGATTGACTTATTTATTTTTTGTTTATTACTTTAATAATTCTTATACAATATAGTATATATGTGTGTGGGTGTCTATGTACACTAGCAAATTTTTACTGCATCAGTTTTTTTTTTTTTGGTTAGAGCGCAGGATGAAATGAAGGACACTGTAGAAGTGGTGTGAATAACGGTTTCTGTTTATGTAGTGGTATTTATATTTTGAGTCGTTGAATTTGGCAATATGTATCTAATTTTATGTTAAATATGTGAAAGGTATCTTTACAAAAAATGGCTCCGTCGAGCCATGGACTTATGAAGTTAGACAAATCATTTAAATATATGTATGTATGCTTATATCTATGCTGGTTTTTAGCGAAATCTTTTCATTTGCATACGTTCTTTAATTTTTCATATTTTATTTCATTTGAAAATTCCTTACACTAGTCTGATTTACAATAAAAACAACAACATTATAAATTTTTTTTGGTATATATATGTTTATATATATATAATTTTTATTATTTTAGCCTTACATTAGTTTTAGTTGCTTTAAAAAGTATGAAATTCGTTTTCTCATTTATTATTTATTTAATAAATACACTAGTTTCATATAATTTTTTGTGTTCAGTTATTTATTTTCTACATTATTTATGTTAATGCTAGAAAAGAAGCTCATATTTGACAATTTCCGACATATTACACATACTATTTTACAAAATTAAAAGTTACAAAAACTTATAATTTTTACTGTAAAAAAAATATTTTGAATTTAGCAACCCAATGCTGCGAAAAGAGAATTTAAAATGTACTGTTTGAGCAAAAAAATAAAAAGGAAGCGATTTAACGGTGAACGCATAGGCGCGCCTACAAATATACATAAGCATATCACGGGCCCGGTTTGCACACTTCTGCCCTTCACAACAAAGTAGCTCACAATTCACTTTTGTGGTAAAACTTTTGAGTACAACTTTTCGCTCTCAACTCTCTCAGTTTTTCACCTCATTCAAAGCACCGTTTTTCTTATCCTTTTTGACGAGCGCATAAATCGAGGCCGCCTTGTAGTTAATTGGACCATAGTGTTGACTCTCTAAATCGGCATAGATTAGGTCAGCATCGAACTCCGCAGCACTCAAGGGCTAAAGTGTAGATTTTTGTGTTGAAAATAATTCTTATTACATTTATAGAATTTATTTTTTGCCACGCTATTTTATTTTTTATGGTCTTGCAGCAGTTGGAGCGTAAATTGGCATTCAAAAACAGTTTATTAGCATTAACAGTTATCATTGCAGACTCTCCAAATAAAGGCTGGAAGTTGGTATTGTTAAGGTTCTAAAATTCTGAAGATGAAAATATATGCCGAATAAAACTCTGCACTTTAAGGCTTAAAATGGCGTGTAAATATTTGCTAACCAAACATCTCTAACCTATTCAGCCCTCTAAAGTAACACATTTTTTTCGCACGGATCCATTGCGCTGTCTCTTTAAAAGTCTCCCAATTCTTGCTACTTAGGGGAATACTTAAAGAAATCCGAAATTCGCAAAGTTTGAAATTTAAAAAATCTTCCTAATGGACCTATAAAGAAAATATTTCAGAACGGAAAGATTTCAGAAGTCACACATATAAAAAGGTGTTCCATAAATTATTTTTTTCGACAAATTTTATTTTTACAACTACAATTTCTTTCCTTAGAAATTTTGAAAGAAATCAGAATCAGACTACATTTGAACAACATTGGGAAATCTTGCAAGCTTATTTCCGAAAAGATGTTATAATTTTGAATAATGAGGCACCTTTAGCATTTGTTGTATTTATTTCTATGTAATAAATTTATAAGACTGGGTTGTACTGCTAATAGATAACTTTTAGGGTCCACCATCGAGTGAAACAGCTCAACATTCTACGCACCAGTCTGATGCTAATTTCCCACAAAGACCTCGTTCTTTACTTGCAGGTACCACCTAATTCAACCTATGAAGATACACAACCAACCGCATCGTTTTCCTGTGTAAGCCTAACTTTAGAGCGAAAGCTTTAGGGAGTAAGCTCAAACAAGTTTAAAAAAAAAGAAACATTTATTCAAAAATATCGAGAAACTAGATTTTCAATTAGAACACAAATTCATAATCAGAGCGTTACCGATGCGAATATTTCGAATGGAGACATCATTGATCTTTGAACTTGAAGCATAACTTCAGTTAAAGTTGATACTCTAGAAACCATTTTGGAGATCAAAAATGGATCATTATATAATCTATTATACATACACATTAGATTATCTATCTTTTGAACACCAAGCTTTGGAACTGCGATTTGAAAGTTCTAAACTTTTCTTGTTTAGAACATTTCTCTTTTTTAGAACAGAAGATTTCTTTGTTGAATGTCGGGAAGCATCTACATTTTTATGTCAACTTCTTAGGACAAATATCGTCCAACTCTCTACGAATGTAAAGTTATGGTGTTGATGGAGAGCCCGTTAAAAAATCATATGTACATCGAGTTTCCTAAGTTATCTATACCTAAACCTCTCATTAGTTTTGTATCGATGTTAGTATTGGCAAATTTCGTATTCAAAGTTTTAGTAGTTAATGTGAAAGCTCTCGGAAGTAATTTATTTTTCTGTCGTGCTGTGCGCCTTTAAGAACATAAAATTAAAATTTTCTAAACCAATTCATTTAAGTCCAAAATAATTGCAATTACTTTATATCATACGATTAGTTAAAGTGCAGACAAATATATACATGTGGGGATGAGATGAGTGGTGAAAGTTTTCAACGAGCGATTATGAATGCGATAGGTGAAATATGAAACCAAAACGAAATGAACAAGAAAATATCATCAAGAATTTGATTTTCTTAGAAAAATAAAGAAATAAATCTGGGAATATAACTGAATTACAACAAATAGTTTCATAAATCTCAGAAAGCATATGAAATAAATAAATTGATACAGATAGGTATAACTGCACATACGAGTATAAACAAATTCAAAACAGCGAGCTCACGACAGAAGAATAAACGAGGATTTAAATCAAAATAGAGTTGCCACAACTTTTTATTGCGGTGCAAAGGAAATTCTCAATTTCTACTGATTTTTGATTGTTTACATTATTTGCAAGCCAAGAAATATTTGATTTCGATTTACCTCTTCGAAAATAGCTCAACATTTCAATGCACCTTAATTTACAGTTAAACACGTATATTTGTGGTAAGCAGACATTTATGTACAGTTGTATGAAATATATTGCAGTACAAGTACAAGATTGAAGTTTTTTTGATTTTGTATTGTTTGTTGTAGAAATTGGTTTCATCTTTGTGTTAGAAAATGTACGTGTTACTGCCTTTATAGGGATCCTCAAAATCGGACACTTGCTACAATGAGACACGAAGATAAATTAATATTTAGTATTTTCTTAGTTTTTAGTTTTTATTTGTTTTTACAACAAAAATCAAAGTTTCAAAATATTAATGTGATTTTGTGGTGACGAAGATGTGTATGCATAAAATTGTTTGTAACTGTGCTGTTATATTTCATTTAACATTCATTAGTCGCATGTAATATTTTCTTTGAAGCGGCACATGTGAGCAGTGAGCAACACAAACCTTAATGCTGGAATAACTGAGTATAAAAATATATGAATTTTTGCCATTTTGGAGTGCCCGGTGGAATCAAATTCAATAATGAATATTTCTTCCCTTTAAACGTAAGTCACTTTCTCAACTGTGAACCTTCATTTAATAATTTTTAAATGTATCCTCTTATTGAAAGCTTTTCTAAGCTTAAAGCTTATGAACTAACTGATTATTAATTGCACTGTAGTAGTATATTAATTAATTTTCAATCGTTTTTATTGAAAATCTAATGTTAACTTAGTTAAATATGGCAAGTTTCCCTATGTTCAAGGGGCTCTATAAGATATTACAAATAGAGATGATTGTGAGTAAGGTAGGTTTATGTAAATTATTTTATAAATCCTGGATATTTCGATTTAAGTTATCGAAAACTTTCGTATATAATATCTAAGTTAATGCTATTTAGATTGCTCCTTAGTTTAATAAATTAACATATTGTTAAGTTTAATAAATAATTGCTAATTAACGAAATTAAAGGACTGCAATCAGTTATTCACCGATTACCTTCTTGAAGGAAATATTTCATACAACAGCTGTTGTATGACGAACTTTTCTATAACTGAGACTGTAGTGCCCTCTCACTTGGCGAGCTTTTGAAATATTGAAATCTTCTGTTGAAAATTTCAAGTTGATTTTTTTAAAGTAAAATTTGAAGGAGAATTACTTTCATGTTATACATAGCAGCGAAATATTTAAGAGAAAACTTTCTCAGCGAAACTTCAGCTATACAAAGCTTGTATTTATATAACATTTCGAATTTCAGGGATGTATTTTGTGAAATTCTTGGTTTAATTTTTCGTTTTAATACTCTGGAAGTGGAATTTATAGTTAAAATTAACCACATTAGCCAAGTTCTATATCGATCTTTACAACACAACCACAATAGCCGAGTTCTATCTCAATCTTTGTAACATAACCTTACTAGCGAGGTTTTACACCCGAATATTCGTAACATAACGCTAGTGAGGTTCCATACCAATGATTACGCATGCCTTTATCAACCCGAAACAATATCGACCTTATAAAATTATGTTTTAAGTACAGTGAACGGTTTTTATAAAGCTTTTTTGTGAACAGTTTCATTTGAAGTCATTCAGGGTTTTAAGGATTAAATTATGCATATTATTGAAAGATTTTGAAAGAATAAAAATAATAATAATTTACAATAATAAATACCAAAAAATTGAATTTATAAATAATGCTATCTAAACAAAAGTTCATTGAAAATAAATTAAACTTTTTGAAAGATTTTAAAAATAATTTAAATACCAGGAAAGTAAATTTGTTAATGCTAACTAAAATAATAAAAAATTTTTGGTTTTGTGGAAATCAATAATTATTATATTTTTTTCACCAAAACTTTTTCTCATAGAATGACTTACGATAAGTGCATTCAAAATACATTAATTTTTGGTTTAATTACTATTTTTCATGATAAATTAATATGTAACTTGATAAAGCATAGTGAGCTCAAAAGCATTTATTTATAAAAAATGTATAGCAAAGTAAGCAATAAATATATAACAAATTAAAAGTGTTATGATAACTAATTGGTAATAAATAAATTAACTTTTAAGGTAAAATAAATAAATAAATATTTTAGTATTTTATTCATTAAGCAAATAACGGTATAATATTGACTAAATTGTCGCTTTTTCCAATAGAATTATATGAAACAGCAGCGTACACATACATAAGTACACATTCATATCTTTGCATATGCACTGCTCTACGCTAAAAGTACAATTTAATAAGTCACAAGTCTGCTACTTACACATGAACCTATCGAATTTGAATTACGCATGTTGCATAAGTACAAAGAAATCCTAATTAAGTGAACTTATTTGCTGGGCTTATATACAAATAATGTGGCAACGTTAATATTTTACACAGCAAAAATACCATAAATATGTGTGTGTATGACTATATTAATTTGGTTTTAAGTTAATACTAAACTGCACTACATTCATAAATTCAATAGCTAAACAAACTGACATTATTTGCACTTGTTTTTGTTTTTATAGATTTCGTTATACTTTCTCTGTATTTTGAATTGAAAAATACCAACAAACTTAACACGTTGACAGTCATTTACCTACAGCTAGGTATTTATATATATGTATATATATGCACTTACAACTAAGTAATTTATACATAACTGTTAGTCAATAACTAAAACTAAATGCACGTACTTACCCGAATTAACTTATATGCATTAGCGCTTGTTGTCCGAGCATGACAAGGCGCGCTTTAAACTAAATTGGAATTTTTGGTATTTATTTACAGTTATTACTGGCCATGCTGTGTTTCGTTTTTGTTGTGTAATGTTGGCTGGTTGGCGACGCTGTGTAACCCGAAATAAGGATTTACCCTACACCGTAGCATATCAACAGGCGCTCGGTGTATGTGGTGCCTAAATGTGCACTTCGCGGTAGCTTTGCCGCAGCATGTATTTCACGTGACCGCCGTTGCGCCCCGCGGAGAGCACTACGCGCGGCGATTCCGCTGTGTGTGTGGTTATGCGCTGCTCTTCAACACTTTCAATTGCACCGCTCTCCACAGCCTCACTCACCAGCTCCTCAACACCTTCGTTTTCATCGTCGTCCTCGCAGAAGGAGTAGCCGAGATCTTCCTCGTCGTCGCACTGCGCCTCAAGCGCAGCATTTGAGGTGACTTCGTCCATATTGGCGTTACCATCACTCTGCTTAGCGGTGTGGTCCTGCGAGAGCGTTTGGCTACTGGTTGGCGGATTTTCAATTTCCAGTTGCTGTGTCCACTGTTCTGGTAGTGCAAGTTGTTTGTGCAGGTTCTGCCGTGTGCCCGGTTTGGTGGCATAAATTAATTCGGGATGGTGTTTGGTGAGCGCTTCGAGCGCCTCCAACGAAGCGGCGGGATTAAGACTTACATGCGGTAATTGTGCACTTCTAGTGATTTGTTTGATTTCGTCTGCGAGTTTCTCGCTCAATTCCGATTTTTCTTCTTCCTCCTCTGCACGGCTTTGCGCACCTAACGGCATTTTCGTATTATCTGTTGTCGTGGGGTCGTCAACTAGCGCTTCGCTAACGTTAACGGGGGATGATATTGGTTTGAAGGTGCGTTGCTCATGCCAGGACAGCGGCCGAAAGACGAGAGGTCCGCCTTCGGTTGCATAGCGTCTAGTTGGACGTGCTGCAACTGCTGAACTAGCTTCAGTATCTGTGGCGATTGGTGGTTGGTGGGAACCCGTAAGCTCTGCATTATATGCTTGTAGCGTGGGTAGTTCGTAGTGTCGTAGTTGTTGTTTGTGTTGCATTTGAATACGTAATTGCCGCAATTGGCAGTGATGCAATGTGCCGACCACCGTTTGCGATGGCTGAAAGTGGAAAGTATGATATTTGCGTAGTGGCAACTTAACTGGTCGACGTGAATTGGTAATTGTTGTTTTTGTATTTTGAGCATCTTCAATATGTGGCAACATTGCGTCCGCGCTGACATCTACCTCACCAGCAACATTCTTGTCACGCGTGAGGTCTTCCGTGGTGGCAGCTTTCTTAGTAACAACAACAATATTTCCATTATGAGCATTACCGCCTAACGGCACTAATCTAAGCTGTTGTTGTTGGAACATTGCAACATCCTTGTTGTTGTGCTCATCAACATCCTCATCGTCGTTGTCACCATGCCCGTTGTTGTTGCTGCTGTTTGTGTAGCGCAATTTTCGCGGGATTAGCAACGATTGTTGATGCTGTTGATGTTTGCGGCCATTGTTGTTGCCATGCTGTTGTTGTAATTCAACTTGCTCGAGCTGATGCTGTGCTGCTGCTGCTGCTGTTGTTGTTGCCTTGGGCGCATTGCCCGCACATTGGGCGCGATTATAGTGGGCATGTGCTTGGCAATCGGTAGCGCCGTTATTGCTGCTGTTGTTGGCGGCGCTCCTGCTGTGGGTGATGGAGCGGATATGTGCGCAGGGGTCGCTAATAGTCTTTCGTCGTAGTTTCTTATCTCTGCCGGGGGCACTGTACCCGTCGGCGGAGGCGGGGGCGGCGGTGTTGGCAATGCAACCGGTCGCTGCTGCACTGCGTTGGCTTGCTAGAAATGGATTAGTGACGCCAATAGCATAATGCTGTTAGTTAGTGTTTTGGGATTATTGTGGTTTTAGGCATAGACATAATTGTCAGGTTAATTGTAGCATGCAACACATTTACACACGCGTATACAAGTATTATGAAGACGGTCGTGGGAATTTAAGGTCGTAAAAAGCATATGAATCGGTGGATGTTGCATGAACCGGTATTAAAGATGATGTTGATGAATTGCAATTGCAAATAAACGAAATATGGAATGGAATAAAATAACAAATTAAGTAAATGAAAAATTTTGTTTAAGGATAACGGAAAAATTTAATTATAATATTATAAAATTAATGACTATAATGAATATCTGATTTATTTATGCTAACATGTGGTAAAAGACAACGAGGATAACAAAAAAATTTTTTCTGAGGAAAAATGCCCAGAATAAATATTCATTTTTCTCCACCTAAAACAAATTTAACCTTTTTAAAAAAGTGGCAACCCTTCTGAAAATATTTGCTACATAATTATTTCTTCAAACTGTTTAGTTTAATACCCATATTGCTATATTTTATTACATTGATCAATTGAATTGAATGAAAATGTATATCATAAAAAGTGGTTCCATTTCGGACAGTCCCGGTAGCTTAAATTATTATCGAATATAAAACGCATAATTGGTAGCACTTTAAAGTAGGAAATTCTCAATTAATAAATAACCTATTTAAAATTTTAGACTTTTCGAGATATACCGATTTATAGTCTAGCCAGTTAACCTCTCCATAACCTCTACTAGTTTTACTCCTCTCGACTAGCTTTAAACAGATTAAGAGTGCCGAATGGAAGTGCTCTCTTCTTTCGATATTTGTCTAAACCGGGATTTGAACGTCGACCCATCGAATTGTAGTCTAAGCTATGGAATGAATACATCGACTACAAATAGTAATATTGAGGAGTTGACTCTACACCAAAAACAACTGATCTCATCGATCTTAATTAGCTTAATTAGATTGTCTTCAACCTACGAAAATACCTCATATACTTGACATTTTATCTCTTCTGCATAAAGTTCGGGTAATTTGATAAAATATAGTTTTTACAAAATAAACATCAAAACAATTAATATAATATAAAATAAAAAATAATTATTAGAGCACGGGTTCGTTCACAAATCACAGATAAAGCTGTATTTAAAGGAAAATCTAAAGCACTAGTACAAAAAAAGCTACAAACCTCGATTCCTGTAACGAATCCCGCTGGCGCTAACACGCTTTGCTCTTTTTTACAATGACGCGTACCACTGGTACTCACCGTGCTTGCCACACTAAGTGATGAGACAGAGTTCCGGTGGTGACCCAGCTGATATTGTTCGTACTCTTCCGGCGTTGTAATTTCGGCAGGCTTTTGATGCACACCACAGCGAGGAGCCGTTAGGCCCACCACGGCCGTCTTCATGAGCGGCGCTACGCCAATTAATGTACCGGTACCGCTACTGTATAACGAATTGCAAGAGGACAAGGACGTCGGATCTGTTGAGCCATGACCGCCATGGCCGTCGTTTTGTGAAGACGAAGCCGACTCATACGAGGAATTGAATAAGTTGGAACTGGGCGAGCATGAGCGTTCAAAAGCCCCCGCAGGCTGGCCATCAACATTCATGTAAACCGGCAGCGGGGCACCACCGGCCGTGATGTTCGCCATGTTGCACTTGCTGCCGCCAAGTTGCCGCAGCGACTTCTTATAACTAACGCCATTGACGAGACTGCTCGTGTTCGGACTACCACCGCCAGTGGAAGCGTGTTTCGCTAATTTGTTGCCTTTCGGAGTTTTTGGTGGCGGCGTGCCGTTCAGTGCTGCTGCAGTGCGCGTGCTGCCCGGCGGTGGTGGCACCGGCGTAACACACTCATACGAACTATTCGAAATGCCCGAATCGCTGCGATAGATGCTCAGCCGTTCCGGTTCGATCAAATTGAAATCATCCTTCTGCTGGTGTTGGCGATGGTGATGTTTTTTCTTGTGGCCCGTTTGTCCAGCCGTTGTATGACTGCCGCTAGCCGTAGGCTGGGGATGTAGCAATATGGTGGCTGTGCCACTCATACCGCCAGCTGTTGGCGATGGATGCGCCTCTACGGCGCACTCGTGCACCTGCACAGCAGCGGTGTTATCGCCAGCCAGGTTCTCATAGGCGGGCGGATCGTAGAAGCGCATCAAGGCCGATGATTTCACCTGATGGCTATTGTGTTGGACGCCCGGGCCGGCGGAATCAATATCGCCAATGCTACCACCAGCAAAAGAATGATGTCGCTTACACTTGCCACCATTGCTGTTGCCGCCGTGCAAATTCGTGGACGCATTCAACAAACCACTCCCCGCCGATTTGTGCACCACATGCGGTGCCTTGTGCTTACCGCCACCGCCGGTGAATTTCAGCGAGTAGAATTTCTTATCCTCCATTTTGCCCTCCAGCATGGGTTTTCGCTTGCCGCTGCGCTGCATCGTACTGCTGGCACTTTTGCCCAGTATGTGCGGCTGATACGCATTACCCGCCGTGCCATCACTGGTGTCATATTTTTTAAAATTGCTGATAGCCAAAAACGGGTTGGTGCTGACCGCAGCAGGTGGGTGGGCAGGGGTGGTCGCTGGACCAGCGCGCGGACTATGACCGTCCATGGTGGTCATTTCAGCGGAGGCAGCAGTAGCGGTGTTGCGTTCAACCACCGCGTAGGTGGGGTAGTCATGTTCAATGGCATTCAACAATTGCGCGCTGGAAGTTGTATTTGAGGCGCCATTTTTATGCTTCTGCTGTTGCTGCTGGTGATAATATTCCGTGTAACTTTTCGGAAAGCAATTATTCAGATTGTATGTAATTTGATGGGGTGCGCCGCTGCCGCCGACACTGCTGTTCATATAGCTGCTGCCACCAGGATCTGTATTGCCTGCGCCAACGATGCCGGCGCTGACGCTGCCGCTGATGCCATCCGCTGTTGATATCAACATATGCTGCTGCTGCTGCTGCTGTTGTTGTTGGTGATGCTGTAGCATGCCTTTGTTGTGGGAATTCATTGTGTGCGACTGCTGGTGCTGCGGATTCGTTGTTATCACTCGTCCACCGGCACCGACATATTGCATGGTATTGTATTGATGCTGTTGTTGTTGTTGTTGATGATGCTGTTGGTGTTGATGATATTGAAATGGCTGGTCGTACTGGTCCTGTTCGTACTGCTGGTGCTGGTGCTGTTGCGGGCCAATATTTCCATTGGGTCTCTTGGGTCGTGGAGCGACGCGCACCACATTGGTGTTGTTATTAAAATTTGTAAGAGTCGTAGAGAACTGCGCGTGTGTGTGGTCGGAAAGGCACAGACAGGCGTACGCGTGGTGTTGTTGGTTAGTGGAGGTTTAGTCGGTTGATTGCATGTTTTTAGTTGTTGTTGGTTGTTTTCGTTATGCATTACATTCACGAAAGCGGGGGCGTTTTTGCATGCGGGAGAGCGAAAAAAAACACGAATGCTTTGGATTAGTTTTCTGTTATGCATTGAATTTCGAGTGTTATTAGCTAGTTATGTTAGCATATAAATTGAGAATTAGTTACAGCAATAAAGTTTTGGTGTAAAAGATAAATAAAATCTTTTGCTTTGTAATTTATTTCTTAAATGATTGATAGGTTGTTCTATGTTTATAGCGGTTGGTGTATTAATATTAACAGCAGCTAAACATTAAATGAGTGCTTAATTAAAGATTTAGATAAATTTTATAAGCTGTTTTCTATATAAAATTATATAATATTAATTGAAATATTCGAAGTGGAGAAATGAAAGAAAATTAATTTTTTATAGGAACTGGAATTCTAGTACCTAACAAAGTTTAAAAAAAAGAAGAAATTTCAAAACATTACTAATTCCTAAAGTTATGTGATGTTAAATAAGTTAGAATTGGAAAGACCTAATGGTAACATGGGTGTCATATATAGAAAAGAGAGATATTTATTCTTCTAATGACGTACAGGTCTCAGGGATTTGAAACTAAGAGACCAATTTTGTCCGTTTCCACGACAGTCGGGTCTACGTAAACGGAACGGACCCGAATTGTTATCTGGCCAAGTACTGTCAACTCCATAGCTTTCTTCTAAATTATTTGGTGAATGTTTTCTGCAACCACAGAAATTGTCAACCATTAACATTGAGAGTTGCGCTTTCGCTAACTTTAGAACTTTCTAGAGGTGATTGGACGAATTTTGTGACAACACTCAATGTTTAATACAAATTCTGTACTAAAAACCTATGAGTTTGGTAAATAAACGTCTATGATCTCAAAATAAATAACGTGTAGTACACCACAAACAAACTTATTTTTCTTCGAGAAATGAAAAGCGGATCAAGATGGACCATAGTGGAACATCACTTACAATATAAATGACAACTCGCTACCGAGAGTATCATGAAGAAATTGTTAATCGCGAATGAGGCGTACACATTGTGAGGCAAAAAGATGTTGATAAATATCTCATCTAGGAAATTCACTAGATTAGTCGAGCGAAGAAGGTACTAAATTGGCAGAGTCAGAGCCATGAAAGATGCACCTTTGATCATTCCTTACCTCTCGTGTTATAATTTTTAGTTCATTTGGTACTCGATAAGTGTCTTCTCTGTAATATTTATTTTGTGGCTAAAGGCAATTGGAGCTTTATGGAATGCTAAGACGCTAAGGAATATTTGGTTGCGAAAAAGCTACGAAGGCAATATAGTATTTCATAACTGCACATACTCATTCTGGAGCTCAAGTTTACTCCCTCAAAGGCTTCAAATGGCGAATGTTTTTACTATTAATTAATTAGTATTTCATGGAACGTGTTCAGATTACAATGGAAAAGTCTTCAGTCAATTGTTCTGCCGCAAGTGTCCATAATATGCTCCAAGTTTAATGTTAATGTCTCGCAGTAAGACAGTAAATACTGAAATAAATTATTTGCTACTCTAAAAATTCTGTCAGAACCCTTCTACTATACAATAAGAATAAACTATTAGTTTAGAAAATAAATGGCAGACTAATACTTGCACCAGGTGAAAAATATTAGCCGTCATCAATTCGTCATTTCTCTGCTCGTTAACTTTGGGTATTGTATCTCTTGTGAAAAATTTTACATGTAAAAGCAAAGTTGATGAGTTGAGTTCAAATGTGAAATAATTGTCAAAAATGACAACAAAAAACTTGTTATTAAACAAAAGGTATTTTGAAACTAAAGACTTTATTTAAAATACATATATTTTTACTAGGGGTTACAAGGGTTGCTAAAATGTCTCCATCAAAGGAAGAAGTGTAACGCTATTGCGCATGGTTTAGAGAATATTTTAGGGGAAGGTTGTATTGCAAATGTATTACCAGTCTGTTTGCATAGCTCTTATAGTTTATTCGTTTTGCTACTTTCTCACGCTTGGCGAATCGAAGACAACGAGTATTTTTGGCTACACAAATATGTTGTTCTACTGATAATCATGTCAATGACATACCAACTACTGTTTTCTGATGTCTATTTCTAGTCTATTGAGAAATGCATCAAATATCAGAACTTTTAAATTCTAGTTGTGACATCACACAATCGCTGAATATATGAAACCTATTTAATAAAAGCTTAAATATTTTCAGACGTTCTCTATATAATTTAAACGGTGTAGAAAACAAGATAACAAAGTGAATAGTGGGTTGTTTTGAAAGTTGAAAATGTAATATAAATTCTGATTATCAAAAACTATTACCCTTACTTAAGCTCTAGTGTAAAATTTGTGGCTGGTTCAAATGACACTAATAGAAGACTTACAAAAACAATCAATAAAAAAGTGTTAATACTAAAAGTCTATTTATCGAGAGGAAAATTCATTAAACCTATTATTATTAAATTATTTGTAACAACGATGTGATAAACTGTTAATTAAAAAAAAAAACCAACCAAGTTAAATTGTAGCATAAGTAATTAAAGCCACAGGTTAGTAATTTGATGAGATTAAATAAAACATTCGGTATTTATGTATATAAATATATACATAAAAAGCAGCTTACAGTCAGATATAAATAATTTTAAAATTGTTTATAAAAGTGAAAAAGTCAATAAATAATATATTTTATAAGAATTTTATGTAATTCTATTGCCGAAATCACTTATAACTAGCAACTTAAAGCTAGAAAGCTTACACCCAAAAATGATAAAAAGTAATTTACATTTATATAACTACCTAGAAAAAACATACTAATAGAATTATGTATAGAATAAGAGCTTGAATATTAAATACGAAAAAATATCACAGCATTCGAAAATAATTCGCAAAAAGGCAAAAATCATATTTTTTCAGGAATAAAATCAAATTCTTGATTTTTTACTGTTGGAAACTAGAAAGTGTGAAATTGTGAGAAATACTCATGAAAATGTGAATTTAATAGCTAATATGGCAATAAATTTCATAAAAAAAATATACGAATACCAAGTGTAAACAGATGCATTACAACAAACACATTTCACTACAGAAAAGCTTACTCAGAATTAACAAATACGGAATTTTACTTAGTTTTATAATCGAACACGTATTTATGCGAGAATTTCGTGTGTTTTTTCTGTATAGCCGACATATGTACTACAATTTAGCATATGAAAGATAAGCAACAGTTTACATCGATACAACTAATGAATTTTTAAATTCATATTTGCAAACAAACGAATGGGTTTCCACTACCGACAAATCGTCCAACGTGACGAGTATGCCACACATGTTCGTATGTATCAATGTGAAATTCGTGATTGATGTTAATTTATGAAGTGTGAATTGTGAATTTTTATTGAATTTGAAGGTGCATATATATATGAGTGTGCGAATTGTGCCTAAAATATGTGATTAGAGCGATTTGTCATCGTGTGATGCGCTATCATATGATTTTATATCATGTGATGTGATGTAACGTCATATGATATGATATCATGTGATGTGTAACCATGTGATGAGCATATTTTTGCAAATTGCTATTTAATTATATAAGTTGCTATGTTTAATATATGTACAAGTACCTTGTTAGGAGCCGTTTGCAGACCATGAAATGGTAGATTCTCATACTCGCCAGGTTCCGTCAATGGATCCCCCAGTGAAGATGACTTGTCTTGTACTGTTTTTATTTATGCAATTTTTTGATTTTTTTTTATAATTTTACACGATTTTATGCACGTTTTCGTCGGTTCAATTCACATATGCAGTATTGCATTTGTTTAATCGAATTCGTAGTATAATTTTGGGCGCAGCAGATTTTCGATATTCATAAAATAAAAGATGAACGCAGACGATTAAAAAATTGGTAATAAATAAAAAGCACAAAATTAAATGAAATTTTGAGGTTAACTGGATTTACAGGGTAAATAACTACTTAAAAATATTTGAAAAGAGTCTTTAAAAATGTAGAAAATCTTTTCATTTGGATTTGAAAAAAGGCTTAAAGTTAACTTAAATTTTAATTACATAAACTTAAACAAAATGTAAATAAGTAAGAGTAATCTCAATTTCGAAGTGTTTGAAAAAATGAAAAAAAATTATAAAAAATTCGTCTTAACTCACTAATAAGGGCACTAACTTAAAAAACGGATGTCACAAAGTGTGAAACATTAAAGGAAATACGACACAAGATTAAAACCATAAAGTGGCATGCGCGACATTTATAGCTAACAAAAACGGCAGGCAAATAATATTATTGCGCGACATTAAAAGTCAAGAACATTAATTTTCAGGACTGGTCATAAACTGAAGCATTAAACCCCCATTGTTGGGGGTAAAAACATGTCACAACATTGAGAACAATAACAATAAAATCATATGAAATAGCTTGGGAAAAATAGCACACTTTATTAAGTAGAAAAAATCATTACTTGCTTACTTGTGAACAGTTGTTAAATAAGGACTTCACACGATGAAGCATTTAGTATTACTTAATTATATATAATAATATTGAAATTAGAAGAGTTTAAGTTAGTTCGAAATAAAATTTGGTGTGAAGAAAAGTTTACTTTTTAAATGTGGTATATTAATTATTTAGTAGTTGATATCGCAATGCAATGTATGGAAATCAAGATGATGAATTTAGGCTGTGCGAAGAAGCTTTCACTTAAAAAAAAAAAACAACTAAACAATCAAGGACAAATCAGTATACTTCCTGATTTGCATTGCAGTTAACTTGCATTACAAAAGATTGCAAATTTGCTTATGAAAGCTTCAGCTAGTTTATAGACACCTCTTGAAAGCTGGTTTACTTAACGAATAGCTTTTTAAAGCCTTTTATTTCTATGTTGTTAAGCTAAAGTTCGAAGTGAAAGTTTGTGTTAAGAAAAGGTTTGCTTATTAAATGTGATTATTTAGAAGTTTGCTATTCGATTTATGTTCGAGATGAAGAGTTAAGAATATGAGAAGAAGCTTATTTTAAGTTTTCAATTTAAAAAAACATCAACAATCAACATTTGGCGCTTCCAAGTGGCTCCGCTCGCCTTTTTACTTATGAAAGCTTCAATTAGCTACTTCACAGACTCCGGTGAAAGCTCATTTACTTAGCGGTAAGCGTTTGCAAGTTTTTCAAATTTCCTTTTATCATCTATTCAAAAAAATTATAAGTTAGTGCTTGTCGCCTCTGCTTGCTTTGTTCTGCTCTGCTTCACGTGGAAGGTTTCTAATTCGAAATAACCGAATCCGCTATAAATGTGCGTTGTAGAGAAATGTCGAAAGCTGACAAGCGCTGTCAAATGGAAGTTTCGACTATTTAGAGCTTTGTTGTGCTTCAATAAGTGAAGGAATTTTTTTTTCTTTTTCATAAATTTTTATAAATACTTTCTGTGCCTATACAACAAAAGCAAAGTATTTTATTTTTTGAGAACTTCATATAATAATGACATTTTATGTAACACGCATCCTCTCTCTTTCTCTCTCTCTCTCTCCCTCTCTCTCTCTCTCTCAGTGAAAAATGATCTCGTCATTAAACTAGCATAAAAGTGACATGCTTCCAAATCAGGATGCAATAATATAGTTTCTGAGAAAGAGGATGAGGAAACAAGGTCTATATACACCTCTTCTATGAATGAAAGTGGAAATCTTGTAATTTTCTGAATAGCGACTGTGGCCTATTTAAACTCAATGTCAAGTTTGTTAAAATTGTGGTTTCAGAAAAATTTTGCTATATTTTAAGTGATATAGTTCTAAAGCAGCGAACGTATCGAAAATTGGTAGCGGTAACACAAATCACAAATTTCGGTTTCTCAGTTTCCTCGCAATATTTATTTAGGATAATTTTTGTAACTCAGATATATTAATGAGAAAGCCATATGATAAAGACATATGTTATTATAGTTACGAAAGAACACGAGGCGCTGACACGAGATAAAATCGAAGCCAAAGTGATCTATTTCGTTCCGTAATTAAGTACAATTTGCTACATAAGCAGAATAAATTTAAAAATTTTTCGATAAATGAGCTTGGTCACCATGATATTATTCGGCTAAAGTGTCCTCGATAATAACCTCAAACACTTATGAAAAGAATGCAAAAATATATAAATAAATAAACTCAAAAGCTTCATTTTTCCACTTTTATGTACATATATATGGGTGGATGAAATATGATATATGAGTGTATGTGTGAATGATGGCATGAATTTGTTCTTACTTTGTACACGTTCTACCTTCGCGGGCGTAACTGTTGCCATATTGCGTTTCAGCAAGGGCGGCGGCGCCGCTTTGAAAGGGGGTGGTGGACGTGGCGGCGGTGTAGGACTCTTCAATATGCCACGGTGTAGCTGTTGTGGTGGTCCACGCATTGACGTCGTGGTGTTGCTGCTGCTGCTGTTGTTTCCGTTGGCGATCCCACTCGCGCCGCTGGTGGCTGTCGCCATGCTGGGGATGTTCATTGCCGTCTTGTCGTATGAAGGCACTCGAAATGTCACAGAGGCAGGTGATCGGGGACTGTTGGGTGGTGGCTGCATAAGCGGCCGCATAGCTGGAGGCGATTGTGGTGGCAGTGCTTTCGCTGCGGCTATGGCTGTTGGTGTGACTGTAGTAGTTATATTAGAAGCAGTTGGTGCGTTGTCGTTTACATTAAGCTCAGCGGCACTAGCGTTTGCGGTCGCAACTGTGCTAAGCGGCATGCAAGTGTCATTACTGATGCTATTATTATTATTATTGTTGCTGCTATTATTGTTGATGTTACAATTACCGCTAGGGCTACACGCGGCGACAGCATTGTCACTTGGCGAAGTGCGTTCTGGCGACTTTTTGTACGTGACTACAAGTGGTGAGTGCGTTTGTTGTGGTTTTATGTTGTTGTTGTTGGGTGATGAGTGTGTTTTATCAAGCCATACAAAAAAATTAAAAAAAAAAAACGAAAGACAATAAAAATGCAAGGCAAAGTAAAAATAATTGCAAATCAACTGAAAACTCAAATGCAAAGAAAAAGTGAGATTTCATTAGTTACCACTGCCACTGCAACGAATGCCCTTGAGACGATGCTCCGCGGCGAATGGCGACTTGTCCGCCGTTTCTGCGCCGTCCGCGCGGCGCTGCCACAATACACCCGCACCCGCCTGCCACATTCCGCCGAGCAGACCGACATAACTGCGCTGGCTGTCGCGTGTCGTATCGACGCCGGCACCGCGCCGCTTGAAAATACCTGTCAGAAACTTTTCCACGCGTCTCAAGCGCCGCGCGCCTGCACATTTTTGTTCACCGCCGCAGATCTCTGCACCTTCATTATTCCGCTCGGCGCTGACAACCTGCAGCTGCGCTGTAGGTTCCGCCGCTGCCGTAGACACACTAGTTGGTGAATCCCCTGCCGGCGCGCTAACGTCTGGTATACATCCGCTATCTGTTTGTGGTTGCACCATGTTCGCTAGTGAAATTTGATTAATCAGTTGAACTTCATTGGTGGTGCAAGCCAGCGTCGGCACTTGCGCTGATTTGCTAAATTTAAGTGGCAGTGTCTGCGTGCAAGCACTGGCCCTGGGCCCTTCGCTACCCACACCAGCCGCGCGCTTTGCGCTGGAACGTCCAAGCGTTGACGTTCTTTTGGCATTGTCAAGCCCAACAGCAGCGTCGTCCCCGTTGCCCACCACATCTATAGCTAGGTTATTGGTGGTGACGGAATTCGCCGTCTGTGTGGATGCATTGAGTAGTGTTGTCTGTGCGGTCGCCGCTGAGAAGCCAGATGTGTTGAGTGTGCCACTTGAAACACTGCAGTTGTCAGCCGCTGTCACCGCTGTCAAATTCGACAGTTGTGCTGTCAGTGTATGTGGTCGCAGTGTCATACGATTAGTTGCCAGATTTTGTTTGGTGTCGCTGCTGACATGCACCATGACGCCGGGACGCAACGGCCAGCGCGGTGGTGATTTTGGTGCTTGTGCGGCATGTCGCACACGTAGGCTGGGCGAGCGTGTGGGTGTCGTAACGATTGTGGGTGTATGTGTAGGTGCGGACATGGGTTTGGGTGTGATCTTGGCGGGTGGTTTGGGTGGCGGTGACTTGGGTGGTAATTTTGGTCCGGGTAATTGTGGCAATTCTTGTGCCGCCAAATTAGGTATTAGACAACCTGTAGTCACTTGCTGCGGACAGACGGCAGCTAGCGCAGGCGCAACCACGCCTATTTGCGGTGCGTTCGACTGATACGAGAGTACACTGCTTGTCCATTTCGTGTGGTTTGTTTATGTATATGATAGCGTGTGTGACGGCGCATAGATGTGTAGATGCAGTTGATGTGTGGCGATGATTTTATTTCAATTTTAGTTTTATTTATTTTATGAAAAGCATTTATTTCAAAAGAAAAATATCACAACAACAACATTTATTTGACACAAGCAAACAAACATTAGTATTGTAAAACATAATACAGTTTTTGTGGCGTAAAACAAGGTGCACGCATCATATATATGCAACGAAAATGAAAAACAAAAATTAATTTAAATTAATAATATCAAATAAATAACGTTTCGTTAAAAATTTTCGTGTATCTTAAATTAAAAGTAAAATGTTATTAGGGTAACATAAACAAAAATATTAAAAAATAAGTAGGAAAGGACTAAATTCGGGTGAAACCGAACAATTTATATTCTCGCAATTTGAGTGCCTCAAAGACGTTGAAATATTTTCAGCCTTTGACAAAACTTTACATTAAAAAATGTTGTAAATAAATTCAAAATTCATTATTCGATGAAACGGTGAATGGATTACAACCATACACCAATTATTAACTTACATTATGCTCGAGGACATATATATCTCCACGCAATTTTTTTCATATAAACATTTGAACGGTATTTTGGCATAGAGCCCACTAGAATGTAGTATAAGGGGCTAGGGTAATTCGTGTATCGATTTCATCCATTTTCACTACCAGACTATGGAATGTAGCAAATGTTGAAAATCCATATATTAGGTATATGAGGGCTTGGGAAACTATTAACCAGATTTAATTCATTTGTGGCAAAAGGACATATTATCATCAGTAAAAGATGTTCTCATAATGTCATTATTATATTTCACAGACTGATCGATTTCGAGCATTTTTAGACTTGATTTGGTATTGCCTGGAGGCACTATTTGTGCAAAGTTTTATTCCGATACCTTCATTGGAGCTTGTTTTATATATTATAAGGTGTAAGAATCAGATGAAATTTAATACTATGTTATATGAGAAGTGGTCTAGGACTCGCTCATTTTTGCATAGTAACATACAAATATCAGTACAATATAATGCACCAAATTTGGTTGAAATTGGACAAGTAGTTCCTGAGATATAGCATTTCACCTAAAAGTTGGCGGTGACACGCCCATTGCTCGTTTTTATACCGGTTCCTATGACCATTTCGTGTAATCTTCACTCTAAAATTTAATGATTCTGGCGTGTTTTTAGTGAGTTATCGCTCCTTCAGTAGTTTTTAACATAATCGTTACATGAAGGCTGGACCTAGTTATCATCCAATTTCACACCGTGCGAGAAGGTACTAGAAAGATTTATACTCAGCAGGTTCGGTTGATATAGCTTCAGTGAGAGATATGTACATTAAACATATTAGACGGCGGAGCCACATCCACTTTTTAAAAATAATTTAAACCAAATGTGCCCCTCCCTCCTCCGATGCCGTGCTTAGTTTCAAAGCATTTCAAAGGTTTTCGTTTAATGACATATTGTGGGCGTGGCAGTGGTCCGATTACGCTTATCTGTATTACCAAACTGCTCAGAGAACCAAGAAATATGTATTCGAAGTTTTATCAAGATATCTCAATTTTTACTTAAGTTATCGCTTGCACGGACAGACAGTCACCCGGAATTCAACTCGTCTTGTGATCCTGATCATTTACATATATAATTTCTATATCTCTATATCTATCTCGATTAGTTTACGGTGTTACAAACAAAACTATTATACTCTGTGCAACATGTTGCGAACGTATAACAAACATAAAAAGTAGTATTGGGCAAACCGTAAGGGAATCGGAGAAGTCATACATACGCGAGTAAAGCCAGTTGAAGTCTACATTCTGAACATAACTAAGAGAAGTAATTTCAGTGAGTAGTATTTTCTGATGGAATTTTTTCTTTGTTATCCAATCAAAGGCAAAATGAGGACGAAATATATATTCAACTATGAAAAATCTTGGGCCTCGTTCTCCTGCCTAATCCTTCAACATTTCAATACTGGTCCCATAGTGTGAATCTTCGAGACCTTCAAAATGGTGGTAAAATATACGGCAATATGACATGTCATGTCTATGGGGACAATCTACTAAGGAGCTCGTTAGGAGAATGCTCGTTAGCTTACACTCTCTCCTAAAGGGCGAGTATTTTGTTGGCTTATGTGAGAGAGAGGGCTTTTAGCTGAAATTTTTTCTTTCCTTTTCTTGTTCAGGGAAAGAGACGAGTGATCGGAAAACATTACTAAATGAACTCAGTATTTGACGATTAAGATATCATGTAGGCAAATAGCCTCATTCGCTTCCCCTGCTTCAATTTTACTAGTTTGCCAAATACTTTTCCCAAGGGGTTTAAAAACAATAAAACCAATGTTCTACATAAATAAAAAAAAAGTTTTCAAATAAAAACATTTTAGCTAATACTTTTTACTTAGCGAATTTGATAAAATACTAGTGATTCTTAGTGATTAGTTAGTTCTTTTTTTAAAGCTTACCTGTGCGTGGCGCTGATGGAGACATCGGTGCGATCTTTGGGGGGTACGCGTTAAATTCGAATTCGAATTCGAAACGTTTTTCGATATGTTTATTTTCAGCACAGTGTTTTAGTTGTTGTTGTTGTTGTTATTAATGCGCGAGTATGGATGATAATGCATTGTTTAATCGACAGCACAGGTATTGTTAGTTACATTTGTGTGTATGTGTGTATGTGTGTATATGTTTGTGTTTGCGTACGCGTGTATAATAGCAGTCACAATTTATCAATAAATATTTCCATTTAAATTTTGATTGCATAAACGATTAGTTCATTTTTGCGACGATTAATAAATTTAATGGAAATGGGCGGGTGTGCGCGTGTATGTGTGTGTGTAATGATTATATAATGCGTATTTAAATGAAGTTTGATTGTCGTGACAGTGATGGATGATTTTGTTCGAAATCGAGTTCATTGTATGCCATATGTATGTATGGATGTATGAGTGAACGCGCGTATGTGTGTATTTGTGTATGTATGTATGTAGAGCCGCAGCAAATTATTGTAGTTAATGGCCAAAAGCAGCAAGTGTTTATTGATTTCACATTGTTTTTGTATCGATGTTGTTGAAATGTGTTACGTTATGTCGTTCAAAGTATTGCCATACAATTCAATATATTTTGTGTTAATTTTATTTCGGCAACGTAATTAACACCAAAAAGCAACAACAACGACAACAGGCAGTACAGTGTAGGCAAATAAAATATGTACGCATATTTCGTTGAGTTTCAGTTAGCACACACATACATATGAGTAATTAATTTTAATTCAAGCCATTACACGCAAATGCGATGCGTTATGTTTGCCGAGCAAAAGCAACAAAAACATATTTGAAAGCATTTAAGCGCACAAATAAATAATATTCAACCATTTGTGTTTTTCAGGCGTTATTTGTTGAGGTTCGGTGTATTTGTGTAAATTGTTGATTTTTTTGTTTGTTTTTGTAAATAAATATAATTTTTATTACGCATACAATTTAAAGTCAAACGTGTTTGTGTGTGTAATTGTATTTATTTATTTTTATTTTTGGTAATAAATAATTTTCGGTTTCCATGTTTGTGTTTCGTATGAATTTCGCATTGTTTACCAAATTTCCAGGCAATTTTACATTCAATGCACGATTTGCAATATTTCATTGTGCATTTGTCGATTTTTTCATACACATAAATTTTAGACCGATTTATTTTTCCATAACATGTATGTATGTATGCATGTGTGTGTGTGTATATGCAGTTATGATAATGTTAGTGTGAGTTATTGTGGTTAGTGTTGTTGCATGTTGTAGCGTAATGCAGTTTTCATCAGTTTCAATTCGGTGTTTGTTGTTTTTGTATAGTTTTTGTTGAAGCGCAAAACACATAAAAGCGCAAAATATAAGAAGAGAAGAGAGAACATAAATTTGCAGTTAAGTCGCATGTCAAAATAAATTAAGCAAATAAATATGGTTAATTTACACATAATTCATAACGTAAATATGTGCGGTGTATAAGTCGCAGATACAGGGCGTTACATATTAAAGAAAATTAAATAAACTGGCTAAAGTTGAGTTGAGATTCGTTGCATTAAGGTGTTAAAAACAGTCCAGTATTTTCAAAAATCGCAATTTTTTTCAAAGCACAATTTAGGGTCCTAAATATATTATTTAAACTTTCTTTCATTTCATTTTTCTCGAGACTACATTTTTCGAATCGGGTGACGATGGCACTCGGAGACTATTACACATCAATCTAGAAAGTTACATACGATTCTTCTGTTATTATTGCATCTTTTTTATAAACAACTTTAATCTCTTTTTTATTCTTAAGATTTTCTGTCAAAAACTGAATCTGCCTTAACAAGTCCTCTATTTTGAGAAAATTTGTGTAAAACTAAAATCATACATACTTTCTAATAAGTCTTATACAGAAGATCCTTATATACTAAGATCCAGTTATTTATTTTGTTTCTGATAGTACGATTTCCTCGGAAAATAGAGGTCCTCTTCAAAAAGCTGAACCAGAAAATTGGCCCTCCGCCGCCCTTTTGTTTCAAAATTTCAATATAAAAAATTTTTTTATACACTCAAATACATGCTTAATAAAGTTTGAAAGCGAGATATTCGATTCCTTTTTCTTTACTCGCAAAATCAGTTATCATAGGTAGGACTGTGAAGGCTCTCCTCAAGTTCCAGGTACTGGGTGTTATATATTCAAAAGATTTTATATTAAACTATGGATAAAGATACACTGATACTCTCTTCATCAATGAGTGCATCTTTTTTGAAAGCATTTTCGTTACAGACAATGAGAAAAAATTTTCCTTGTTGTTACTTGGAGGAAGCGAAAACTCTTTTTTAGAATAATTAGCTAATTTAGAAAAAAATTTGGACGTATGACCAACATATTTCTTTGGAAGTTACCGAATAGTTATTGTAACCAATAAGTAACGCTTGTTTTTGTAAAAAAATCTAAAGTTTTAAGTCACCTCTTGTTGTTTTAAAGCGTGAATACAGGGGGCCTCATATAAATTAAAAAAAATTAAACAACCCCGAGTATTGTATACGCAATTTTTAATAATGAGGTATAGGAATATAGATAAACTGCAAAATTATTTATTCTAACTTCTTTGTAGCCTTTGAAAGAATATTCAGCGTCAAATTTCCTCAAAAAGCCTTCGACAATGGAATTTATGAATTCCATGAAAACTTGCGATGACGTTTTCATAGAAAAAAATTTTACAGCTAACTGCTTGATATAAAATGCTGGCGACATTATAATCCTTCGTAATTAATTTTATCCCTAGCTGAGTGACTTTTATATCCAAGTAATCATAATCCATCTATATGAATTTCAACAGCTTCCCTATCATCAAATAAAATCCAATAAAAAATTTGTGATTTTTTGTAACACCCTGCATCGGCAATATAAATTAATTTCAAACAAACTGTGTTTATACAACATAAAAAGTAAAATAAATAATTCATAATAACAGCAATGCCCCATAATTTAATTAGTTTCTTCGTTTAGTACAATAATTCATTAGTGCAATGCATGTTGATTTACCTTTCTTTTCTCCAATTTTTTATAAACTCTTATTTTTATTTTTTTTTATGCACACACTTACACATAATATTCAGCAAATGCAAGTAAACAAGCGAGCGAAAATATGTATGTGTACGGTGTATTCATTCAATTCAAACAAATGCATAGCATAGCTGCAGGCGCAACCTAATGGAATCGAACACAATTGAATTATTTGCCATGCATTAGAAAGCTGACGCTGGAAGGGCTTGTGAATAAAGAATAGCAAACACGTGTGAGGTGTGTGGGTGTGTTATTATTAATTACGATTAACTAAATAAACAAATGCAGCGTTTATTGACATGAATTGAAGTTGACTTTTTATTTGTTTTTCCAGTTGAAAGAATTTAAAGCGGAAATAGTGTTTGAAATGCAAATTTCCAGCAAGCGATTTTCCAATTATGTCCATGGAATTTTTTTTATAAAATTTAAAATTTTTATGCAAATTAAACACAAACTTTTAAAAGTATATAAACGAGTAGCTTGTGTAAGTTTTAGTAGTAGAGTAAATGCTTGGCATAAACAATTACTGAATGCTTTCAAGTTAAATCAAGTGACAAATATAATAAAATGCTGAATTATATAAACGACTATTTCCTCATGCGTAAAAATGTAAACACGAAAAGCTGGTACAAAACTCAAAATAAATATGCACAACAAAATGAATTAAATAATTCGAAAGGAAGAGGTGATAAGTGAATTAAATATGTTGTGAAAATTATGCAAACAGTTTTTGTTTTTTTTAATAATTAAATTAAAAATATTTTTTTAATGAAACAATTAAACAATAAATGTATTTTTTTTTAATTTGTTATAAATAATAATATGTAAATAAATTTATATATTATATAATATAATAACCTCTTGCTCATATGAATGCATAATGATAATTTAAAATTCAAAAACTACTACAAATTTTTTAAAAATTTCGCTTACTTATTTACTATAAAATATTCTAAATAGAAAATTTCCTTCTGTATATAAAGTTTGTACTTCTTCAGAATGCTTTTAAAATTATATGCTCATGTGTTTGTACTTACATTTATCTTGGCGTCTGCGTCGCCGGCATATGCAAATGATGATGCAACATATTATTATCACGGCCAAAAGTAGCGCTAGTATCGAGGCAACCAATATGATGAGCGTTGTTTTATCCCAGCGTTGCCACCATGCTAGTTGTTCTGTGTGTTCGGGTGAAAAAAAACAAAAGCTATTTAGCGCACATTCTCATAATATGCGGCATTTAGTTGTAAATGAAGACAAAGAAACAAATATATAACCGTTTCGGGGGTGAAAAGTGCTGGGAGAAAGCACGGGTTAAACAAATTATTTGGAAAATATTATTTTGTAATAAAACAAGTTGAAATGCATTTTAGAACACTGAGATAATAATACTTTGTACATTTTTATTTCATTTGTAGTTTAGGTGAAATTTTGCGCAGAAAGTTAAAAAAAAATATTCTTTCTGAACATTACACAATTTTTTTAAATTTCTATATTAAGATTTTTTAATTAAGAAGACTTTGTCATAAATAAAAAAACAACGAACTTTTAATTAAAGATGTAGAACTTATTGCAAGTTTTTATATATATATTTTTTAATCAGTAATTATTATTTGTTATATTTTTTTCAAGATTAATTATTGAGAAACAAAGGCATTAAAAACAAGTATTTATACATAAATTTTGTATGTACTATAAGAATGGTGGATCTATATAAACAATCAACTTACAAAAAAAAAGAAACTGTTTTTTAATTGAATACTGCACCAAAATTGTGCATACAAAAGTGATATTTGAGAGTAAAAACTCACTCTTGAAACTTCTCTGCTGAATTTGTAAAAAAAATAAAACTTTTATAAAGCAGATAATCTACTAGTATAAAGTTAAAGGAAAATAGAATTTCAGCTTAATGTTTACACTCTACTTTGAATTGTACATACATATATCCATATATATATATATATATGTACATATATGTACATAAATATGCCCGAAATACACACACATCAACAGTTCGGCTTAAGCAGTCAGCACCGCTTAGTAACTCATTGTAACTATTCCTATATTTCTCTCATATTTTTTGAAAGCATTTGCACGCAGCACAGAGAGACATTCATTCACTGAATATTTGCTTGTCAGCTAAAATATGTTATGCTATTACTGAAGTGTTTATTAAACAAATGAATTGTATACCCCACCACAACGTTATCCGCATTAATCCATTTCTGCCAGTGAGCTTGCCAAAGTAATTGTGTGCGACATGCACATACATATATACAAACCCACACAGGTAACATTTGTAGCCGTGTAAATGTGTCCACAAGTTGATAAATATTCATAGCATACTTTGCGGCGCATATGTGGCCTGCACATAGGATAATAAATACAAATATATAATGTAGTGCTAGATACATATATGCGATTAGATTCGTGAAAGCTCGTTTCGTTGCGTACGAGGTAGAATATGTTAGCAATTTCGATTTGGTCACTTTAGCTTTCACCGAACGAAACAATTCTCTTTCTTCAGTTATGACATTTACACATTCGATAGGTGGCTTTTGTGTTGAATTCCTCAAGAAAAAACTAATTTAAAGCTTTTAAATTTTTTTTCTTACAAGCTCTCATAAAATAAACACGTTTTGGCACAGCTAGAAGTAGTTGGATCAGCCATCTGTCGGAAAACATTAAAAGTACAGCGCAAGGAGAAACGTGGCCACGTATCTAGATTGAAAAATTATATAAGTATTTCAGTTGTGAATTGATTGCTCTTGATTAAGAAAGTATGCACCATATACAGTTTGGATAAAGTGTCTTCCTGCTTTTTATCCTTATTTTCCAACGAACCCCACAACCAGAATAAAATATTGAATTTTACATATTCTCCAATTACTTCTGTTGCAGTGTTTGTTTTTAGATTTTCTAATAAAATACATCACATAATTTTAGTTTCGGAAACTTCATAGTTCACGAAGTTCTTAAAGTTAGACTCCTATAGGTATACTACTGTGTTCAGTCGGAGTCTCAAATCACTAAACCTTGGAGAAATTTTCAGCTTCATTTCCTAAAGGTATACACAATGTTTAGACCGATCAATTATTTTACGTTCTGGCACGTATTATATTTAAAGTCAAGAATTCTAAGCTATTTCGGGACCTCAAAAGTGTATGAAAAATTATTTATTTACAATAAACCGAACTGCCTTTGGTACCCTCTTTTATACTAAAATTTCCCTCAAGTTCTTCATAATACGAATAAATTCGACATTGTATTTCGACATCATTAGTCATCATTGACATCATTGAATCGGTAACATTGATATAAATTCGACATCATTGTCAAACAGTGACTACCAAGAATAATGGAAACAGAGCTCTCTTCAGCTGTCACGAAGAATTTTTATTTTTTTTTACTCTCTATCTCTATGTCATTATTTTATAATAAATATAATACATTTCCAGGTTATATAAACTTCTTGTTGGCTTTGAGAAGTCGCTCAAATATCATGGACAGATTTTTGGTCAAAGTTAGAAAACATGAGAGATTATTTTTGGTTCGGCACGCATTACTAACAAACTAATTAAGCTACATCAATTCTGTTCAGTATTCAAATCATTCCGAGGCCATATTCTGTATATTATTCGCTCTTTACTCTCTTTACGTTCTTTACTCTAGCACTTAGATAAATTTCAAAACTTTTTAATTTTCTTTATAGAGGTCTATATTAGAGTCTTTATATTAGAGAGTATTTCTACTTTTACCCATGCTTAGTAATAACCCAAAATGATGGATGTAAAAGGCTCTTCGTCATAAAAAAAGAAAAGGAAACTGTCGAACAAAGTCACTCATGACTCCACTAACAACTGTACTTTTTCTGTAAAACACTGTTAAAAATTCAAATAAAATTGCTGTTTCCTAAATATGGTTTCAAATTAACTAACCAGTAAAAGAAAAGATATTAGGTCCAGCTGTACCATATTGTTACTAATTCCTTTATACTCCTATACCTACGGCATACGAGGCTATATAAGCGCGCATATAGCTACGTTTTATATTTCCAAGAATATTCTGCACTCGTTTGCATTACAACTAAAACGTTTATATGAAAAAATGCTGAAAACTACAATGGAAATGTTCCAGGCAAAGAAGAACATATTTTCGAGTATATTTACGCCGATTGTCTCGCTTAGTTTGAAATTTCAGGGAGCAGAAACTCAAAAATGTAGCATAAATACAAAAAAAGTGAGTGTGAAATAATAATAATGAGTTTGTATTTATATTTGATACATATGCGTTTTCTTTTTGTACATATATGTATGTAAGCAGCTACAATATTTAATGAACGATGTGTGCTTGCAAGTAATTATATCGGATTTTAGCGCATTTACGTCTACTTACTTTTTGGTCGCACTGTTTGTTGTTAGTTAGCGGTATTATGTTGTTGTTTTTAATATTTGCGATTTTTTTTATTAACGAAGCATTGTTTGGAAAATGTTTACAAATTTTTTATGAGCGATGAAGAAGAGACACGAGCAGCAAAAAGATGGAAATATCGAAAATGTAATTAAATTTAGCTTTTAAATTGGTAAAATACAAGATGTGTATATATATTTTTGCTATGCTGTGTGTAAAACTAAATACAGTGTAAGATCGCAAATTAGTTACATATAAATTTGTTTTATTTTATTACTTTATAACTACAGTTTTTAATACGCCATTTTTGAAAAACAGCTCATTAGTTACTAATTCAATCAACTTTTTTTTGTAAGATCAACGTTTTAGTGTCAGCTCACAACAAGCAATTTTATTTCAAAGCGTGAATTTATGACTACAAATACTCTATATGTAACTAGCGTGGCCAGACTCTTGGTGTATATCTATATGTTCCCATTTCGAAAATAAATTTAATAAGTCCATCTCTAAACCACACAATGCTTTTACTTATATTTTGACTTTTATTTTATCTCAACTGTACTCAATTTGATTGTATATATATTTTAGAAGACAAGTGAATTTGTGATTGCCATCAAATCAATATTTATGTATCTTGTATATTTATTTACATAATATTTATAATATATGTAATATATATATAATACAATATATAATATATATATATAACATATTTATAATATTTATGTATCAATATTTATGTATTGAAGGTTTAATAACACATTTTTTTCAAATGGTTATGAAAGCAAAATTTTTATATTTATTGAATAATAATACGGAATGTTTGATACTTGAACATTTACTTATCCTAAGCACTTATGAGATAAAATATAAAAACGGTATATTTCGAACAAGGCAAAAGCTGTATCTTTTTTGATTTGAAGGTTTATATACTTTTATAGTATTTTAACTGAGGGAAAAAATAAAGATATAACATAATATTTTTGAGAAGCAAAACATATTTATTTATTGATCAATAATAATGAATGTTTAATATTTTAACACTCCTTCACTATAACAAATGGTGAGACAAAAATGTTAGCAGAACATAGGAAGGTTTTGACAAAGACAAAATTTGTTATATATTGATCAATAATATTGAAGGTTTAACATTTGAACATTTGTTCATTCCAGGCATTTATGAAATAAAAATATAACGGAAAAGGAAATGTTTGACAAGACAACAAATTTTATATTTACTGATCAATAATATTGAAGATTTAATAGTTGAATATTTGTTTACTCTGAGCTATTGTGAGACGAAAAAAAAATTAGTAGAATATTAAATTTTCGATGACACAAAAATGTTATATATTGATCAATAATATTGAAGATGTATTGAATATGTATGTTAAATAATTCACCTACGGAGATTTAGTTGTGTATGTTGAATCTCGAAGACTATTTTTAACTGTAATTAAGTTTGAGCATTCCATAAAATTTATTGCGCAGTATGTATATGCAGTTAATAAAGTATACGTAAACAACATGTAGATTTTAAATTTTGCCTATCATCTTAACTTCGTATCACTAGCTCAATTTGTACCAAAAATACATGTGTAAAAGGGAAATACAAAGATTGGCAGAAAACGAAGGTGACAAGGAGGACGGAGGAGGCAAACAACTAACACCAAAGAAGTAATTTCAATAAAAATTTGACAGACCTTGCCACCAGACATAAAGTGGTGAACCCTCTGTTTTAAAGAGAAGAAATCACAAAAAGCACAAAAATTATTTGAGAAAAAACTGTATGAAAAATAGCAAGTGAAATCAAATAAGAGTATGAATAAAAATCTAAGTGCGAATTATAAAAATAAAAAAATGTGTTAAACTTTTTTCTTTTAATCCGCTTAAAAAGCCAGCTGCAGCTGTCGAAGAGCAATTTCATCAAATAAAACCAATAGAAATGAAAATTTAGGCGATTATTTCGCGCCGTCAACATCTGCAGCAGCCACAATCACCATTGTTATTACAGAGTACTCAGCAGACATTCTTCCTTGCGCTTTTGTTTTGCCACATTTTCTCTGCGGTAAATCGCCACACCCGAACGGGTTAGAGTTAAATCTAAATCTGGTTAAAATATCGCAATTTAATCGGCTTAAAAAATGCGCTGTTAAAAAATTGATGCACCGTAAAAGAAATGTTAAACAAAGGTCAAATTCAAAGTGAAGAGGCACTGAGAAACAGGCAGTGAGTTGGAGAGTGATGGTATAACCAAGCAAATCCAATTTCCGTTTCCGCTGCGGAGCAAAGCGAAGCATTTCGAAATAAGCACAGCATTGTTAATCAACACTGGTTATATTCGGCTGACAGGGTGAAGTATGTAGCGCGGTTCGTTACCGAATAGATTAAAATCCTGAAGGAGGGCATGCACGAGAGCATACGAAGCGGTGGCAAGCGGCGGATTCGTGACTCCACGGTTGTGGTACGTCAGCTGCATAATAAAAATCCGAAAAATTCCCTAATTGCTAATGTCGGCATACCCGTATGCGAATTGGTCATTGAGTATCAAGCCAGCGGCATTGCAACACCAACCGGCTGGTGCGAGAGCGGCTTGCCGCTGCTGCCAGTTTTCCTTAGCGCAAATAAAACTCAGTTATTCCTTATTTCTATATAAGCAGTATAGAATTTTCGGCACTCTTGTTGTTGTTGCATTAGCACTTTCAACCACCATCTGACATGCTTCTAACCCCATCCGCTCCATATTCGTTTCACTCACTGAAACATTTATTTGTTGCGGTGCTGTTTCTGTTGCTGTGAGTGATGTGATGGCATTGGCTTAGCTCATGACTGTTAACCACGAGTGACCGCGGCCAGCGTGGCAACGGTGCCACTAGAAACAAATATCGACAGTTGCCCAGATGCCTAGTGTTGCAGTTGAAGGTAAACGAACAACAGCTTCTTCACAAAACTACAAAAATAAACTACAGTTATATATCCGTATACAGCTATGGGAATAAATTTTCATTGCGCTAGCTGTAGTTGTTGTTGTAAAATCGAAACGGAGAAAATGTATTGCAATTCAGCAAGTATTTAAACGCAATAACTGTAAATAAGCTGTGTGTGTGGGGAATACCGAACACATCATGGTACAGTTATAATGCTTTGCCGTTGTATGATGAGCTGTGGTTCATTTGCTTTACTGATGGTTGCTTGGCATGAATTTTTATTTACTTTGGTATGTTGCAAGTTATTGAAACTACATTTGACTTGACTATTGCTCTAGTTGTGTTTCAGTTATTCCTTATCAGACATAAACTGATTGTAATGGACGAAAGGGCAGTGTTAATAATTAAAAAGCTCAAAATTGAGAAACTTATGGGATTGTTTTATAACCTTATAACCTATAACCTTATAACCTTATTAGCATGGAACAGATTCCCTTAGCGCGAATTTTTACACCGTGACCTTTAGGACACTACTTCTACAGGTCAGCTCTCAGTGATGACTCAAAGAAAGTGCAATGAAAATCAATCAAAAATGGAGTCAACAAAATATGTAGGGAAATACTAAAACTTACTGCAGAAAAATAAATTCTGAAAATTTCAGCCTTCTCATATAACCCTCATGTGTGAGTACATTACAAATTCTGCGCATCTAATTTTATCAATATGCGCAAGGTATATTTAATACGACTTTTATGGCGGTAAATGCTTTCATAACTTTCATACCGAGAAAGTAATTGCCGTATACCCATAAATAAACATCTCAATCCCATATATTAAGTGGCCACAATACCAAACATACTGTAGGTATGCATGTATGAGTGAACACCTTCAATTGCTACGCATATACTTATACTGTAAAAACGGACTCTTTTTCCTCTCCACCCGATACTTACCGGCCACTTCGATTTCGCAGAATGTCCCCGGGCCGACGGTGTTGTTGGCAACGCAACGGTAAGTGCGCGCAATCGCATAGTCATCGTCCAGCACATAAAAACTCTTGTCCGTAAAAGCCTGCCGCTCGCCGCTGCCCAGCCATTCGGCGCTGTCATTTTCCGCTTTAATTGACCATGAAAAATCAGCCTGCAATGAAAAAACATGCAACAACAACAGCAATAATAATAATAATATTAAATACAAATACATATACAAATAAGCAAATAAGCAAATAAACCAATAAAATTCGTAATTGCGCTTGGTTGAACGCAAGTGAGTGAGTGTGTGTGTGTGAGAGGATGTGTGTGTTTGGAATACCATATTTACATTTAAATGTTTTTGTCGCTGTTTTCTCCGTGTTTTTTTTTATTGCTATTTGCATTGTGTAGGTCGCTTTTTGTGGCGCTGGTTATAAATACTCGATTGTTTGATTAAGAGGAAGCCGTGTGAAAAACATAAATATTTTTATGCATTTTTATGTATTTGAGTGTTTGTGCATCCAAGCAATTTCTTGTAGACAAGTAAGTCAATTAAAAGAAATACACACACACACAAATGTCACATACATTTAAATATATGTTATATCTATTTACAATCATTTTTGATAGCAATCCGTTTGGCTTAAACAGCTGTCGGCATATAAATTTACTGGCGATTGCCATATGAAAACATAAATAATGATTTCGGCCAACATGGTCTGTGAGCATTTATGTATATGGTAAAAGCGCCTTTATGTACCCATTTAGCTTTTGAGTCATTCCGCATATATGGTAATTGCATATATATAGGCTGTACCATCTTTATAAATATTGAACAACTGTGAAAGAAGGAAACAATAGTCTTTTTTAATCGAGCTATTTATATTTTTTTGTATGCTTTTCTATTCCGCCGATATGCAATTACTGTTAACTTAACTTAGTGACTCTTTTCAATGCAAATAGTCAATATTTTGAGCGAATTTTTGGTTAGAATTGCAATGAATTGAGGACTCCAAAACAACTTTCAACAAACAAACAAAACAACTTACTCGGTTTGTAAATAACAAAGTTACTAACTTTTTTAATACCAACATAAATATTTCGCACCCGTATATGTACAAATATGTACAATTGCTAAGCGGTTTTGTAAGCTTTAAGTAAAATATAAAAAGAAGAACAAATTTTTCGTTTCTCTATGTAATAAGCTAGATTCGCTAATCTAAATCCCGTTCCTAGCAGTGATAAAAGGGTCTCAAAAACAGGTAGAACGGAAAATGCATGAGCTGAAGGGGCTTTTCAAATATACAAATAGGTACCCAGATATATTACAAAAGAAAAAAAAAAAGAAGAAAGAAAAATGCGTATTTTCACAGAATATTTGGCGACCTTGGAAATATCTGAGTGAGCATAAATATATTTTGATTGGTATGTTGTGTATATGAAATTTATGACGTCCCACTTCTATAAGCCGTTAAAACTAACAGGGATATACGTAGAACCTAACGAAGAAATTATATCTCAAACTCGACCGATGTTATTAGTGCTCGAGAAACTGCTGGAGCTGAACAGCTTTATTGTGTGGGTGTATATGGAGTTCATGTCCATGAGTGTCCTACATCTATTGGGTTGTTCGGAAAGTCATTTCGTTTTTTCCCGCCAGAGGACTTAATTACGTTTTTTCGAAACTAACTTCACACTTAAGCCCCATAACCATTATATGTCATGAGAGCTGATATTGCAAGGCTTGTGTGTGAAAAAGTTCTATTAATTCTACCCAGTAGTTTTTGGTTGGTGCCTTTTTAAATATGGAGAGCAATAAGCAGCATTTTCGTCATATTTTACTTTTTAACTTCAGAAAAGGTAAAAATGCTGTCCAAGCGAGAAAAAAATTGACGGATGTGTATGGAGAAGGCGTGTTAACAGTACGCCAGTGCCAGAACTGGTTTGCAAAATTTCGATCCGGCAATTTTGATGTCGAAGATGCACCACGGTCTGGAAGGCCGGTCGATGCGATAAAGGCATTAGTTGATGCAAATCGGCGAATCACCACACGAGAGATCGGTGAGAGGTTAAATTTGTCGAATTCAACTGTTTATGGCCATTTGAAAGGCATTATACGAAAACTGTCTTTCATGTTCCCCAAAAAAAACGAAATGACTTTCCGAACAACCCAATACTTCGGTGAATAACCTTTTTATTAAAAAACAAAAAGTATTCAAGAAATTAACAGTGAGAAAATAGAAGACTAGAAGAATAAAAGAAGCTATTTTTATTGAATAAATTTTATTAATCTTTGACTTTTTGTTCTTGCCATGTTGTTCCATATGTTAGTTACAAGACTATATTATAATCTTTAAGATCAAATAAAGCTCAGTTGTTCTGGGTTTCTAAATGAAAATTATTTGAACTATAATTATTTAACAGCACTTTCTAACAATTTATAGAGAACAAATTTAAGAGATTTTTTCCAGTTTTTTAACGATAGGGCAAAATATTTCACTAGAAGCGAGAATACCCATTGCTGGTAAGACCACACTGCTAAGACTATTCGGTGCCTTTTTTAGACCTGTTGGATTTCTAGTTCAATAAAACAGTGAAGCTGTATCAAATAAAGTATTAGACATTTTTAGGATACTTTTAAATATAATTACTAAGTCCGGTTCCAAAATTACTGTTCTCCATCTGGAATTATTTCGTGAATGCTATAACGGTTCAGCTGTTGGGTTCTTATTTCTATATTTAATTCTAAAGTACTGTTTTCTTTCTGTTGTAGTCATGCTGAATCATTAGATTTGACACCGCATACAAAAAAACTGACACTTCCAGCTTTCTAATGTCGAATAAGGAAACATGTTTACCCTCATTAGGGCCACACCTCGTCTATTTTGGTGTCAGCATCACGTCAGTAAAATACGACAATGACTTTTTCGAAGAAAAGTTGACCTTTCGGAACAAACAGATAGATGTAACATAACATATATAACACAAAAAAAGGGACCCCTTGCCTTCTTAATGTTTACTTTCGAATTTATATTACAAAACTGCTTGAGATTGGATTTTATTAAAGATACTTTTGAAAACATTTTCTTAGTTCTCTCAAAAAACGATTGTAAATATTATTGTTAAGGAGAAAAGCCACAGGACCTTCCAATGAAATCAGAGGAATGATCAATTTCGTTGGGTTTGAAAACTGCCTAACCTGAGCTAACTGCTTCTTGAGAGAACCCCACAGCCTAATATAGTTAACAACCATTCAAAGGATTCAAGGCGTAAATTAACGGCAGAAGAGTGCGAGTGCGTATAGTCAGATTGTTTGATCTACTCCTGTTATTTTCCTTAAAAAAAAAATATTTGTCAAAGAACAAAAACCGAGATCTATTGGAACTGGATTTTATGTTACTTCAGCTTTTAGTCTTCCATAACGCACACGCACACATTTTGTACCGTTACTGACAACTGACATGGCTCTCCCGGTTTACTTTTCTTGTGCATTTTTGCGATGTGTAAAGGCTCAAGTACCGCCATATATGTGAAGAAACGTCAAAACATAAATACTTTATAAATATGCAAACACTTATAGGTGACCCAGTGCATGTACATACATAAATATATATATACATACAAAAAATAAACAGAAAGTATACGAAGGACGGGGTGGCCGAAATGCAGCCAACTCTAGACTTTTCGATTTTCTCCAAACAAACAAAACTATACATTCGTATGTGTGCGTGTTATGAACGCTCTGAAAGCGTCCTTGCATAATCGCACAACTCATATATGTACGTATGTATGTATGTATGTATGTATATGTCCGCCTGCATGCATATATTTTGAGTACTCCTGAAATAGCAATCGCGCGTTAGTGCGTTGGTGCCTGCAATTGAAAATCTATCGTTTTATTGCCATTGCAGCAACAACAACAGTGGTAAACAATAGCAATAAACCGATAAACAACAACAAGTTGAATACAATCTCTGGCAACTGTTGCAATATCATGCCAGTTGAAGCATACATCAGCGCTAGCAGCAAGCGACGAGCGACTGGTGGAGGTCAACTATTCAGGCGTACAACCATTCAACCAGTAAGCCACAGGAAACCCCACACATGCACAAATATATACATACATGTAAGCATATATATACAAAATAACGAGACACGGGTGTAAAGCGCGTCGTTTTCCCTCACCAGCACTTACGCCGCACACATCACTGCACTCATGCCCACACCCACATATCCGATTTCCGAGCGCTTCGAACTCAAGCTATGCGCAGTTCAACTGTGCCACGGCAGTCACTGAGCTGCTCGATGCCCGCTTTTACGCAGCAATCAACATCGTCAACCAGAAGCAGCAAAAACAAAATCAAAAATTCGCATGCATTGCATACTTTACGGCGTGCGGCGTGTTTGTTGATCTGTTGGTGTAGCGCCCGCCCCGGTAACATTGAAAGTTACGAAGAACTTGGTTGTAGTTACACACACTCACGCATACACACGCACATATATATATATATATATATAGAACTTTTGGCTGCATTCTCGTTTAACGAAAGAGGAGCTCTGGCTGGCCCCCGAATTGTAGGCACGTGTATGTATGTATATGTGTGTGTGTGGGTATATTTCGCAAATACCCCAATGTGTGGTTATACGCTTGCAACTGTGTATACTCGGTTGTGTGTTGTTTTTGCATGCTTGTGTGCTTACCTCTACAGGATTTCCGAATGCTGTGCAAATTAGTGTATCCTGGTCATCGATCTCGTCCCTTTCAATTTCGCAACGTGGCTTAACTGCATGCAGGCATGCAATCAGCAATGCCAAAAATCCGAACGGGAAAAAGTCAGCAACAGAAATATCAACAGCATCGGTAACACCAACAAAAACAACAACGACAACAAAATCGACGTACAGCGATACATCAACGTGTTGTTTGGTTGTCAGCAGAAGTCCGAAATGTCCGCATGTCCGGCGAAGGCGAAGGGTGCATGAAAAGCGAAGAGAAGAAAAAAACAGAAAATCAGTGGTGAATAATTTAGATATTTTTGTTTGACCTTATCACGTAATTAATTTAATGGAAATCACTTAAAAATATACACGTATGTGGGTCTCAAAGCGTTTTGGGCTTTAGTGCGCTGAATATGACAAATAAATAAAAAAAAAGCGAATATTATCTAAGGTATAATAGTATGATATAATAAGCTAGTAATGTTCTCATGTATGTGCTGAATACTTTCTTGTAATATGAAAAATTATGAAGGATTTGGAATGTATGTTTAAGTGTCCTTAGTAGTTACATGGGCATAATACACCCTCCCCTACGAAAGAGCTTTAATTCAACTTTTTTCCTCGAGAAAAAACATTAATATTGTGTATTCATATATATTGTGAATGTATATAAATCCAAACACTTCTTAAGACAGTTAGCAAATGATGAGTTAATTGTTAAATAGTTACCAAAGGAATTTCTGAGCATAATATTAGAAAAATATGATTTTCGTTCTTTACAGACTCTACCTTGTTTTACATTCTTACCCTTATTTTTCCCTTCCACTTTTGTATCTCTGTGATCACAAATTATCAGCTTTAGATATGAATCAGGCAGTTAGGGTCAGTTTTTCTATCAATACTAAAGCTTAGCAACGACTTAAGTTAACTAAGATTTTCCTTACCTAAGTGCTTTGGGTTAACCTTAGTGCTTTTCTTAAATTTTGACGAAGTTTCCTGACCTTCCTGACCTTTCTGACCTTTCCTTAGCATATATATTTTTAAATCGCTTCCCTTCTCATAAGAATAGATAGAATTGTAAATGTTGTATCATTTTTTTCATCTAATGATTACTATTTGTACATCCCCTAATGCAATATCACCTTCAGCTGAGTCTACAAAGTTCAAAGCCCTTAAAGATTTACATTTAAACCCACTTATTTTAACCTCTTCAGAATAGGTCAGACCACGCCAGGTTAATTATTTCGGAGTTGCCATTTTCATTCCATACTACTGTAACATACTACTTGAAAGTCATGAATAAATCAGCAGAGAAGTGGACTAATTCTTGACTTCAGCTGATATTGATAGTAAAATAAATTCGTCAAAGAATTTGCTTAACCAAATTATGTCAGGTGGGAGAAACAAGTCCATAATATACAATAGTTAGTTCAAAATTTAACTAAAATTTTCCTTTAAATTTCGAAAAATAAATGAATTCAAATAATTCATAGCGAAGTTTTCTGTAAAATATATCATAATTTTTACTTTTCATTTATTCAAAACGAATATCGAGACACTATCATTAAGCTAGGTTAAGTCGATTTGGAGTAAGAGTCCGCTAATATTATTTATTCAGTGGAAACTCTAAAAACCTAAATTAAAGTTATTCCGATTTCGAGGAATGGTAAGGTCTGGTGTATAAAGTTCATAGAAATATTATATAAAACTGTTTACTTAAGATCTATATGAAGCGAAAATTGAGGCGCTATCATTAAAGAGAAGATAAATAATAGTCGTCATCTATTCACCACTTTTATGCTGGTAATCTTTGGGCGCGGCTCTCTTGTTAAAGAATTTACGTGTAAAAGCACCAATAAAAAGCGAGTTGAATTCGATGCAGTAGAGTATACGAATACTTCAATAAAGTGAGATGACGGCTTTATTCAGTACCGAGTTTTGTTAAATATATTTCAGAAAAGTTGTTACTGTTTTTAATGGCTCAGATGTGAAATAACTGTTCAAACAACTTCTTATTAAACCAAAAAGGATTTGTTTATTGATTTTAAGATCTTAAGGCTGGAATAAAAAAACATCTTTGTTATTAAACACATAAAACATGGGCTAAGAGGTTACTAGAAGTCTAAGCCAAGAGGTTATAAGAATGTTATTTAACACGGAAAGCAGAATTTCTTTAGCAAGGAAAAGTGAAGCGCTTATGTGTATGCACTACTAAAGAACGCGTTAGCGCAGGTATACACCGAAAGTGCTGCCAGCCTGTTTGAACAGCTGGTAGATTTTGTTCGAATCAAAACTCGCTAATGGTTAGCCAAACAAAGGCTAATAATAATGCAGTTATGTTCTTACAGTGCACTCATATCTCACTTATTTTTAATTTGAGGTAGTATGGTTCCAAAATTACCCTAAGTATGATTAAATCATTATATTTTATATAATGATAAAATAGTATATAAAATCGATCGGATAATTATATGAAATCGTTTGGTTAAATATTATAGCCACTTTGGGTTAAGTTTAAGAGAGATGTAAATGACAAATTTTTTCGATTTAAACGCATAAAGAGAACCATGAGTGCCTTTTTTTGTAACATTTTGACTACTTTAACGGATCAATCGGACGGATCAAAAGCGCTTTTGACTTTTACCATACACAAATCAATTATCGACAAAGCCTGCAAGAAAAAATGTGACCGCAAACTCCCATTTTAGGTCTTAAAACCTGAACTTTGTAACAGCCGTTATATTACAAGCTAATACAGTTTTAAATAGGAGTTTTAATACATGATGAGTGATTGGAGAGATGATAGAATTACCAAAAGGGATCTCATTTTATACAACTATGCATCTCATAATAATACTTAGCACAAAATATTAAACCGCAAATTACTAAAAATTTCCAAGACGCAAACTGTTACATTGATAATACATTTATTATATCATTTATTGTGCAATTTTCCAAAGCTATTTTGCCATAAAACGTAATCTGCTCTGTAACCACAACCTTAAACACCACTTATGAAATATGTTCCTACTGACCGACTAGCACATATACTAACACAACGCCGCTTCTTGGTCACATAATTGAAATTGTATCGAAATATTGAATTCAAACACATAGTTGCCGCCGAGAGGTCAAAAGGATCAATACAATGCCTTTTGGCGACACTTCCGGTCAATTTCAATTGAATCGAGGCGATTTAATGCGGCAAAACAGCCGAACTCAGCATAAACCGTATTAACGGTATGCGAATGACGTTGCAACTTTTCAATAATAAATATTAAATAGGCTTATCAAAGCGTAACCAACTGCGAAATCCAAAACACCCACCCGCGCCACATACCACACCGAGCTTATCCACACACATGCACAATTTGTTTATGTATATGTGCGGAAATGTGTGCGTGAGTGTGCTTGAAATGCAAAAATTATGGTTTTGAACCGTTTAGACCATATTTTTTGCCAAATAATTCTACATAGTACAAATAAGGGCAAACGATTGTGAGCGAACGGCAATAATAGAAATATTAGAAAACGCGGTAGGCAATCAACAAGGCGCTCACACGCATACATACATCTACATTCAAGCACATTACAAAGGACATAACAATTTTGTGGCCATGACTTGGCAACAATTGTCGAAAAAGGTTCCAATAAAATGCTCGACACCGCGCTGAAAAGGAAAGTATCAAAATGGAAATAATCATAAAAATTCGTAGAATTATTCGGACAATTTCAAACACTTGCGTCTATGGCGCCGTCCACGCTTGACAAGCCGCCAAACAAAGCGCATGAAAGGACACTTTCAAATATCACCACATACAGTTATATAAAATAAATACATATGCACGTGTGCGTAATACAAATCCCGCTGCGTTGCCAGCATCTGCCCCCTCGCAGCACGATGTAATTTCAAATATTTTCAAGCGCTAAGCTTTTTTTGTAATTGTAAACTCAAAGAGGGTCGCTCAGAAATGACATGTGACAATTTCATAACGGTTGTAATTTCAAAGCGGTCCCTTTTCGATAGCATAATTTATAACACTTGTAATGCCTATTTTAGCGAAAAAGTTGAAAAACGAAATTTTCCAAATGGGTCGGAGAAGTAAATTTCGACTTACATTGTACATCGATGATTGTTTCGGTTGTGCTCTTGCCATGCTTATTGGAGGCAACACATGTGTAGATGCCGGAGTCATTGCGTGTCATTGGCGTATTGATGATTAAAGCCTGATCCTGTCCCAGTTTTGTATTGTTGAAGTACCAACTGTAGTGAGCGCCTGCAAATGAGAAAAACAAAGAGAATTATGTACATGTGTAATTGAATTTCTGTAAGGAAAGTAAAATAACGTAGAAGTGGGTATTCAGTAGTTTACCACACGTTAACTGTAAAGAAAGACAACGAAATACTCTTTTCTGTCCGCAAAGATACACAACCGTTATGGTTAAATCTAAACTAGTGCTAAAGTGGATCAAATGGAATTTTTAGGTTAGATACAGTGAGGTGATTATTTGTTCTCGCATTGAAATTGTAAACATAAACATATAATGCAACGAGTAGGGGATAAGTCGCCAAGAAACATGCGACTAATGGTACCTTACATCTCTTTTTATTGTTCGTACTGATTGAACTGCTCCACTTTGTTCATATCATGTCATATGAAGATACAAATTGGATCCTTTTACGGATTAAATCATGCACAACAGAACCTTATTGGGTATGTTCAGGGTCGGTCTACTCTCTATCTCGCTTTACATATTTTTGTAATAATAAACCGAGACCAGTTATAAATGCATATGCTTGAGACACCTCTGAAACACATTTATGAGATCACCACAATTCTCAAAAAGGTATTGTGCAAAAGAAATTTTCTTACAAAGTAAGAAGTAAGTAAGTAAGAAGTTGAAGTAAGTACTTCCCATATAATTTCTAGTAGACAATGACTTAAGTTAAATTTTTTCTGATACTCGTTTTTAGTTTTCGAGATGCTTATTCACAGTTGAACAAACATTTCTATTTTATTTCCTGAATTGATGTCAGATTGTTCCGAATTTAGATTTTTATTTTTACTTTTTACCACATCCTGTAAGTACGGTCGAATTTAAGTGTAATAAAACTCTCCCTCGCCCTCTAGCTATCTCTCTTTCCCCCACCCCTTCCTCACTCTCTTCTTCAGCATATCCATCTCTCTTCTTTCCTCAGCCCCCTCTCTCTCTTTTCCAAAACTCTTAGTTAATAATTAAGTTAAGACTAAATTGATTGGAACTAAAATGTAAGAGAGAACGGAGAACATGAAATGTCTACCAAACTTTTTAGAAGTATTATTCCTTGGTCTGTTTTTGAGAAAGTTGTTGAACTGTTGTAAGACTATAAATGTAAAAAAGTGAATTTTCTGACAGAAAATCTGTGTTGAAAGAGATCGATGGGTCAAATTCATTTTTAATGCTGTCGTTTCCATTGGCCAATGTAATAGCTAATGCTATCAGTGAATATCATCAATCATTTTAGTATAATAATAGCATCTATGTATTTATTACTTAACTAATACGAGTCCCGGGGAGAATTTTGGCAAACAAAATTTACTTAATAAGGAGTAATTGACACTTCAGATCGTATCCGCAATTCACTTTCTAAAGGGCTCTAACTAAAGTAATACTTCATTGTGTTTTAGGGGGAAAATCTATTCTATAAACTGTAACTGACCCACTTGAAACCAAGTTATATTCGATGTAGCGCATTTTTAGAACTTCTGGTTAATAGTGGGGGAAAACTACACGAAACATCAAGTTCAACAATACATACTCCCCAACTACCAACTTAAAAAATTAGTAGTACGACCCTAAATAATCCAGCTGCCAACATTGATTTGTATAAATCAGGCGGTAGACAATCACTACTAAAGTGTAAGTTTTTGTGTTTCGCATGTTGAGACAATTTAAATCCTGTTCGTTTACATTTGTTGCAAGTGTTTGCAAAAACTTTTTGATTCGTACTTAAGACTCTCAACAACACACATGGGGATCATTCAAAAATGTCAATTTCCATATGACTCAACCTCGACATTTCACAAACGCCTTGACGCGCTGCTGACATAAGCACATAATATAACGGTACCGTTGCGCCACTTGAGACCGCATGGCAGTCAACACGCTCGAACGGCGCGTCTCACAATCCACTGGCTAAGTGTATGCGAATTGGACAGCTAAGACTGAGGCAGAAATTGAGGCTGCCGTCTGTTGTCATGTCACTCTTGACATTTATGTCAACGCTGACAGGAATTGCTGACATTTTCAACTTGACATTTACTACAATCGTCAATACAGTATAACACAATAACAATCGAGCTGACACGACGTGTGTTTGTGCGTATTATTTGCATAACTCTCGCTAGTAAAAGATGTATATTTGTAAGCTGCAATGGATACTTACTCGGGTTAGCTTTGGCATTGCAAATGACACGTCCGGGTATAGTGCCCTCCTGCACGTAAAGCTTCTCCTCCGAAACGGTTGAGTTCTCCGGCGCATCTATTAGTCAGAAAGTGGAAGAAGAGGGAGAAATAGAGCAAACGGAAATAAAGTCAAGAATATGTAAGGGTGCAAAGCTATTATACAAGGCTACAAATATTTAATATTTATGAATTTTTTGTTCAAAGGTTTGAGAGATTGTGGGCATTTTGTTGTTGTTGTTACCTAAATATTTGTTTTTAATTTTGTTAGAACTCACATTCGATAGAAAAGTAAGTAGCGCTTTTGATGCCGGGTCCAACGGTGTTTCCTGTAGATACACAAGTATAGTTCGCGCTATCCGATTCAATGTCGAATTTTTGATTGGGCCAATTTGACATGTTGAAGTGCTATATGTCCGTAAGTAGAAGAAGAAGAGAACGATTTTTATTGCTTGAATAATTTTTTCTTTTTTCTTTTGAAACTTTTTTCTAAACATATAATTTTTCAAAATCTCAGCTAGTCTTTATATAGAAAGAAATTAGTTAGCGAGAGAGTCTGATGAAGACTACGAGAACGGAGAAAACAAAAGAGAGAAATTCAGTTTCAAGAGTCTAAATAGCAAAGATTGTGAGTCATTGTTGTTTGGTCGAATTTTGTTTCGGTTAAGTTAAGCGAAATTCAAGCCCATATTTAAAATTTTCGTGCATATCTTTTAGGAGTAGAATTCTATTCTCAAATATTATCAAATCAGCGAGAATAACACGTAATTTTTATTAGTCTCTCTCAATCAGTGCAAGACTCTCTCTCTCTGGTTGCGGAATCAAGCCTCGACAAGCCTCCCAACTAAATGAGTGAAAGCTCAAACAAAAATCTGTTACGTTGGCAACCTTATTCTATACTTTACATTTCTTTTTATCACCTCTCGATCATTCCAGTTAATCTCTCAGTACATTTTTCTTTGCAAATGCTTTCTTTACTTACCAGTACCGAGAGCATGCTCTCAAAGTCGCCCGTCGCCGGCGACGCGTCCACATACTTCTCCTTGATGAAGTACCGCGTGTTATTCTTTTCAATAGGCTCTGTACCCTTCAACCAGGTAATTTCACAGCGTGGCACACATTCGATGCGACATGTGAGATTTGCTGTGCGCGATGTGTGCAACATGCCCGTATATGGCACCAGATTCTTGATGAAGAATGGTGGTGTATGTACTTCTAGATTAACGCTAGCCATGGCGCCCTTACCGCCCTCATTGTAAGCATAGCAAGAGTAGTTGGTGCGACTGTCCAAACCCACCGGCTCCACAGTCCAATCTTTGGTGACGATATCCTGCAAGGGACCTAGTCCACTGCGCTGCCAACGGAATCTGTGTGGATGCATTAACATTTGGGCATGATAAGTAAAGGAGCCCATTTTGCGATATAATGAAAGTTGTTGTTGTTGTAGTGATGAATTGATGTCGGTAAATATTACAGATGAATCGTATGAGGTTGATGTTGTTGATGTTGATGATGATGGTAATTGTGATGAGGTGTTGTCCACCGCATACGGTTTCGCCACATTGTAGAGTGTTAGAATTTGTGATTTTGGTGAGAATGTGGTGAGTGAGAGTAATGTACATAGGGGTGTATGACTGTTCAAGCCAATTAGTGTATGCGTTTCTTTTTGTATTGTTTGATTGCTATGTTGTTGTTGGTGTTTGTCAAGCAATGGTGAATTTTGTCGTATCAACGCCTCATAAGCTGCCTCAGCCTCAGAGGGTTGTAACGCTTGTACGGTATGGAAATGTATATGGAATTGATCACCCGTATGGGGTGTGGACACGGCTTTGGTGGAGGCATGTGATGTTTGTGATTTGGTTGTTGACGTTGTTGATGATTTGGTTATAGGGTTAATGGAATTGTATGGGGATGCAAGTGTGGAGGCTTTGTCATGCTCCTTTACAGACCTATTCGATTCGGGATATCCAGGGTCGTCGACAGAGCAAGAAAATGTCACGCTCTTCTTCTTCACCGCAATCAGTGGGAAATGCGTGAGAGTGGCTGGACCGGGCTCGTAATGTACCTGTGAGTGAAATATATAGAGAGTTTTAATAAACAGAAAAAGATATTGTGAGTAAATTGATGAAGCTGACTGTATTGAAAAAAAAAATAAAATTTCCCTACACATTACATAATTAGCCACCTCATCTAGTTCAAAACTCTAAAGAAATGTATCTCAAATGCTCCTCTCAGCTCCACTCACCATTAGTTCTTTATCTTCGCTACGTAGTCCCCAACCGGCAGCATTGTAGCCTTCGCAGGAGTAATTGTAGAAGAAGCCACGTCCAATACTCTCCAACAGCAATTTGCTCGGATCGATGTGGCATAAGTCCTCCTGAAAATTTGGTTTGAAATTTTTGCTTACTTAAATTTAAATACACAACCAGCGAAAAATCAATAAATATTAAACTGGCATACTTCGAAGTGAACAATTCTCAACCCGCCCGCTTTCATACCTTCCACAAGTGGTTGGTGCAACTTACCTTAGTCTCCTCACAATCGGGCAGCTCTTTGAGCAACGTCGAATTGGCATACCAACGCACTTTTGTCAGCAACGCCGGATTGGCCTCTAAGATATTGCAGTAAAGTGTCACATTCGATTCGTCACTCTCCTTAACGGGACCCTCGGGTATCATCAGCACTTCCACAATTGGCACAACTGAAATGAATACGAACGCAAACATATCAGCAAGCGTCTACAGAATTCTACAACAGCCTCATCTAATATGCGGGGGATGAAACAGATGGAGATAGAGGGGAAGACAACGGTAAAGGACATTAGCAACGTTTACTTGAACGGCAGTGGCAACATGGGTAAATGGCAATGACAATAGCACTTATGCAATAATAACAATAACACTGAAGCCCTTATAGATAATAATAACAACAAAATTAAGTTAAAGTGTATTTGAGGGAGAAGAGAGGTGAGCGCGGATTTTCGGATAAGCTGAGACGTGGATGACGTTACCAAGAAATAAACATATAACCAAAGATAATATATATATACATACGTATATATATTTGTGTTTATGCAGGATGACACTTCGACACTTACACTGTACATCCAGGTCGATTTGCTGCTCGGAGATGCCCTTGCCGATGGCATTTGATAGTTGACAGGTGTAGTTGCCGACGTCCTCCTTGTCAGTGGAGCGTATAACCAGTGCAACGTTCTCGGAATTGCCACCTTCGTAGCGTTCCGTGTCGTTGACATTGACTGAATCACCGTTGCGGTACCTGCAAATGAATGAAAAAGAAAGAAACTGTACTTTGTGTTGTTTAAGTCGTGATTATATGTAGATATACGAAGGTTATAATAGGTGTAGGTAGATACGCATATAGTTACTTGGTAAGTGTATTTCGTAACGGTAGTATATACAGTTGTATAAACCGGGAAACTAAATGGCACTTAATGTTTATTTCTAGAGATCTCAGTAAAAAGGCAGAAGCTATGTAGAAAGTGCACGTGCAAGTGTGAAAATATTTATTCAGATTTATGCTGAAAAATTCTTAATATTTCTACAAATAGTTTCATCCAGGTCTGTATAATATAAGCTTGGGAGAAATTAATTTCAAACAGTTGTTGAAACATTCTAACAGACCCAAAAAACCTGTCACGATGTAATGAGCCAGTGAAACCGACAGATAGAGAGACCACCGAAAAAAGAACATAAATGAAAGGTTAAATAAGGGAAAAATGTGAAATGAAATGTGAAGAAACAATTCGTAAGTTCTTTGCTAATTTCCGTACGGATCATGTGTGCACCGAATACCACAAACCAAGTGGACGTCTAAAAGGGACTGTTTCGTCGAAAACAGAAAAGTTTTCAAAATGATTTTGGAAGGCGGTAAAATGAAGAGAGCAGACATTCCAAAGACATCAAAGGAATGTGTTGAACATATTTTTTATGAAATTTTGGGTATGTGAAGGATTTGTGCAAGGTTGGTGCCGCGCGACAAACAACGCATTGGAGATTATGAACTGTATTCGAAGTTGTGCAATCATAATATACCCATAATTTTGCGTCAACAATGGATAAACAAATTGACGCCATAAAGCGAACCCAAAGCGTGGAAAGACACAACTGGAAAAGCTGTGGTGTCGAAATCCAAAGGAAAGAATTACCGATAGCGGTTATTATTTAACGTTATTGGAACGTTTGAAGGACTTTTGTGATAAAACGACCCCATTTGAAGAAAGGGAAAGTGTTGTTTCATCATTTCAATAAAAACGATGCCAAAAGAATTGGATTTCGAATGCCTTCTCTATCCAACGCATTCTCTGGATCTGGCTCCTAGCAAATTTTTTCTGTTCTCAGATCTCAGTAGAATAGTCGCTGCAAGGAAATCAGTAAAGAGCAAGATCCCTATAATTGGTGTATTGGCCTCGATACCAGCTTTTTGGAATAATAAAATTTAATTTTGATACAAATTTTCACCATCCCTATTGATGCCGATTTTACGATGTTCCGCCAATTCGATCGAGTTTTCGTGCCCTTCTATAATTATTGACAAATTGTGGTTACACTGCGATACACAAAAACGACGAAGTAGTTAAACACTTGTCTTTTCTGAGCGCAAGCACACAAAAGATAGCGAATGATTAGTGAAGAGCTATATAGTGTTCCCACCTAACCACCCACCCACCTTTAATGCTTGCAAATAGGAGTTTTGCAATACGATATTAAATTAGACTTAACGATGTTTCAGATAGACTTAACATATATTATTTAACTAATGAGATCAACTTTTGATTAATTTTGATTTCCACGGTGGAATTTCGAAAACCATTTGATTTGTTGACTGAATAGGCATAAAATTCTTCGAGCCATTGCATTTAAAAATGGTAAATGTCGATCAGAGTTAATAAAATATTTACTCGGCTGTTTTATAATGCGAAAGTCTCGTAAATTATGTATGCATGTCGAATGCCGTTAGCGACATGTTTCAAGGCTCCGTCTAAATCAACACATTCGTCTTTGACTAGCAGCACGCTTACAGGCTGACTTGCTGCTTTGCTCATGCAAGCGCGAGCATAGCGAAAATCAAACTAACCGAAGTTGAAACATAGCGTCACACTCGACAACCCGTCGACTCCATTGAATGCTCCTGGTTTAGCCTGCTGATAAATAATGCTCTTAGGTAGGGGTTAAATCATTTGTCGGAATGTGTCGAAGTATGTGGCTTCTTTTAGGCGTATATTAACGGGCGGCTTCGTTGAATTCAATTGTAGGATGAGAAGTCGTTTACTTGGAAGCGATTTAAAATGAATTAAGCGAGGCATTGAACTATTGAAGCGTAACATGGACGACAATCATTGGTTGGTATTCAATTTGTGCTCATCGAAAATGCTATGATATAACGAAAGTGGAATACTTGCTTTGCATGATACGGTTAGGCGTTTTTACAGAGGACGCAGGGAGTTAGCTGCATTTGGTGCCGAGTTTTTGGCCCCATTTTTCATCATACTCCGCAATTTTAACATATTGTAGCGGATATTCTCGAATGTTATGTTGCTTGAATTACAATTAACTCGCATTACACAAAAGAAACTCGCTACAAAAACAATCTCCCATCGTTACGTTGGAAACTAGTGAGTATCAATCGATGGCGTTGCATATTTCTGGGCGAAAAGAGTACAATTCATAATTCACTCACATTGAATTTCTGCAACGAGTAATGAAGAGTTGCCAAAAGCAAACAGACTCGGTATAAACACTCGGTTTTATGCAAACACATTTGTTGAAAATAAATTTGTGCAAATTCCTTGAAAATTCACCTGAGTGTGCAAGTAATTTAATACAATGTTCGGTTGCTCTTATTTGCGGTTGCTTTGCCGATTGTGGCGATAAATTGTTGACCATAATGTGGGCGAATGACAGCAGGTGCGCCATAAAATTTAATTGATTTACCAGAAATAAAAGTAAATCCGGCTAAAAAGATGTTGAAGAAGTTGTAGGAAGGAGGTGAGTGGTTCGGAGGTAAGCATATATTAAACAGGATAGATATGGTAAAAAGTGAATTGCTCGGGTTTTGCGAACTACATTTCCCTTCGTATTCGAAAATAACGCACATTGATGAGATACACAACAAAAATGATAGAAGTAGAACTTACGACAGTTTCGTTCTGTTAATACTTTACTTCGTGACGTCATGAATGAAATAAGGAGAATTCTTTGTTTACAATTGCTATGAAATTTTGACAGTTTATTTCGTTTGTGACGTAGTGGACCGCAATATTTTACTTTTCCATTCCACCACCTCTCTTTATAGTAGATGACATGCCACACAGTTCGTGCCGCAAGGAATTTTTTTGTGGAAATCGTTATCAACAGTCTTATCGATGTCAAATTGTAAAACCTTTTTTGGAACGGTGCCATGAAGAACCGTTATTATACAAACGCTCTATTATGGTTTGGTTTGGCTCTATTCAGGTTTTGAAGGCGAATATCGAGCAAACCGTGTATGACGTAGAACCAAAAAATTGTGATTAATGTTTTTGAAAGCTAAGTAAGCAGGTTGTGCTACTGAACAACATGGGAAGGAACCCTTAGATTGAAATCGTTCACAGTAAATAATATTAATGTTTGTATTCTTAATTAAACCGTCAATAGCTCGAAAAAAAGAGATTTTGTTTTGTTTTCTCGATTTTTTTAGAAACTACTAAGTGGCCCTGTATATAAAATTGCCAAACACCCTTTTAGATATGTTCAGGCTGAGCTTTTATGAAATAATCTCTGATTTTTGCTCAATTTGGCCACTCAAATAGATTAAAATACTATTATTGTCACTCCAAAAATTCCGTCAACAATTTCTGGATGAACAAAGTTACTACACCCATTTGCAAAAGGTTTCGCTCGGGTATAAAGAGAACATGTTATGCAATTATGTGCGAAAAAATAATTGCAATGACGGCACAGCCTGCGGACGCAGTGCGAAGCCAGAATAAGAGAATACTTTTGCGTACTTTTCCTTTTAAAAAGTCCTTTTGCATCACCTGCCCAAGCACAAGTGTCCATACACACACTTACACAAACGTACATACTTAAAAATACAACTGCAAGGCATTGAGAAACGAGCGATGCGTCGCACGCTATAAATCTGCGCGTCGTTTTCGGTTGGCAACGGTATTCGACCAACTGCAGGACGTAATTAATTTTATTGTAATTATCGGTCGTAGTAACAATGGCAAATGGCGCAATAAGCCAACATGTCGGAAGAGTTAAGAACGCTCGAACGCAGTTGGCCTCAATGCTGCAGGATGGCTGGTCGCCCATGGAAATACCGGGCTGTGTGCATCTCAGACTACATTTTCAATATGAAATTTTATCTCGCCCTCCCTATATAATAGACATATACATATAGTATGAAGAAAGCGCAAATAAGCTGCCAGGTAACTCAAAGAGTCAATCTGCAGACGAGGCGTTTTGCACTTTAAAATATTGCCCTGCGCCATTTCGTATACTTGCAACAGAATTTAAGGCCTTCAAGGTACGAATGGCGTTGTTCTTCAGTAGGCGTTGCTTGCGTAATTACTTGACTAAAAAATTGCTTAATTACGAGTAATGAATTTAAATGGGTAGTGACCATGGATTTACAATTAATTCGAATTTTTAATTGGTTTGCACCTGCGCCTGCAGTTTGGGGCATTTTATGGGGTTTTAACGGGGGGAAAGTTTAATTCATCTGCCATATACATGGAATGTTATTTATACTTCGAAGTGATGTCATCCGTAACGAAACTGTGATAGTATAAAGTAGCTTAGTGACAAAAGATAATATTAGCGGGAGGTGTGCCCTTGGTATCGATGAAGCTAAGAATGATAGAGATAAGAATGCGATATGTTACGTCATAACAAAGACTCCTTATTTCTATTGATAACGTCATGGAGCAATGTATTTTTCTATCAAGCGCATGACAGAAATTTTCTACCAAATGGAGTATTAGAATGAAATATATGATAAATCTGTGATATATATATATATAATAATTAGAATAAAATATATATCTAATGCAAAATATTTTTAGTAGGTCTCCGTAAATCTGATAGGCAACACTAGAAGACGTTGTGAATAACTAGCATCAAAAGTTGCCCTGTTTGAACACAGTCTAAGTAACTTTTCTTATCCTTAGATATTAATATTGATACTGAGTCTTTTTCTTTAAGAACTGAAGGAGAGAAGCGTTAAAAAACGAACAGAATACACATAAAGTACGGAAGAAACGCTTCATCAAGCTGACAACTGATGACAGGAAGTACAGAGCGATGAGAACGTAGGGAACCGAGATTATTTATGTTCCGACAGGCAACTACGAGTAAGTTCTAAAAACAATAGTCCGGTTATGCAGAATATAGTCTGATGAAAGTAGGATTGTAAGATTGGAACTTAATGGCATTCTGCTAAAAGGGGGATGATTATAATTTTAAATAACTACCGAGAAACCAGCCTACTAAATGAAACATATAAGAATCTATATAACGTGTTTTGTTAAAGACTAAGTAGGTCCAACGCTAACGGAACTGACTGCACCTTAACCAAAGTTAGCCTTTAGTTTATATTATTGATAATAATTATTAATCGCATGTTCCGCAAGCCCCGACAAAAGTTAAAAGACTTTGACACTGACACTCTTAACGAAGAATTGTACCCATTTTGGAATCAGAATCAAGACCTAAAACATTTTGCATTTTGAAACCAACCAGAATAAGTCTTGAAAACAAGTTTTGGACTGAGAAAATAATCTGAGAACACATACCTATGCCTATGGATATAACTATCTAAGTTCCTCTCATTATGCTCCTACTATTTTGTGATGTTGAAAAAAGGGGTGTCCAGTTGTCCGAAATATCGTTGACCTCTAAATATTTCACTTTTTGGTGGCAATCAACGTCATTTAATGAACTGAAAGTGGTTTTATACATATCTAATACCAACAATAGCCTGATAGTTATTTACTAAGGCGCTGGGTTAAGAATTTCTGCCCCAGTCTACATACCCCACACGTTCATACCCTTACCCTCAGTTGATAATTTATGCGTTTTAATCAAAACAGCCGCAACAGACAAGTGCACTTGCAACATAGCAAGATGCGGATCAGTGGGCCAAAGAGTGAAAATTTCTGAAATTGTATTAAAATTTCGACAAAAGCGCGTGACACTCGAGGAATCTGTCAGGCGCACTCATGAATACGTAGGTGCGTCAGGAAGAAGAAGACACATATGCATGAGAATGTATAGAAGTGGCAGCAGTGCAAGTGCTGTTTCCGCGCTCTTAATTCGAACGCACGCACAGTATGGTGACCCATAGGCGTATAACACGCAGAGTGCGAGCGGCGCAGATGTTACGCCGATTAAACTTCGGGGTCAGTGAATAACTGGAAATGTGTTTGTGTAGTTGCTGAAGTAGTAGCGTATAGTAGGAAATATAGGTAGCTGGCAACAAAAGTTCCCGCACACAAAGAAGAATAAACGCGGAAAACGGTAAATGACATGCGTCTTTTCCAACAACTTGCTCCGTTGTGGTATGGTAGAGTGCCTGAAAAGCGAAATTGCGCGCATAAACAATAGGTGGATGCGAAAGTGGCAATGCCTCCGACACATTGTAGTACAAAATAGTTGACAGGAATTAAGAGACGCAGTCGGCTGTTGAGAAAGACTCTGGCGGATATAGTTAGTAGAGTAGTAGAGGAGAGAGTTTTGGTGGTAGCGGCATACAATGGGACAAATTTATGGAAGTTTTTCGCAATACAAACCTTTCAATATACCATATGCATTTTATATTTTTAGGCTTCAAAAAAATTTCATTTAGGCTAAACTTCGCTTGTTCTGAAGCACCTAACCTTACTTATGTGGATTGATCAAAAATAAAAAGCACTTATTGAAGTGGAATGATCCCGACGTGATACTTTAACAGTCTCAGACCAGTTATTATCAAAGACAAATGAGAACTGAATATAGGAGAGACACCTGGGGTTAAAAGTTTATGTGTGAGTTAATGTGAAAGTTCTTGGCATCTCAGCTGTGCAAGTGGAACCCTTTGTGATTGTTGTGATGGTCAGTCCCGTAGCCTTACTTGACTTATCACCGGGAACAACATAGTGTGAGACGAAGTGCATACTATGTGGAGGAATTTGACGAAATCGTAAGGAAAGATTCGCTGGAGTAAGAAAACTGCGGAGTGCGAACTGTAGCATTAACATGTCTCCCTTGAAGTTTTGATTGAAATGAAAGTTCAATAACCAAGAGGAAAGCACTACTTTTATATTGTAGCTGGAATGAAGTAGCAGAAAAGGCAGGGATCAGGAAGGGACGAACCGAATTCACATAGGGTTTGTATAACAAACTCATCTTGCCGAAGATACCGTTATTTTTTATTTAATGTTGGCTTTTAGGTGACATACAGAAGGAAAATAAAACAATTTTTTTCGTGATCCAAAAAAAAATATTTCAAACAAATTTGGTCCAAGCGATTATTTAAAAGGGAAGAGTGTATAAAACCTAGTTAAAAATTTTGGGAAATATTGAGTCTACAAATATATTGCGGTTTTCCATGTGATGGCGTAACTTAATTATTATTCCATTGTTCCAATATTCCGAACATGTACATCAGTACATATCATTCATTTGAAGTGTAAACAACAATACTAGTCTTTATATATAATTTTATTTCACTCAAATATGTTGAACTTTGTGCTTAAAAAAGTGTTTTTGTGGGGAGTTCTTCTTCATTACTTTATATGGTGAAAACCTCAGCCGGAAGTCATTGTATTTTGGTGGAAGTTTTTGATGATATGCTCTAGTTGAGCGAACGTGCCAAATATAGTTTACACTATCTAAAAGTGGTGATATGTTCTTCGAAGACGAAGTATGTCAAAGGCGGCCAAAATGTTTGAAGATGAGGAATTGGAAGCATTACTTGATGAAGATTGTTGCCAAACACAAGAAGAGCTGACAGAATCTTTGCGAGTCACTCGAGCAACCATTTTAAAATAATTAAAAGCAGTTTGGATACATTAAAAGGCGAGGAAATTGGGTGCCAAATGAATTGAAGCCAAGAGACATTGAGAGATTTGAGAGACGATTCTGCATATCGATTCCGAATATCAGTGCAGTATTGAACAAATGGTTATTACTCATGGTTACTGAGTGCTACATGAACTTCTTAAACCAGGTGAAACCATTAATGAGGAATACTACCGACAAAAACTCATCAAATTTAAGCGAGCGATTGCCGAAAAATGCCTAAGAACGTCCGAAATTTGCGAGATTGCGAGATACGAGGCAATAATTTTCCATCATGACAACGCTCGGCTTTATATTGCAAGACCGGTTAAAACGTATTTGGAAAACAGCGGCTGGGAAGTTTTACCTCACCCTCCTTATAGCCCAGACCTTGCCCCTTCTGGCTACCATTTGTTCCGGTCGATGCAGAACGAATGTTCAAACACAACGCCTTTTTTCAATATTACGTTTTTTCACGCGGATAGCCCAATTTTTATATGTTTTCGTTGAACTTAATAGCCAGAAAACTTAAAGATCAAAAAGGTCCTTTCAATAACGCGTTAAAAAATTATAATTTCAAGGAAGTAAATACAACAGAATTTAACTTTAATTATTTAATGCAATACATTTATTTATTTAGTATTATTCGTATCATTTCGACCCACTGTATGCCACTAGAAGTTGTTGACATTCCTGGCATATGGGTATATCAACTCGAGTGCAACGGTTAACAGTTGCACTTGCAACTGCCGCTGCTTCAGAGGCACAGCCACTTACAAATGTATGTATGTGGGGTAACAACAACAACAAACGTCAAGTAATTCCGATTCTTAATTGAAAAGTCGTTATATCAAAAGCTGTTATTGTTTTTTCTAAATATGACCTCGTAGTCATCCTCAGAGCAGTCGGCGAGGCGAGAGCGATACACTTTGGAGGGATGTTCAAACATGGGAAATGGTGGCGGCAATTGCTGGTGGAGAGGCGGGTGGATTTGCTGAATGGCAACTTAAGTTATATGAGAAAAATGCCTGTGACATATTTGTGCCACATTTCATTGCAAGCATACAAAAAACGCAAAGAAATCACATGTCACATACAAACATACAGACACACATAGCAGCGGATTACTAGTGGGTGTGTTTGTATTGTAAATTTTGCTGCAAGATTGCAGTGGCAACAATAAGGGGCGCTCGTGCTAAGCGGGCGCTACCACTCACCCACATAAACGCTTATATGTGCAGAGTTAGAGTACAAGCAATCTTACAACGAAATTGCTGCAATCCAAGTGGCAGCTACAGAATCTGTTTGTTTTATTGCGACAAGATTTGTGCGCCACATGCTGCCACCGAGAGCGCAGATTACCACAGTGCCGATGAAATAGTGGGTGTTGTAAATGCAACATTGCTTGCTTATTCGCAAGTTTGTTATGAGTTAGCCCTCTTTTTGTTGTTGTTGTTGTTGTTCATAGTACTGTTTTATGCATTTTGAATACGGAATTTGCGCTTTTGTGGCAATTGCAATTTATGCAACATTCTAACATCGCATATGCATGCATGCACTGTGGCACATGTGCATAAATCTGCGCATATTTACCACAAAGCAGCGTAAGCCATCCACAAACACACACACATTTGCGTTTGGGCGCCTGCAAGAGTGACTTGTTTTTGCTAAAACTGAAGTTGCATGCCACACTTACTAGTTAGCCGAACTGTCAACTGTAAACAGCAAAACGTTGCAGCTACTCCTGCCACATTGCAACTACGTTGTAGCAAAAAGGTAAAACAAACAACGTGCTACATACATATAAGAAGTCACACCAACCGACGGGGCAGCCAACCAAGCAGACGTACAATCAGCCAACGAGGAAACGCAATTGAAGAGACAGGCGACAGGCGTTTTAGCTACTGCTGCCACTGTGGCAAAATGCATGCATATTTTCTTGTTGCTACTTTTGTTGCACTTGTTTTTGTGTTTCAATCATACTCCTATCTCTTCAACTTGGCTCTCCTGCCGCAGGCAGCGGGATTGTGACAGAGCAACAGCAGGAAGGATGCGCCCGCAGGACTTGACTTATGAATTGGCGCTTGAAATAGGGAAAATACCGAAATGAAGAAATGCACTCAAGTTGACAGCTGGAACACGGCGGAAGCGAATAAGAAAGGCATGCATTTACCCCAACTACTGCAGGCGGCAAACGCACGCTGGCGTGCTACTTATTTTCGAGTTTTCAAGTGCAGCGTTGCACACAACCTTTTCGCCTTCACGCCTTCCTCTTATGCGCTCTATGTCAGTGTCGCTTGTTTTCTGGATCTATTCTCTGATATCTTTGAATATCTTATTTTGGTCTGCAGCAACGCTTTGTCGTGCCACAACTGCGTAAATACTTCATCTCTTTGAATTTACTATATGTATGTGCAACATGCAAGGCATTTCAAAATATATGATATCTCTCTATATATTTACATACATGTATGTTCGAGTGTGTGTACATAAATCGAGTTGTGAGCTTTATTTGTAATTGAGTTGTCCTTTGCAAACATTTGTGGCTGTGTGTGTGTGTGTATGTGCTGGTTCTTGGTCACGAAAAGTCTATGTGTGGCAGTCACATACGATTACAAGGACTAATTTTCTTTCGGCACGTTTTTCGTGCTCTGATTGGAATTTAAAAGTCACCAAATTCGTAAGCAAACTAATTGTGCAACACTTTGAGAAGTCGTACTCGTGCTTTGAAAATAGAGAGATGAATGATTGTTTAGGATTTTAGAAGACTATTGTAAACATTTTTCACATGAAAATTTTGTCTACATAACAATTGTGGCTATTAACACTATTTGAATCTCAATGAACACCAGAGGTTTGCACCTCTGCTGGATAAAAGATCTTCTTCCGCAAATTGTGGTGTACCCCATGGTGTTATTTGAAAAATTGAGGGACCTACAGGATTGAACCCTGTTTAATGTACAAGACTTAACTCTGTAAAACGGTTAATGGATTATTATAAAAAAAATTTTGATTATGGGTCAGAACTGAGATCGAACCCTGGTTCTGTGTATCTTTAAAAACTACACCACAGCGACAGCCAAATAGGTGGTAGCGGAATAATTAAATTTTAGAAAACAAGGCAACATTAGAGGGAAACTAACTACAAAAGAGAAAGCAAGATCAAGAACAGATAATAAATATATAATATAGTATCGAATGGAGAGTAATTAGAGAGAAGTATTCATAATTTTTCTGGACACAAACTGTATTAAATATAAGTTAAATTAGAGAGTTAAATTAAATTTCACTGTCGTTTCCTAGAGTTTCTCAGAAGTATCATATTCCAGAGGAATCCAGATAAGTAATTGGAAGTTGTGCAAATGGTAGAAAAATACTTAAATCGAAAAAATTTAAGTGTTGATGAGCCTAAGCACTTGGTTAATTTATACCTATTTAAGCTCTGGCTACTGAACGATATTCTTATTTAGTTCTGAAGGAAATTATTCTGCTTCTATCTTCCCTTAGCTTAATGACTTTTTAATGAAGTCGGAGCTTTTTTTGAAGAGTCCTAATAGAATAGACATCCTATTAGAAACTCTCATTGTATCCATTAAGAAAAGATAGTCTACCGATTACAAGAGACTCGATAATGATGCATTCAGTATTGTCACAACATACGTTGGTTATATTCGATGAATGTATATGAAAAACAACATTTTTTATTACCACATAACATATATCTAATAGGTATTTTCTTGCAAAGTAGGCATGACGAACCAAAGGGTTTTAACCATATTTCCTTTTCCAAATTATTCCCTCAGTCTTATACATACATCAGCAAACTGAATTCAGCGGGTTACACATGGTGAAAAACATTCAGCAAAATAATTCCAACATTCCTTCTTTTCCTAAAACTAGGTTTGCTGTATTAGTTTCCGGTTCGGAATTTGCTCTGCATGTTAGTAGTCTAAAATTTTCAGTAACTGACTGTAGTTTGGGTTTGTTAATTCCCTGCCATTATTTTTGAGAAGCTAGTGTTAAGGAAAGCTTCGTTTCCGATGTCTCGTGCTACCGCGAAGCTTCCACTGTTTGAAATGTAATTTTATGAAAATGTTAAATGAATTAAAACGAACTGCTAATTGGGTTAGTCATACTAATCCGTAAGTAAACCGGTTAAATATACCAAATTTCCACCTTTCTTAAGTTCTGGTTGCTCTTTTGATGTAGGAAATATATAACGACGCAATAAAACAATAATAAAGATTTCTCAAACATTTTACTATAATATGTAATTATCTTACAAAATCGGGGAAGATAAAGATATCGATGTTTTCATCAATTTCAAATTACCATTTGTTACATTCGGATGACGTTTGGAAGATGACCAAAATTGATTGAATTGGGCTACGAATTGCTTTCATAACCATGTGATCTGTACCTTAGCAACTTTTTTTAATCGTCAGACCCCAAGAAAATACCCGGTGAAAAGAAATTTAAGGAAAACTAGTCACGGAGACTCAGGTCAATTTAGAACCAAAAGACAAATTGTACCACAAAAATGTTTTTAAAAGTTGGAAGTAAAGATCTAATTACGATTAGCTTTGGAAGCTAAAATCGGTATATAGCTCTCGATGGCAAATATCTTGATTAAATAAATTGGTCTAGTCCTTTGTATTTTTGAAAGATCATAACAGACACAGAATAATATTGAAAGAACCCTGAAATATTTGAACCATTTAGCGTGAAAGTATCGTGGGAAATGTCACCGGGCATTTAAATGTCCTGTTTTCTATAGCAAGTACTACAAATTTATTAACAGAGAAATAATAAATCGCCCCAAATATCTAATAAAGAGCTAAAGGCTATGCCTAAAGTCGAGTTTGAGAAGTGTTTCGACGATTGGAAGAAGCGCTGTCATAAGGGAATAATTTCGAATTCAGACTATTTTGAAGACGACAACATTAATGTAGACGAATGAACAAATATTTTTTCAAAAAAAAAAAAAAAACAATGAAAATTCCCGTTATCCTTTGAATGGAGTAGTACTAATTTGTAGTTATTCTTTCATGAAATAGTTGCACTCAATATGTCGAGCCGAGTTGAAATTTTATGCAAGCCTGTCTATTAACTTAAAAGCATGCTTTTCTAAATGCAGATATTTATATTATGTATGTATACTCATGATTTAAGGCAAGTTCGCTAATGCATGAGGAAAGTATCAATAGGGATTTGGAACGAATATTCTAACTCAGTGGCTATTTTCACACATTACACACACACATACACATACACATTATATGTGTGTGTGACTATCATTACACAACTTCCACGCTGCACGCTGCTTGTTCAGCGCTACGCTTGCAAACATGTTGAAGCTATTTGCATACGCTATTGGCGGCTGCATTAGTGCATTTACGCAATTTCGTTTGCCAAAGCAACACATGCAACCCTGCCACAGCGCTTGCGTGACTGTGTGTGTATGTGCATATTTCATTCATTGATTGTCGGCCATTCGCTTAGCGCTTCCATTTGGCATTTGCTTTATTTGCACAGCTATCTCTGCGCTTGCACAATGGCTTTGTATTTGTTTTTAATTAGTTTTTTGTTTGCATTTGGAAATTTAGTTAAATTGGCTTGCACTTTACTGTATCGATATTGGTCGTCGTGCAAAGTGTGTCATTGCCCCTCAACGGAGGCGACTCCCATGCTGGCTTTCTCTTTGATTGCGTTCGTAGGCACATGCGTATGTGTGTAAATCTTTGCGCGCGTGATTTTGCAACTATTCACTTGCTTATATATGTGGGTATGTAGTTGTTACATTGTCACTTTGGTGCAACAATAATTCCTGTAATTTTTCTGATGGATTTGAGTGCAATTAAATTAATTAATTTTTTTCTAGCTGCTAGTGAGTGATGTGCAAACAAGTGACTTAAGACAATTAGAAATTAAAGGTCAATAAGTGTGTCTGTGTGTGATTAACTCCATTTTCACTATTTAATTATTATTTTTATTTTTTTTTTCAAACCGAACAACAATTTCTCGACTTACCACATGACTTGCGTCAGCGACGCCGGATTTGCAACATATTCGCAGTTGAGCAGCACTGTGTCGCTGGTGTTTACCGTAATCTCGGGTGGGCTAACCTTAACCACTGGTGGATCTAGATAGAGAAAATGTAGAAAATCGCGAAAATAGTTTTATGTAAGATTTGTTTAGTTTCATTTTATTTTGTTGTTGTATTTTTCGTTTTCGTGGAACTTACACAGAACTTCCAGTGTCAACGATGATGTGAATGGTTTTTCGCGGTTTATCTGCAGCACCACATTGTCAGCATCGCACCGGAAAATCATGTCATTCTCGAAGCGTGTCGCGTTGAAGATAAGCTCTGACTGCGTGTGATACGTGCCGTCGTCCTTCTCGAACTGACAGTTTACATTATGCAACGATAAATATATATATGAAGGAAGATATGAAAAAAATATTAAAGTGAGTAGTCTCTCAATGTGTTTGTATGAGTATGAAAGCAGGTCAGCTTAAAAAGTGTAGTTATAAAAAAATTTATTTCATATTTTTCAGAAGAAATTTCTGGAAAAGATTTTCAATATAATTTTAAATACTTCAATGCACTTACCGCTTTTGTTCTAATTTCGGTTAGTTCATTTTCTTCGGGACTAATGACTGTCGAAGAATTGAACCACGTCAGATTCACTGCTGGTCGAGCACCATGGATCTGAAAATTTAATGAAAATATTTATAAAAAAGTATGTAAAAGTAAAATTAAAGAATATATGTATATATATATATGAAAAGGAATTAAGAGTAAGGAACACTAACACAATGGTGTAATAACACTCATATTTGCTATGGATTTTTCCCATATTAAGTTTTTAAGGTGAAACTATATTTTCACTGGGTCTCATCATTCATAGTTTAATTTTGTATTTTTTGAACTTGTTCGCGTTCAAAGAAGTTTTTGTAGGTGTATATAATTTTCCCTATCCGCGCTGATTGTTTACTCTCAAATATAAGGTCCGTATTATCTAATATCGCTAACTATTAAAAGAGTAAAAAGCTTACTTGTCTGACCCTCCAGTAAAGAAGTCCTCAGTTTCAACATAATTATATCAGGACATTTATAACATTGTGTTAAAAACCAATGAGAATTATATCAAAATTGCTTGAATTGAGTTTCGAACTTTTTTCTTAGCCGCAGTAAGGCATATTTTTTCTCTCCTTAGACCTCGAGTAAGTGATCGCTGGAAGAAAATCGTTAAACTGGGGGCATTTTTGAAACAAACGACTAATTGCTCTAATAATTTACATTTTTGTTAAATAATAAAATAGAATTAAAAAAAAAAAATATTGTCTCTATAATGACGCAAAGTTTTCTGTTCGTTTATTATTTAGAATATTAGAAAGAATCCTTTGTTTTGGATTAGTACAAACAACCTATAATCGGTTTGAAGTCAAGTAGAAAACATCTGGCAAACTACCCTATCTTACTTAGCCATTGTGACATATTCCATGAGCGTATGAACTCTAAATTGGCTACTGGTGCATTATAACTATCAACCTCAAGACTAGAAAAAAGATCTGAGCTCGAATTAATGACGATGTAATTATATTTCTTTAATCGGTTGCAATAAACGTTGTGAGAAAATAATGCGCGATCCACAAAGGTACGAGTCGATTAGCGAAAAAATCTGTAGCCAACCCAGTAGAACTTTTATACCAACTACAACACCAATGAAATAAAAGAGTTATTTTTACAAGCAGCAATAATTCCAATATATGACATATTTGACTGCTCTTTCTAATTTCATTCTATCATGAAATTCATTAGAAACATCTGAAATAAAGATGATAAAGAAACGAAATAAAGACAGTTTCTGGCCGTCATTACTTTTGGAGAGATTTTGACAGAACAATACATAGTGTGACATCACAAACTTATGGAGTTGAAAGTCTTTGTTTAAAATTTCGACAATTCGTTTCATTTATGACATAACTTGACTTGTCTCTTTCATTATTGGTCTTAGATATGTATGCCCAAAAGCTGTCACCTCGGCGTCTTGTACTAAGTTGTATTGTACAAGCTTTAGCTACCACCGAAAGGCTCAAGGAAGTTTGTAAGGGGGAGTTTTTCATGTCACCAATATATTGGGCATTTTCCAGTTGCCAATCATCAACACACTGAAGCAATTTACCTATGGGTAGCGGAAAGTTTTCTGCCACTACGACAACAACAACAACTACCAATAACTTGTTTTGTGATAATCCTAAGAGGGACTCAACAACTTTTTGAGAGATAGCCCTGTAGAATGAGTTCAGCATACTTTTAGTATTTCTAAATTCATAAACGATTTGAGCAAAAATTCCTTATAACTTAACGTACTACTCAAAGAAGCCAGTGTAAGAAATATGACTGATCTAACTAACTAACTGAAAGTATGTCGGTATAAATTAGAAAGCTTTTACTAACTATAATTTACTAACAATATGTAAAAATATTTCTTATAGAATAATTAAGTCCACTGCAACTATGATATGATAACTAGCGCCATTTTAGTTGTACATTTTGTCATTCGTTGCAAATTGAATTTATTACCATTGATTGAAAGTAACATCAATTAACACAATTTTCAACACAACTACACACACTCGTTTGCCTTTGACTTATGATGAAGATTTACATTTTGCAATGCAGAAGCTGAGACAAGAACAATAAACTATCAATTAAGCGCCTATTATTCACTATTCTCAATACCCGTATGAATGCAACTCGCCGCGTGTGTGGTGTTTGCGCACTCGCTTCTGCAAACAACAGCTGTAACGGCACAATCGATGTAACGAATTTTATAAAAAGCCATTAAAATTACAATAAATAGCAATTTGCCGCACATAACTTGACACGAATGCAAGCATACAATACACATTTATGTGGAAAATAACTATTCTGCCGTTATTTATGCAGATGTGTGCGTGTATGTGAAAGGATAGTGTACTGAAGTGTACAGGAAAAAAGAATTTTTGACATACGTATACATGTATTGATTCATGTTTGCACATTTTTAATTTGATGCATCCGTGCATAGTAATTTTGCGTGTATATCGGTTATACAGGGTGGTTCATATATTGTAAACGAATTATTTTTTTCTACTTGGTTCTTCAAAGGTGTAGTTGATGGCTGATTTACTTGAGTAACAATCCTCAAAAATTATATATGCTTCATTACAACAAAACATTATAATTTTGCTGGAAAAATTCAAAGATGCTTTGACATTCTATTCGCAAATGTGCTTAAATATTTCAACCAAACTCGGTGTCTGTGTTCTCGGCGAGAATTCACAACATCTTTGCCTGTTTTTCATTGTTCGTAACAGTTTACACGAATAGAGCCCAAGTGAAATGCACATAATTGGCATATTTCTGTTGTGAGAACGTTTGCCAAACTTTCATTTTGGGATATTGATATAAGTGTAAGTGAATGAGTGGATCTGTGAGATTAATGAAATGTATCGACCAAGAAGTTCATCACTAACACTATTTGGCTCTGGGTATCTATATACTCGTAGTACAAATAAAACATTCTGAATTCATTGATAGAATGCTGATTACTTAAAAAAAATTCAAATTTTACAGTAAATCCCTCAAACATCACTCTTAAATTCGAAGAAAAAATAGAATAAGCAATTAAATCACATACTTTGCCAGCAGATATTTATATCTATTTTTAATATTAGCCCTCATCGAGTCGCCATTTCTCCGCCCGCTATCTTTGGGTGCTGGTTATTAGAAGTAGAAGGAAGCTTTTCTGCACCAAAGGATGACAATGCTTATGAGTTGCAACTTAAGTGCTGCCCATCTGTTTCAACAGCTAGAGTATTTTGTTCGATTCCTGCTCTCTAACGCTTATCGAATCGAGGACAATCCTTATTAATGCATAGTGATCACCCTTTAAACAGCTATGTGATAACAAATTTGCTATTCAAAAATTACGACCTTCCCATGGAGTTTAGAAGTGCTAGTTAGTGCTTGCAAACGCTTCATTGTAACAAGTTTAAACGTTGATAATTCTATTAAAGCATCAAAATGTCGACCACGCGACACACTGACATACATATACATATCTAAATACACACCTGCATATAGGGATATAGCAATTTCATGTGCAGTTACACCCCCACCTCTACATTTCATTTATGCTCGTTAAAATTTTCATGAAGAAAAATCAAAGCAATAATTGGCAGTTAATTATTGGCAATTACCCCACGGCTTTTGAACTCGTGCGACACAGTGAGCTCTTACACCATGCCCACATATACCGTACATATACCGCATATACATCTATGCACAAGCAGATAATAGTTACGAGCTAGCTAGAGTTGTCAAACTGTATGTAAGGAAGCGTTTATTGGGTAGTGATTAAATTGTGCATAAGCCCAACAACAATGAAGGCTAAACTACAACATTTCAAGCAATTGAGCGAAAATTGCTATGAAGGAAATCGGTATGGAAAAGTGGACATGAAAGAATATTTGAGAATGAAAAAAACAGTTTTTGCCTAGATCACAGCGGGATCGAATTTTTTATTTTTAACCAACAAAACCAATAACCGTAATATGTGAGCGAAAATAGCAGAACATATTGGATACAAAATTTTTATCCTTTCATTTGTATTTTTTCATAATTTTACCGGTTTTTTTTTAAAATGAACATATATTAATAGTAAATCGAATATAGCATATTGTGGAATTTCATGCAATAAATTTAGAAAAACCAATAAAGTGGGTTAGTAAGGCTTTATAGGGAATAAATTGAGATTTACATATAAAACGGAAAAGCATTTTTGAGAGGATCACGGTTCCTGGAAAATATCGGGCCAGAACAGAAGGCTTATCGTCATGCTATTTAGTACCTTATACTACGCTTAATTAGATATCGCAACTAATTTCACACCTTTCCTTTTAAAATTTTACTTGTCGTGTTATTATAAAATCACTTTTAATATTTTTTTTTAATTGGTAACAATTGAACAGATTTCCATAAAATATTCGGTAATTCTGGCATAGACTACCGAACGACTAGCTAGGTGAAAACCACATTTTTTAAGTGAATTCCTGTTCATTAATATCTAAGTACTTTTTAGGGCTAAAAAAACATTTCAAAGGATAGACGCAGTAGAAACATAGAAATTTGCTATTATATACAAGGACACTATTACCAAATTTAATTGAATAGTAAATTGTTTACCCTCCCATGTATAATAGACGCTTTGGAATATTCCTTAATTTAGTCAGTTAGCAAATTGCCTACCTTAATAGTTAAAGTCAAATCTTGCTAATTGCTTTAACTACGGGACTGTCAGAAAAGTTTATAAAAAAAAAACTTATAAAACTATTTGACTAAGCTAAGGGGTTGTCTGAAATGCCTACAATACTCTAGCATCGTTGTCGTTGGAACATAAATCTGGGCTAATCGCGGATCATACCATATGGAAGGGTTGGAATCTTAGAAGACAAAGAGATATTTTCTTCTCAAAGCGTTGATACCAAATGATCATGTTCAATTTACTTAAAAAATTACATTTACTAATTAAAGTTGTTTGGTTCAATGAAGCTACCATAACCTATATAATGGTGTTGAAGCGAATTTATTAGTGTAAACAAGTATGCAAAAAAAATTATTGGAAGTGTTAGAGATTTGTAATAAATATTAGATGTTGGTGTTGTTGTTTTAGCGGATAGAAGTCGTTGGTTGGAAAAATCGAATCCGCTCGAATATTGATATTTTTAGGTTAGACCGACCGGTCGGTCAGCTTGTAAGGCATGAATTTGACCTGTCTTTATCGTCAAATATGTTTACTAAATTCCGATTTCTCAGAATATTATAAAAAATTAATTCGTCTTAGATCAATTTATTAATTTTAAGATCATTTAACTTTTTGTAATAGATATATTTCGTAATTCCGTAGTGTTCTTTTTCTGAGACCGAATTACATACAGAAATACCTGCTCTGGGGCATATAAGCAAATATTTGAAGAAATACTAAGTTTGCTAAAGCGATATTTCGTTATTCAAAGGTGGTGTGAGGGTTATTAACGTTTTCAAAAAGAAGTTTCTAGAATAGATTTTGACTTTCAGAAACACTACTTTTAGTAGTACATTATCTTTTCAGTAAATTTCCTAACGCTTTTCAATTGTTTGTTCTTTAAACAAATCTTCTACGCGTTTTTTCTCTAAAAGAAGATACAAAAATGTAAAAACTTAAACTCTTCTAGACTAGAACTCAACTCAACTACAATTCCGCAATACTTACATCACATGTCAGTACCACTTTGCTTCCCTGCACCGTGTGATGCTCCACGCCATTGATGGATATGCTTGTCGGACGCACTGCAAACGACATGAAATTGAAAGGTAAATAAATCAGAACAATAAAGCGGATAAAGTAAGGAATTATATTATTATTGTGCTAGACAATAGTTAGCCAGGTGAAAAACGGCCAATTGCCGGCACTGCAATGGAAAATTGATAAATAAATGGTCGGCATTGTTGGCAATTATGCCATTGTGTCATCGTAGGCATTCGCCGCAATATTATTTTGTTTTGTTTTTCTTTTTTTGCTGCTTCAGTATTCTTTTTGTGTGTACATAATTAATAACAGCAATTTAGATGGCATCTAACTTTTTGCGACCCTTTTCAAATGGCGCTCGAAGTATGTGCGCATAGTGGGAGCGGAAGAGAAAGGCGAATGAAATGACGGTTAGCATTGCATAGCATTGCATGCCTTAACACAGTGGCGTTGGCATTCCTACGTTGGCATACGCGTACACACTGTCATTTCCATTCAATGCCACAACGCTCGATTACAATGAGAAAGCGCATCAATCAATTTTGCTGTCAGCTTAGTTTCGTTTTTTTCACTTTTTCGCCTTTGTCCAATTACACCTAAGTATTTAATGCGATTGTTTTAACTTCTACGCGCCATTTCTAAAACTTTTTTATTTGCTTAGACGGAAGTGGGCACTTTTTTTTGTTATAATTAAATGGCTTTGCATATTGTAGTGTGCGCGAGTTTTATTTTGCCTTCGGCTCAAGTGCTTAACTAAATGACACCTCGGTCCTTAAAATGCGACTTTCATTAATTTCCCTCTTATGTGTTTTGACGCACGTATGAGCTCATTAAATGTGGGAATATTTGTGAACTTCACCATTTTGTGGTTTCAATCCACAAACAATATACACATATTTACTTAAAATGTGTAACATAAGTTCTATTAAAGTCTGTCTCCCTCTCTCTCTCTATCTATCTTTCTCTCTCTCTCTCTCTATCTCTCTCTCTCCCATATTATTTCCCTCTATCACTATTCATTACTTTTTGTTCATGTTGCATAATAATTACATTTCAATTCGTTTCCTTATAAAAGTCCGTACTCTGTACGAAAGGCTTAGTCGCAATCTTAATAAAATCATTTCACTATTATATGTAGCTGTAGTTGGTGTTTAATTTTTCTACCTTTTCATTATTCCATCAAAGTTTTCTTGACAGGTTGCGTAAGTTGGTGTGATGTTTTGTGCCTTAACTTAATTAATTACTTTAATTTGGGTAGCGTGACCTTTTCACTTTGCGTACGAAAGTTGCGATTTCACTACACATTATCCTCCACATTTCCTTAAATTTCAGCTGCGTGCTATGATACGCGTTAGCAGTGTTGCCACTTTTAAATTAGTGCACAAAGAAATTTTTTTCTAAACAATCTTATTTAGAAAACTAAAAATTTTCCCACCAAAAGTGTTGCTATTTAGAACAACTTGAACATTTTTATACACATTTGTTGAGTTAATACTTAGAGATTTTTTTTCAATGCAACTCTGACTATAAAAGTAAAATTTTGCATATTTTTCTTTATAAAAAATATTATCTAATATTTCGGTTCTATCCTTAATATTTATAAGAAACTATTTTAAATGGCAACGCTGCTGATAAGTTTTTTTCTGCTTGATTACCTTGTAAATCGACACGAAATTTGTTGATTAGCTTATTTGGCAGAGCTGCGGATTCGACACGACATTCAATATCTCTCGCTAGATCGTCACGTGACAACTCCAGATTTAGTTCCAGTGTGGCAGTGAATAGACCACCCGTCTCAACATATGAGGCTGAGTCTGTGGAAAATAAAATAAAAAATTTTAGATAATCGATATTAATAATTAATACAGTGGAAGAAAATTCAGTCCGATATAATCGAAATACTGCCACAAAATTTCCTAATAAAAAGCTTAAGAGCCTAAAAAATAGGAACCAAACTATATTTCTCGAGACGCTTTTTAGTTTGAACTTCGAGTTGTCTTCTGAAACATAGCAAATCTATCTAGAAGTCGTTATTAATAATTTCCTGTAGGTTATAATTAGTTTCATTACAAAAAGTAGGGTATTATTTACTGAGAGACAATATAAGGTATGATCCGCTTTGTTGTAGAACCCACGTTACTGAGGAAGGGATAATTGAGGGATGAAACAGAACAATCTATTTCGGAACCACAGCCATTAATTTTTCGAAGCGCATAACCGATCTCATTCGAAAGATCGGAGTAGTAGTGAATGAGGGACAATCTTACTTATAACTTTTACAAAGGATTATAAAACGTATTCTACTGAGAATTCGAGGTGAAATGAATCACCTTTTATTATGCAATTCCACTGAGGAATATATATGAAGATTTTAAAAGTTTTAAGTCTGAAATAAAATGTTAGGTTTTGTTAATAACTTTTAACCTTTACATTTACTCTGCTCTAAAAGAATCATGTTTGACCTCCAATCAAATTTTTTATCAGCTCAAGTAACTTTTTTATTACACTTTTCCCATTTTTCACCTCTCGCTGCCTTCATTAACACTCGAGTCAAAGTGACGTATACAAGACACCTTAACTACAGCAACAACAATTGAGACGGATGTAAGAATGGATAAAAATCTAATTGAGCAAATCACTTAAAAGGTCACCCTTAGAAAAGGGCAAATGCAGATAACGGTTGAAAAGTGAGCGAAAAGAGATTACATTTTGGAAAAGCGTAAATAAATTTATAAAATGCGCAGCACACCCCAACTAGTGTGAAATAAGTTAATATTGAGTAAATGGCCAACAGAAGAGAATAAATATCTTTCGAGATTTATGTTGTTGGAAAAAAATAAAAATCGCCGGAAATTATTAGCGAAATCAGAAACTTCGTAAAGATGTAGGAAGTGTAGAAGATTTAAAAAGAAGCTCGTTTTATGCAAGAAGCTGAGGCAAGGAGCACGCTGAGGTGTACGCTCGAGTGGAATTTGCTTTGAAACAGATTTTTTGCTTTTGTAGCGCTACGCGTAAGTATTTCGCCCGGAATTTCGTTGAAGTAATGGCTTGTCTCTTTGGCGCATTAATTTTTGCTATAAGCATGTATACCTAACGGAAACTAGCTGAGTGTGTATTTGTGTGTGTGAGGGTGTCGGGTTATAGGTAGCGCTCTAAGCTCCGGTCAAACGCTGACTAACGTGCTTTGCATTACACTTTTGTTCGGATTCTTTGCATCTTCCATTTAGTGGTTCTTTTTGTTTTAATCTTTGCTTACTCCTTAAAACAACCAATTAATTTGGTGGCACAATCATCGTTAGAAAGGTTACCAGCGGTACGAAGTAGGCAAAAAAAAAGGATAACCAAGTAGAGTGAGCGCGATTTTTATGCTACGCTAGCGAGTATGCCGGGAAATTTAATGCAATTGCTTTTTTATGCATAGCAATAAAAAATTTTTTTATTAGCAACGCATTCAGTGATTTTACAACAACACTCGGCCGTGAGTGTGTGCATGAACTTTCAACGAACATTTGATGCCTTTTAACGTGTACTTTTTTTTCCTTTCTAGTGCATAGCACGGTCCATCCTTAACAGCGGACTTAGTGTGATCCTTTCACGTTGGCAATGCTTTCGCAAGGTTTTTTTTTTCTTGCGCTGCTGTCTCTGCATTGCCTGCGTACTTGTGCTGAGCGTTGTCTGATAAGACGCTGCTTATTTCCACAAGTTTTTTATGTGTTCATTGCACTTTTTTTTCGTTCGCCAATAAATTTCGCAGCAGACACGCATTCGTCTTGCTCGAATGAAACCGCATCGGTCGGTGCAATAAGTGGAGCGGAAAAGTGTGAAGCAAACGGTATATTCAAAGTGTTAAGTCTGCCACCCAAGTTTCCTGGTTTTATACTGGGCGTGTATGGTCGTAAATTTCTGTCGTTCGTAATGTTTCAGCAGGACTTTTGACTGAGATTAGCCTTAAGTGGCAGCTCAAGTGGTTGACCTGCACCATCACAAGTTGGAGCAGCGCACAAGGTTGCTAAACAAATACACACACATAACAATAATATAAATTTTTAACTTTTATGTACATCGAATTTGATTTTTAATAGATTCCAGTCGAGCTACGTTTTAAAAATGTAATAAGTTGTTATCGAATTCAGATGGAACTCGCCGTACCTGGGTTTAATGATATCTACTTGAATTCTGTAAAATAAAATTGATGGGCAACTCTATACATGGGTATCGTTTCATATTTCGTTCATGAACCTCTCAGAGATTTCACAGAGTAAAAGAGCTTCCGATAGCACTTATCAAACCTATCCCTATTGCAGCTATAAATAATACCTCAGTAGATATTTATTTAAGAACTCATAGTCACTTCAGACGTGGCATCTTCAAGTAAGTTGAGTAGCCGAAATTCTCTATTGTGGTTTATTAAGTTTCTTGAAATGAAAGCTTACTGAATATTGTGAAACCTCTTTCTGATTATGGTGAAAGCTCTCTAATTATTGCGAAAGCTATCTGATTAACGTAAAAGGTCATTGATTATTGGAGAAGAAGTGGTATGAAGGCTCTGTAATTATAGCGAAAGTTCTCTCTGATTACTGTGACAGCTCCATGAATCTTGTTAAAGCTTTCTGAGTATTGAAAAAGCTCCGCGACCATTTTTAAGCGTGCAGGTAATTCTGACAGCTCCCTGATTATAGTAGACATTTTCAAGTTATTGAAAGCTCGCAGTTTCTGAAGCGGAAAAGTTTTATGTGGTATGTGGCCTACTCATTTCGATGTCAACTACCGGATGTCTTGTTAATATTACTGTTGCCTAACATGCCCCCTGCGGGTCTGGGGATAAGAACAACCCGCGGTAAGGCATGCCTGTCGGAAAAAGCGACTAAAATCCATAGAATGCACCACATTTGAAATAGACTTTGCTCTAAAAATAGGCTTAGCCATGTCCGAAATAGTGCTATATTACTTAGCTTAAACTGAGTTTATAACACTTTAAATCTATTACGCACACACTTTAAGAAGTATTTTAGTTCAAGCTACAAATGCCACCAGTCTGAGTTGAATGGGTAGCTCAACTGGAATTAGCTCGGCTACAAGATCTGACCAGAGAATTTAATCTAGTACCACGGCACAGTTCAGTGTGGGGTTGCATTGCAACCGGGCGTCGGACCTAAAGTACGGCAGAGGTTTCAGATAGGCCTCGAGCAATACAAATGTGGTTATTATGTCCATTTCCACAATTCCGATTGGTACCGTTGGTTTTAGCAAAAAGCTATTACTGACGGAGCGCTGATCAACGCATTATCATAAAGCACATCATTCAATGTTCCTCAACTTGGTATAGTTTCTAACATAAATTAAAATAATTTGGTTGCTTCCAAGTCCTTTTATTTTTACATATATTATACAAGTTCTTACACTTATAACTCTTTTTAAGCACGCTATTTTAACTCTTTAACTAATATTGTTAATTGTTAGCATTTATAAAAGTAAAATATTGTAAAAATGTTGAAGTACTTACGCGTCAATAATCGCTTATTCCCCCGCCACCAGCCGACCTGTGGTTGTGGTCGTGTATTCTGTACAACACACGACACTTTCAGTGTTTGACGCTCCTGCATGGGTCCAATGATGGAACCATTCTCGATGCGATCGCCCTTCTCATCCAGAATCACAACCTCCGTTGGTGGCACTGCTCAGTCAACAACAACAACCAAATAGTCGTATACACAAATTACGCCAATCGCCACGTTGTCGGGTATGAACGCGAGTGTGTGTGTGTATGTGTGTGTCGGTGTGTCGGTGGCATTCGTTGTTTAAGTGTTGTGTAGTTGTTACAAATACAAAGTATAACAGTTGTACAATGTGTGTGTTGTTAGTGGAGTAATAATGGGCAAATACATATATATATATGTGGTGTTGTTGTGTTTGCAGTTGCGTTGACAATACATCAAGTGTTTAAAGGATTGGTATTTGCGGTAGTTGTTGTTGTAGTAGTAGTTGATTTTTTTGTGTTGATACATTAAAGAAAAATCGTGAGTTGGTATAGGCGAAATTAATAATTGAGTTTTTCATCGAATTTACGGAAATTGACTTATAAAATATAAATGATAAATAAAATATTTTTTAGGAGAAAATTAAATTTAAAAGAAAATGAATTTTAGAAGAAAAATAGTTTAAAAGAAAATAACTTTTATAAAAAAAATTTTAGTATTTAAGTAAAATAACTTTGTAAAATACAATAAATTTGAAAAGAAAATATTCTCACAATTTCAAATAATATTTATCAACTATTTTTCACTCAAATCAAAATAAAAAGTCACTCAAAACCTGAAGCCTTAAATGAAATTGCAAGTGCCAAATGAAATGAAAATGAAACGAAACGAAAACAACTAAAACTAGTTTATTCCATTTGAACTATATAAAAAATTGTGAATTTTATAAAAAAAATTTTTTGTTTAGTAATTTACCAATATTTTCTACGTTTTTGTTTTTGAAAAAACGGTTAATTTGCATTTCGATTTAATTTTTCGTGTGAGTTTTTAGCAGTAACATAATAAAATCAAATGGAGAATTAAAACAAATTTAAGGTTATGTTGTATGCACACATTTCAATTTGACATTCATTGATTTGATTCGATTCGATTTAATTCGGTTTGGCGGGTGTTAAAGGCGTGTGTTTTTTTTATAAATTTTTTATATATATTTTTTTTGGTAGGTTTTTTGATTATTTAGTATTCATACAGGCATATATTTATATATAATTTATTTTGCATATATGTGAAACATTGCATTTGCATTTTGCATATACAAATCCATGATGATGATGTTGACGAGCGTTTTTGATTTGGTTTTGTAGTAGTAGTAGTAGTACGAGTAGTAGTAGAAGAGAGCGGTGGGAATGGGGTTTATCAAAAGTACAATCAGTTAAAAAAATCGCATGAGATTTCATTTTTGTTCAATGAATTATGAAAATCAAAAAATAAAAAATGATTTACAATATAAAATTGCATTCAAAATTTTATGAATAATAAATATTAAGCGCATGAAGAGCGGACAGTGAGTTAGTAAACGATGTATGGTAACACAAAATTGGCAATGAAAGAGCATTCATTACTGTTTTTATTGAGCAATAAAAATTGTTAAAAAGATTAAAATTGTATGCAACGCTGAGAGGACATTCACATTTTATTAGTATTTGTGTTGCGCCATTATTGGAGATTATAAAAGAAAGCGTAAAATAATTTTAATTGCGTTAGTTCGTAATAAATTAGCACAGAACAAAATAAGTGAGTGGATGAACGAATTTTTGGGTTGCTTTTGAGCAAAAAATCGCATTCGTGTTGGGTGCCTTACATTAAATTTTATTTTTATGAGGTTTCTTTGACAAAAACAGAACCTTTTTTGAGGGTTAAAGAAAAATATATATAGTGTGCATAAATACTGCATGAAAAAGACAGTATTTTTTTATAATTTTTAGGTGCATAAGTTAAGAAGTTTTTGTTTTAAAACAGTTGTAGCGCGCCACGAGTGTTTCATACGATACAAATTTGCATTGAAGGGGGTTGAGGTATCAATTCAAACTATAATTCCAAGCAAGGAAAATACTTTGATAATATTATTATTTTTAAAGTATGTTTTCATTAGTTCGTTTACTTCTAATTAATTAGTGATCATCAAGATCATTAAAAAGAATGCAATTTATTGATTAAATCTAATATATCCTGACATATCTCTCTCTGTAATTCACAATATTAAGAACTTAAATTAGAAGAGAAGAAGAAGAGAAGAATTGAAGCATTCGAAATTGGTTATTCAGTTTCTTATTCGCTAAGAAAAGGTTCCGTTATGCGATACAAGCCCCCTTCGATTTTCGACAAATTACTGTCAAAAAGGAAAAACAAATGCTTTTTATTGATTTTAAAATGATAAGACTTGGGTTAAAATATACTTTTTATACAAAGGGTTACTAAAATATTAACTGGTGCGGAAAGAAGCATTTCTCCAGGAGGGAGAGAAGCGTAACACAATTACGCATGCATCAGAGATAATAATCAGGTACTGCCAGTCTCTTTAAACAGCTAGTAAAGTTTGTTCGATTCGCTACTCTCTAATGCTTCGCGAATGAAGACAGCTAGCATGTTAGATGTGTCAGCGTCCCTGCGTCCCGAAAACCCTTACAACCTATTTCAAACCATTTTATATTATCGGGATATATAAAGTGTTTTCTTCTTAATGTAAAGGGTTCACTTTATTAATGTGCAAATGAAAAAAATTATTTCATATCTCATATGAGTTAGTGCAAGTAGGGTGCAACAAAAATCGGTAATCCTATATACAAATACAACACTACACAAAAATCAATAAACCATGCAACAGCTGACATGCAAAGCGCTGAATACAGCAGAAAAAAAGGCAATTATTTCACAAATGTTTAACGTTTAAGCGGGCAATGCAATTTTTATGCTTTATTACTGTGTTCTGACAGCAAACAAAAAAAGTTAAAAGCCAAAAAGACAAACAATAAAAAGTGGCAAGTAAAAACGTATTAAATTAAGCGCAAAAAGTACAGTACGTAAGAGAATTATCCAATATTGTAACTTAATTGAAACAGAAAAGAAAATTTTAGACATGCAAAATGCAATTAATGCAAAAACAGAAGCTTATTTAGGATAAAATTTCATACATGTATTGTAGTTAAAGAATAATTAATACAAATTACAAAAATCTTGTAGAATGGATGTTATTTAGCTTACCTAAGACATTCAACTCGACACGGTAGCCGTTGAAATTATCACACGTTTCGATTGGTATAAGAAATGTTGTATCACAAAGATAGATATCCTCATCAGATATTTTTAAGTCATTTATTACTAATCTAAATGGATTTTGCTCCACTGTGACTCTGTAAAGAGAAAATTAAATCTTTTAAATATTTTAAAAATCATAAAATTATTGGTTATAGGAAAATTTATATCTCAATGGAAACGAATATGTTTAACGATAATAAGCTTATTTCGAACCCTAAAGGCACAAAGATTGAGCTTTCAGAATTAAGGCATAATTGACAAATATGTATTTAGATAGTAGGAGGGACCGAGAAATGCAATTCATGAAGCCACAAATAATATTGTGACGAACACGAATGCCAGAATCGCCGATAACCTGTCATAAATCGAAACTCGTAGTTGTCAGAATGTTCGGGTGACGATCTGTTGGTAACGTTCTACTATATAAGGGCTACCGGAGTGGTAGCAGGACACAGTTCTAATATAGTGTTGCCAAGTAAAGTGCAAGTGAATTATAAGTAAGCTCGAATAACGAGTAACTATGTTAAGTTAGTTGAGTTAGAAATAAAGACAAGTGTATAGCCATAAATGGTGACTGTTATTTAACAATCCAGTGATCGAACTCAGAGTACAGTTTCAACGGGAACGATTCTTTTAGTAAATCCGTTACAATATAGTATTTGCGTTCTTGATCATATCGGATTATGCATGTGGCAACACCACCAACTCTATTACTTCTAATTAAAAATGCAACCATGCTATTGACATTTTGTTTTGTACTGTCATATGTATTAACTTTCGTAAAACAAGTAAATCTTTCTTTCCGATTGACCTTCCAAAATAATTAATTCCAAACTTTTCAGTACAAGAGCAACTATCTCATGGTTTGAATTATTCTATTGAATTCTTTGACTTCTATTTGAATGCATAAAGAGTATTTTTGATCGTCCAAGTCATTCGAATGACTAACACTGGACTTAATGACATTAGGACACCCAATTAGGTCCCGAGATTTGGTTCTCTTGGTTTCTATACCTAGGCAACCCTTGCGCTATTAGCGAACTAAGAGCAAATATTTGTGCTCAAATTATTTCAAATAAATTAGAAGCGGGTTTTACCCCGTTTATAAAATATGATGTACTCTGCTTTTTATCGCTCTTTATATTTTACAAAAAATTTTTTTTTAAATAATAAATTTAGTTGGTACCTTTGGTCAAAGTTTTATCAGCTTTCATAATCATTACACAGTACAGATCAGCTAAGCGTTATTATTTCAGCAGGTTTCTGAGTTTCGAAGCAACTGTTTATAGCCAATTTTTTTTTTTTTTAGTTTAAAACCAACAGAGTGAACCTCTTGAATCCAATTATACGACTTTGATATTAGATCTTATTATGTTTTCTCATTACCTTTTCGCATAATCGTCCGATACGCTCGTCACATTGCTGTCGCCCAATAGCATTGCCGCAATGCGGTCGTCGCCCTTAAACCAATTTATCGAGTGCAGGTCACCGCATTTGGCTTTATTGACCGGACAGGGTATCACCACCGATTTGCCTTCGTGTTCGCTGAGTGTTTCATCTGCATGGAAAAGAAAGAAATTTTGTAGATATTATTATAATTGGTAGCATGGAGCATTTAAAGTTCAATTGGGAGGCTGCAAATCATTTTTAATAACATAATTTTGCTCTGGACCACAAATCGGCTTCAATATTTTTCTATTAAATAAATCTCGACTGAAATCCCTTGCATATAAACTGATTTGTATCTCTTTATTTATCCGTTTATTCACCGTTTTTAGAAATAGAACAATAGCAGCAACACTAAATCCATCGTTGGGCCTTTGCAAATATGCTAAATCACTTGATGAAGTTATACTCAAATTCAGAGTTACAAATAAATATGTACATTTTGAACCTTTAGCTCATGAATGAATGAAATTCCGCTAACTGAAACACAAAAAAATAAATAAATAAATCTAAGCGAAAAACTAACATTGAAGGGACCTTGTGTGGAGACCCACCCACACAATCAAATAGAAGTGATAATAAAAAGAAAATATGTGGCAAATCAAACATATCCTTGTCACGCTTAACTGACTACGGTCACACAGGAAATAAAGTTCTTTTCTCCCCAACTCAAAAGAAGCAAAATTTTTACATATTTTTCTCGGTTGCGTCCTTTTTCCTTTCATACGCGTTGCGGTTATCGGTAGCTTCGTCTCCCGCATGACACAGATAAGCTGCGAATAATTTACTTTTGAATATATGCATGCATGCAATTCATACAACTCAAATGGCCAGATAAAGCTGGGAACATGGACCGAATCCAGGGAGGAGATATGCGGCATATGAAGGAAGCAGAAGTGTTGCCAAAGAGCAGCAGAAGTTTGTAAATTTGCTTATTGTTATTGTTGCCAGTATCAGCTGCTGCTGGCGTGTAACTGTCGCTAATGTTATTTTATTTTCTTTTGATACGTTTGTGTATTTTTTCCGTTTCCTGCATCTTTTGTATCAATGTGTCCCATTGAATGAAGTGATTGCGTAAAACGACGTTAGTCATAAATTCAAAAGAGCAGCTCAAGCACACATACACTTCATTGTTTGTGAGCTATGAAGCTATGATTGCTGCTGGGAAATTTTGTAGTTGTGACAAAATTCAGCAAGATTCTTTAAAGTCGATTTATTAATATCAAACTAATTGCTTTATTCGTGGCTATGTGAGTAATAGATTACTTAACCTCGCAAAAGGATTTTCTTGTGCTCTTGCATTATGGAATAAGATTATGATGAAGCCGTCACTATGAAAAATTTCCCCTTATTCAGTTTAAGTGCACACATGCTGTAAAAGATACGGCAGCACCTTAATTTCGAATTTGGTAATTTTTTTGGGGACGTCTTTTCCCACCATGTTTTAACCAACAAGTTAGTTTTTGGGGGACGTCTTTTGTAATATTCGAATTTACATCTTTGTTGCGTAAGGCGACAGGTGTAAAGTGGGTCTACTACTACCAAAAAAAAAATTAATTGTGTATGACTACTGATTTCGCAATGTAGCTAAATTTCGGAAAATTCTACATTAATTAATTACGAAATAATTTGTAAAGATACAAATAAATAATAAATATTTCGAAAACAACAAAAGAATAGGCAGTTTTGAAATTCTGGGCACTGGCTTTGATTACACATATTTTATACATTAATAGCTACTTCTAGCAAACATAAGTATTTCCAAGTACACTAATTTAAATGAAGAAAAGTATTGCTCGCAATTTGACTCTTGAAACACGCAATGCCATTCAATTTACATAATGCGTTCAAATCCGCTCGATTTCCCACTCAATTTGTGCAAACAACACCCAATCAAATTTATTCATTTTTCCGCAACAGCAAAACGGCTAATGTAAATTAGAAAATTCCACTACTTGACGCTTGAAGCTTGTTAAATGACATTTTTTATTCCCACTTAGAATCACAGAATTAATTTGTGACACAAACGCCGAATTGTCCACAGACACACAGTTGCTCAGTTAAGCTCAAATAAATCCTAAAGATAAATCAGTTTAAAATATTTAGAACTGGCAAAATGGGATTTGGAAAGGAATTTGCATTTTAAAATTTTATAAAAGTCGCCAACAGCTTTCTATGCCCTTTTTAGAGCAACTTGGTTCGATTGGAGGGGTCATTCTGCTCAAGGTTCCAGCATAAAATGCTACGCCGCTTGTCATGTTGTGACGCAGACGAAACAATTCGAATGGTTGCCATTTTTAATAAAAAAAACAGAAAAAAATTATCTTATGTTTGACGCAAATGCTTTTTAATTTATAAGCAGTTTCGCACCACTCTTCTTTCACTTCTATAAATATAGTTTCACTAAGGCGTTGATATAGATGACATAATTATATTTAGATGACAATTATTTAAATATAAATGATAAACTGCTTTTTCCGATTTACTTGTTTTACAGAATCCACCATTTAGAGCTCAGTTCGAAACTACGTCATAGGAGCACAACACATTTTTAGACTTTTGAGCGGTGGGACCTTCTCTATTCTATTCTTTGACTCATACTCAATCTAGACTTACGTTTGTAATGCCAGTAACGCATTGAACAAATAGTATCAGTTGGAAGAAAAACTATTTAAATCTATCGCAACATGTTGCTAGACAGCGTGTTAGTTCTGTTCACCTAACGGTTGTTTGTAACAACTAGAACTAATCGAGTATAGATATATGTATATACATAAATGATCAGTATGAAAAGGCGAGTTGAAATCCGAGTCTGTCCGTCCGTCCGCCCGTGCAAGCGATAACTTGAGTAAAAATTAAGATATTTTGGTGAAACTTGGTACACGTGTTTTTCGTTACCGTCAGACGATTGGTATTGCAGTTGGGCGTAATTGGGCATCTGCCACGCCCACAAAATGCCATCAATATAAAACAGATAAAGTGCTATAACTAAGCAGCAAATTAAGTTATAAACGTGCTATTTGGTAAAGAGAATCCCAGTAGAGTGGGGCATCTGTGGGCAAAACCTTTTACATAATAGCTTTAATTATTGTGTAATAGGTGTGATATATATATCTTGGCTATATCAATCAAACTTGCTCTAAGTAAGTTTTTTTTAGCATCTCCTCATATACTGAGATGATGAGTGAAATCGGATAATAATCGCGCCCACCTCCCATGAAAAAGTTATGTTGAAAACTACTAAAAGTGCATTAACTCGTTGAAGGAACACGTCAGAAACATAAAATTTTGCAGCAAGTATGATACGGAATTCGTGTGATGTTTTGGTTATGGGTGTGGCAGCGCCCGCTTTTTTGTGAAATCTCATATCTCAAGAACGCCGATTAAACGATTTCAATAAAATTTGCTATGTCACATTATATTTGCATCCTTATGTCAGACTGTGAAACTGGACGAAATCGGGGAAAACCCACGCCTACTTCCTGATCTGGTGCCAAAAATGGAAAAAATCTGGCAAATACTTCCCCTAGCCCGCATATACCTAATATACAGATTTTCAACCTTCCGGTAGACTTAATATCAAATATAACATTAAATCTGTAAGATATGGTAATGAAATTGGAGGATTATCTTTCCATGATAATAGCGTGATCTAGTATCAAAAATGGCGAAAATGAGGTGAATACTTCCCCAAGTCCCCATATACTTAATACAAGGATTTTCAACCTTTAGACTTTATACCATATATTTCGGTAAATCTGTAAAATAACGTAATGAAATATGATGATTATCCTTCTATGATAACAGTGTACTTTGGTATCAAAAATGGGGAAAATCGGTTAAGCACTTCATGTAACTCCCATGTACCTAATATACGGATTTTCAACCTCCGGGTAGACTTTATATCATATATTTTGGTCAATATTTAAGATATCTTAGCAAAATTAAGTGAACGTGTAATATCGGATATACCATAGTTTACTGCCGAAAATGTGTAAAATCGGCCTACGTATTATCCCAGCTCTCATATACTACATATAATAATTTTCGCTATTCTAGCAGACTTTATGCCGAATATGTCGGTCACTGCGTGAGTTACTTTCACAAATTGGGCGAACACATGTTCCCTAATATACTTGAATAATGAAAAGAGTTAAAGTGATCAGTGCAGATCTGCCTCTATCCCAAAAATGCCCGACATAAGAATTCCCGACTTCCCACCTGACTTAAAACCGTTTATGTTGGTCAATATGCGTGATATTTTAATGATGAAGTGGATGATGAAGTGGATATATTTTCTTAAACACAATGTAATTTCCCGCTAAATTTTAAAGCAATCGGTCTAGATCATGGTCTAAGCCGCTTATTCTTAATATAATGATTTCATTTTCTCTGGTTGACTTTTTCCTCATGTATCTAGTATATTCAATTAAGCCACTTTGGTTGAGTTGATATGGCTTATATCTTATTTGAGTTAATTTGATAGATTTTAATATAAATATCTCTGACACGAAGCAAAATATAACAATGAAAGTACATGAGTCTATGGGCTGTAATATAAGTGAATAAGATACCAAATATGATTGCAATCCAATGACAAATTCGTCGAATAATGAATGTTGAATTCTTCCGCAACATTTTTAATATAAAGTTGTGCCTGCACACGAAAGCATATCCCCGCCTCTGATCTTTGCACATTGCGAGAGTATAAAATGTTCGGTTACACCAAACTTAGTGTTTCGTAAACATTTTAACTATGTGAAGGTGATGGCTTATCTCTGCTTGTTGGTCTGCCACCAAAATATTTTTACGCCAATGAGGGGGGTAACAGAGTATTTGGCAATGAACATCGATCTCTATCAGTTATACTAGAGATCTGATTACACTTTTGTCCAGTGTATAAACGCCCATTTACTGGTATTAAACACACATGTAAATGTAGTAGGTCTATCATAGTGCAAGTTCTCAGCCTGAAATTCATTACAGCGCTCAAGTAGCCTGAAGAAGACTAAAAAGAGACCTTAACTTACAAATTTCTTTGCCATGAATTTGTTAGAAGCTATCTCATCTACTCAGGGTACTCAGGTACCCAGGGCCTTCTAAAACAAAACAACTTCGAAATCAATCTCAGTAGCCATAAAAGTAATTAAAAACTCTGAATGGTTTATTCAACTGCAGCCTACATACTTTCACGCTGATATTTCCACTCGTATTTTTAATGAGCTGAAGGTACTAGTAGCCAAGTACTCAAGCCAAGTAGAGCAACAAAAAAGTAGTTTTCAATGTTTGCAATTTTCAAATTAAAAAGTTGATTTCGAGTATCAGAACAGTTTGAATGCATGTATTAATTTCAGTAATATTAATATTTAAAATATTTTTATGCTCAGAACTTCAGACATGACTCTTACTAAGGAAAACATATAAAGCACATATTTACAATTCCAACGATGTGATTCTTATTTTTTTCTTTGTATTTAAAAAGTAAGTCAGGACATCTGCAATGTTCTCACTCATATTTATGTATCTATGTATCTATGTGGTTATGTACATATGTATGTCATATAAATGTGTGCGTAATCGCTAAGTAATTTCGAAATGCTAGCTTTGTAGTCAATAGAAAATATGTTTCGTCCAAAATTCTGGTTATGCAATAGAAAAGCAATAATATATACATTATGCACATACATACAACTGGATCCGGAAGAGCGAGCTAATATTTCACATGCGCATTTACATAATTTTCATTTTCCAAATTTACGAAGCACACAACAGGATTTCCACCACAAATACGAAAAATACACAAACACACAGGCGCATATCAATCAGTTTTCATAGCAAGCATTCAGTGGAGATAAAAATCTAAAATAAAATAATGGCAATCATGTCTAAGTTGAATGGTCGGTTGTAAAAATTGGAAAATATTGTGAGCAAAGACGCACAACGCAAAGCATTTGTTAAATAAGATGAAGACGAAGAAGAAGAAACAGCATGAAGACCAGAATGTAAGTAAGATTTTGAGTTAGCAACAACAAAGAGCGAACCACAAGATAATCTAATATGATTCTTGAAGTAAGCAGCAGTTAAGAATCAACGTCGAGACAACCACTTCAAAGGCTCTCACACACACACACGCAGATGCTAGTGGATAAATGCACGAATGAATGGACGGACAGTTGGAACACTGACATATACCGAGTGAAGACTAGCGGTAATAAGTATTGCAGCTATAACTGCGCCCAGGCAGCGACCGGCCAGCGTTGGACGACGTCTGCTCAAACTGAATGATTTCGGTTAAGTGAATGGACAGTTTTATGGTGAACAACTCTCTTATGTGGTTAAGCGTATACGGTTATGGTTGTAGATATGGCTTGAGGATGCTACTGGCTGTCGGTCCAAAGTACACATACATTTGGACATATACATGCATACACATGTGTTATTGCTTAAATCACACTTGTTTAGCTGAAATAGTTTTGATAAGTTTTATTACATCATTTTAGTAAATAAATAGATAGAGCTTTCATATATTTTGCTCGTTAGTGATGCTATCCAGTGAAGTAACACGCACATAACTCAAGCAACATAAAATATTTGAAAATATTTTTATAATTCAGGTATTATTAAAGTAACAACTCAAAATATAGACTCTCCTGAAAAGCGAATTTCAAAAAAAAGAAAAGTAAAATAAAATCCATAAATAAATGAAAGCTCTCATATGTCATATAATATTTAATGTGTGCAGAAAATCGTTTGTGGATAAAGTAAATTGAGAGTGTGATTAAACCAGCCACACGCTCTGCCTGCTCTGTGGAGCAAGGTTTGATCAATAATCACTTAAATAAGTTATTATTATTTAAGGAAAATTCTTTAAAGATGAAAGCGATAATTTTAATACGAAAAGTAGAGAAACAATTCATTTGCACAATAACAGTTAGAATTACAAAAAATACACAACAAAGATATCAGTTTGACATTTAAAATAGCGAAACAGCCGCTCTGTTGTCGTCTTGTCTGTTCGTAATCATCAACGAACTCTTACTTAAGCTTAATATAGTGGTTTTTGCAGCTGTTATTCAATTCAGTGCCGAACAAGTAGTAGACTCGGTGCTAATAAATTTTATAGCGCCATATTACTGAATAGAAGATATAAACGGCCCATTATATATACAATCCGATTGCGAGGATTTAGCGGATTCGTAGCTCCGTGCACTGCCACTCGTCAGTACTCTTTTACATTATGGTAAACTGCTATAATAATGAGCTTTGTATTGGCATAAAGATTTTCACTGAATGCTGCCACGAAACTTTCGCGAAGTCGTCAGAATACATTTGTATGAAATATTAACCATGCCTCGAAACTATTCGGCCTTGTTGATCAGTCGGACTAGCACGTACGTCGTATTTGAAAGCTCTCGATAAATTATTTAACTAAGTTAAAGCAAGATTAGTCACGAGTGTAGCTATTCATATTTTCGGCTTCGAACACGATGTCAGGCGCTTTTATAGAGTATGCATATTTCATCATAAAGCAATGATAATCTTCATTTCAGGGGTCTTCAAAATTGCACTCAGTGATCGAATTGAACAGGTTTTGTTTTTGATAAATGTCTATAATGAAGCTAAAAAGTACATAAACCATCAACTACCCAAAATCATTATAAAATGCGATGAATCACCATCCGTTAGCACAACGAAAAATTAGTGATTACGTCAGAAAATATTAATGCTATTGTATCGGTGAATTAATTGAAGTTACCCTTGAGCATTTGTATTAAAATTTTAAGTGAGATTTGATTATTATATTGAATTCAAAAATGTGTTTACGTTGGGCTCCGTGATTAACAAAAACTGAAATTCTAAGATCTGTTCCTTCGTCAAGCAAATAACCGATAGTTTTCGATATGAATCTAAGCAAAGTATCTCAAAAATTGATTCAAACATGTGCGAAAACTTATCATAATGATTTGTGGAGATTATGGAGAATTTGGATACTAATGAATATTTCCATAATAGTCGGATCCCGAAATCATGACCAGTTCAGCATTTATAATAATAGAACTTGGTGACTTTTTGAATGACTTTCGAGAGAGCCAACAGTCCAAGTGAGCAGAATGTTGCAACTTGCAAATCAAACCAAATATATATTTGCTAAAGAAATGGCTAAAAAGTTTTCCTACTTTGGCTACCGGATACGGAAATAGAATTATAAAAGCCAAAGCCCGTCAGCTAACCAATTGGCCAAAGATCGACAACTAAGAAAACACACAAAACCACAAGAAGAGAATAAAAGAGTGAAATAAATACGCGAGCACACACACAACTGCAGAAAAGAGCCAGCCACAAATGAAAATGTAGGAAATGGCAGAGATAAGAAAATGTTTGTAAATGGCTTAAACACCACAGAAACTTCCACACTCATGCAACCGCATTTGTAAGAGAGCGGCGTGGGGCAAGCGGGTCCGAAGTGCTCGAGCGCATAGACGCTGAGAATTGCTTGTGGAGAGCAGAGCTGCTTGAATTTTGATTTCGTGCGCCGAAAAGTGGGCGCAAATGTTTGTCGAAGAACTTGACTCGGCGAGACGTTGTGAGTGTTTATTTCATAAGGAAAAATTGGAAATTTATGAACAGGAAACCGCACCCACTTGCCGCCACCACCAGCTGCTTGTAAATGTATGAAGCCATATATATTTGTGTGCATATTTGTATGTATATTAGCGGCAAGTGCTGTACGAAAAGTTTTGCCGTGCACTGTAGTTGTGCGAGTTGTGCGAAATGAAAAGGAATCAGAAATGAAGTGCGATTTACGGCCATTGAAATCAAAGTTTAGTGTTGCTTGAGTTGATTGCTTTCGTGGAGACGGACAAGCGGTCAGATTGTGTATGCATTGTTGTGCGTGTGTGCAAAGTGCCGGGGTGTGGCTGCTTTGGTCAGAGAAATTTCGGAATTTTATACGATTGCGAAAATGATTGCTAGCACACACACATACATATACACATATACATACAAATATATAGTGTGTGTGTGTAGCTTAGTTTGTATGTCAATCAGTGCAGGAAAGCAGTGGGTAGCACAGTCGAGTGGTTGATAACATTTTCACTACAATTTGGTGAACATTTCCTTAATAGAAAAGGCGAATCTTCTGGGCATTAGCAAGCAAGCCGAAATTAGTGGCGCACAAAGTTGATTCGTGCCTCTGATATATGTGCTGGTAGTAGTGTGTTTGTGATCTTCGAGTGGACGTGGTGGCAGCAGGCGGATGTGACGCTGTACAAGCGGCTATACAAATTAGTTAAAATGTGTGAAAATGAAAAATGAGGTGATAAATTCTCGCAACAAACACCAGCGACAAATATATATGCATGTGTGTGTGTGTGTGTAATTCGGTGATTTGAGTGGATAAGCAGCTAAAGTAAACTATCTGCTTGGATTGAAGCTGTGGGGCGCAGCTGATGGCAAGAGAATGAAAGTCTGAAGTGGAAGTGGTTGTGCGGCTCTTCTAGTCATGTGTGCGTGGGTGTGTGTGTGTGGGAGAGGGCTTATACGTCGGTGAAGCGCCTTAAGTGTTGCGCAGACAGACGCGCGCACACTGCCTCATAAATATCATACAGATACATACAAACGCTGATAAATATATATTTTGGCAAAATTAGTTGTTTTCGCTCACGCTGTTGTCAGGGATAAAAGGATAATCGTTCTCGAGCTTAATTTAGTAAAGCAATATTTGCGGATTTGCGCACGAGTGTGTACGGCACATAAAAGCACGTTGCACATTTAGGCAGATAGCGAGTAAGTTGCATAATTTGTTGGCGGTGGCGAATGGTGATAAATACGAAAATTCTGCGTGCTTCACTGTCGAGTGGCGCATATACACGCAGATCTAAGGAATTATGATTGGGTGCTAAGTCAATGCTGCGTTGTTGACAGGTGCGCGGTGTACGTGCCAATTTTAATTGAGGTTATGAATTTGCGCCTTGATGGCATGTTGGAAGTTGTGCTATTTATTTATATTTGTACTATGGTTGTTGCAGTACAGTACTGATTGAGACTTGGCATACAAAAGTAGTAAAAGTGTTCATTGTAGGAGTTTATATTGAGAAAAATTTAGCAGTTTTCAAACTTTCAACTGCTAACTTCGATGGGGCGCAGGCTGCTATATAAAGGTTTCTAAATAGTTCATAGCTCTGACTCAATTAAAAAGATTTGTGCGAAATGAACGACCTTTTCCGATCATATTTGTTCTTAAATTTGTGTAAAATTATCCTCATATGAGTTAAGAGCGACGTGTAAGCTAGAGAGATAGTAGACGCTCTCAGCACCGAGTCAATATAGTCTTAATACTAATCTCGACATGAAGTAACTGAGTTTTTGGAAAGTATAGTAGTAGACAAAATTCGGACCCCAACGTATGGGCTTAATGTGCACTTAATATGCTTCGAAATGGCACGATAGATGCAAATAGATATGAATAATTTGAACCTTTTTGTTCTGATATAATAATATTAAATTTTTTCTTACTGATGAGTTTTGAGTTTTGTGTTCCGAAGGTGTTATTTGTGTAAAGAAAAAAGTAAAATATATAAAATACAGGCTATGTTCAGAAAAAAATACCATAGTGCATCATCAATTTTTGCCTCAAAGTCAAACGGTCAATATGGATATGGAAATGGGTAAGTTCAACGCCGTTTGTTTAAAGCAATCTGAAAAAAATTCCCGGATTAGTGGAAAAACAATTCTTCGCTTTTGGTCACTTTGGCTCAATTCTGCTCGCATTTCGTTGCTTGTTCGTGAAGTTTTGGCCAAAAACAATACTGTAACGATGCCCCAACCTCCATATTCGCCAGACGTGGCTTCGTCTGACTTTTTCGTTTTCCAAAAATTAAGAAAACCTTAAAGGGGCAGGGCCGTTGTTTTAAAAATATAGATGACATTAAAAGCGCATCGCTGAAAGAGCTAAAGGCTATCCCAAAAATCGAGTTTGAGAAGTGTTTGTACGACGATTGGAAGAAGCGCTGGCACAAGTGCATTATATCGAATGAAGACTAGTTTGAGGGCGATAACATCAATATAGACGAATGAATAAATATTAAAAAAAAACCGGAAATTTCCGATATTTTTTGAACCCTCCAAAACCAAGAAACTAGGAAAAAACAAAAACAACTAATAACCAAGAAGATCGTATACTTAAGCATCTAAGCAATTGAAATCGATTTAAAAGTACAGAAAATGCAAAGAGCTAGTATGTTTAATCGGAGCCGAAATTAGCTTAATGGATGAAGGCTGACCAAAAACCCTTTGAACTTTAAACGCATCAGAAAAGGCTTCAATGGACTAAAATACCAGACATTTACCGAGGAATCCAAAATTAACCTTTTAAGATTAGTTGGTACATCCACCATGTTCATAAATGGGTGATTAAGGCGGTCTATCTAGCTAACTGAATCAAGAATGATATAGGAGTGTTCTCGATATTGGGAGTTGAAGGTCTGGTGTTAATTGCTGAAACTGTAAATGCGGAAAAGTACCAAAAAGTTTTAGATTATAATATAATGGCATCCATACAGAAAATTTTTTCGTGCGCTGAAAGCGCCATCTTTCAGGGCGGTTCCGCTCCCCGCTATCGTGCAAAGAAGGTTAAGTTAGATTTATTTTATTTCCAATTTTTCCACATAACATTGAATATTGAAAATTAAATTAAATAGTTAACTAATAAAATATTACAGAATTATTTTTAAAACAATATTCCTAATGAAATATTATAATATTATAAATAAAAAATAAAAAGAATATAAATAAAAAATATTTTTTATGACACCTTACTTTAGAATTTTCAAATAAACTATATTTGTTGACGTTTCCTTTTTATTTTCTTTTCGGAAATTTAAAAAAAAATTGCTTAGAAGTCGAAAATTTAAAGATATTTCAAAGGACTTAAAACTGGGTTTCACCTAAGACCCGGGATGAAATCTAATAAAATTTTTCTGTTATCCACTGTTTGATGATTATTTAGCAACCAAATGAGCAAAATCCTCTGAATACATCCCTTAACATCAAGATAGTTTGATTTGCTTGCAATAAATGCTTTCATAATTACATTTTTGTATATTTTTCTTATAAGATTCTTAAAAAAATTGCTAAGTCTTCTGGAGGCGTTCTACAGCTTTTATATTCCTAGGCTTCTCGGGTAGCATTAAAAGCAAATATATAGCATATAAATATAGCAAATTACAGCAAAACACAGCAAATAGTAGAAGATCTGAGCAATATCCATTAAAGCTTTAATTACCATTAATTAATTACCATTAAAGCTTTAATTATTATTAAAAGCTTAACTAAAAAGCTTTGATTTAGTTTACTAAACACCACTTTATCGTACGACTTTTTACTGGGAAACCAACATTTAAACTTACACGTCGACCACCGTTGTTCCGATTTCCCCACCTGCTAAAGCATGGTGCTCTCAAAATTAGACAACAGACTTGCCTTTGGAAATACTATACAAAGCTAATTTAATTTTATGGGCACTATTGCTATGCATACCTAGCCCATGTGCCCGCCTCTACTGCGCCAAACAGCAGCAGAGGCAGCTGCCGGCATTCCATTCGACTTAATCAAATTTAATATCGATTAATTGATTGATCGTGCAAATCATGAATACGAGATGAAGGTGAGACTGGTCCGTAAATTTTAGTCCTCATCGATGGTTTTTTATGCGCTTACACACTTATATGAATTCCGCTGTATTTTTCGTTGTCCTTTTGCTGCCACCAGTGCTTCCGGTTGGCGTTGGAGCCAACGCACGGCCGACTGATTGGCAAGGCTTCGCGCGTCTCTTATTTTCCGTAGCACCGCAAGCACACGCAAAACAAGAAAGTGCGCGCCTGAAGAGAGCTCAGGGAAATTACAGCGATAAAAAAACACACACAGACACAAATGTAAGTAAACGAATGTACAGTCTTTCATGTGTATATGTGTGTGTGTATGTGTGTGTTTATTTTCGTTAAGCGAATTGATTGAACGTGCAATGCTGGCGAAGTTCAAGACACAGCATGAATATGTGAAAGAAGATGGAATATGCTTGCGTGCGTGTGTGTGTGTGTGTATATGTGTATGTGCCAAAGGGAAAACAAGCAGAATTACTTGCGAAGCAATCACTTACTTATGTATACCCGCGCACAACTACAAACAACCACATAAATTTAAGTATGTATTACATGAATAAATATATTCGTAAAGGGAATAACGCAAAACGCAAAACGCAAACGCTCCAGCAACAGCATAGCGCCGTTCGAACACTTTTGGGGGATAACAAATTGATTGTATTGCATACTTTTTTGCTGCTTGACTGAGTAAAGTGCGCGCCAGCATGTCAGCAATACTCACTTTGCCGGCAATACACACAGCCACCCGCATCATCTATAATGCATTCATCTATGTGTGTGTATGTGTTGGTGTGAGCCAGCATATATGCATAAATCGCTGAGGTGTAAAACATGCCATCAGCAGTTTTAATAGAATTTCGTGTGTGTGAACACACACGGATATGCATGCGTACATACACAGTCATACACACAGTTATTTACCGTTGATTGTGCCATTTTTATATGTAACGAAACGAAAAAGTGAAGCTTTCGAAAATAATAAAAAGTGTTGCATACTTCAGGGATGCATAAAATGGTGATTTAGCACAGCTAGAAATCGCGCATACACCGAATTGAAGGTGTGCACACAAATATTAAAGCATAAATTGACGCGCTGAAAGCGATCAGCTTCATTGTAGCGCACATTTACAGGGATTTATGGAAATATACATTGTTCAGTGCCTCGTACGCGCTCTTAATATTTATGCTGTGAGTAGCAAAACAAAAAAAAGGGAGAAAAACAAAAATAAAATAAGAATAATTCAAGTCTGCTGATAATAAATATATTAGTCGTTGTAAAGAAGTGCGAAACAATATGGTGTCGTTGTGAAAAATATTTGAATTTTCGTGATTAATGAAAATATTTACGCATCAGCAGCTAGTGGGACTATGTGACGCCACCCAACCAACATTTAATGAGTGATTACACTATATACTCATAACTACACCCATTTGTATATTATATAAGTGTGTAAATCAAGCGTTAATGATGTGCGCGTAATTTCTTTTTATATATGTAAGCGCATAAATTCTTTTAACGATGGGTGTCGACCACAAAAAATCGCGTAGATAAAAAATAGCAATTTGAAATGCATTAAGCATTAAGTTGATAAACGTATAGCATGCATTTAGGCGCGCGGTCCTTGTAAATAATACTCAATGTTATTTTATACGAATTTTGTTGTTTTGTGTTACTTTAATGTAACTTCGACTTTTGGGACCCATCCTGCTACGCCCTTTGCATAAATTTTTGATGTTGTTGTTCTTTAATGTGATATGATGATATGATGATGATGTGATATTTGTTTCTTTATTTGTATATAAAGTTAATTGAGTAGATCTAATTGTGAAAGCGCTTGTGAGTAGACCTTAAAGTGGTGTATTAATGCCCAGTTATATGTACTTATAACCAAAAAAGAAGGCGGCGAACCGACATCATGAACTTTGTAAGCTTCCTACAACAAATATTTGCCGAGCTATCGAATTTTTTAATATAAATAACATATTATTTTCTTAATTTATGATACAACTGTTTTACATTTCTACACTATTTATTTCATATTTGTTAAAAATTAGTAGTTTTATATGAAAGCGTGTTTTTTTTTTATTGTTTCTCATTATTCGTAGGTTAGTATGGCCGGACCTCGAATCCGGGGTGTTCTGATGGTAAAGGCTGCCCATGAAATGCTTAATTTTGCGAATAACATAATCTCAAGTAGGAGAAAAGCGTCAAGTAAATTAATTTTGTAAAAGTCTATGTTGTTAATAATTTGAATATTTTCTATAAATAGCCTTAGATTGTTTTTTTTTTTCATAAAATTTAATATGTCAAATTCTGTTATTGTATTAGGTGTTCTTCTACATAGTACTTTCCTAGTAATCTTTTACTCACCTAACCTCGCACCTAATTTACTATATGTTAAAGTTTTTCGATCGGTAAAAACACTACTTTTAAAATCCTTTCATCTCACCTCGCTCTCATCTACAAAAACGAAATTCCACCATCTTCTCTAAGATTAACTTCGTGTATTTTTACAAGAGAGTGAATGCTCAAGAGGGACAAGTCTTCAACCTTAACATTTTTATATATGTACAGCTACGTTGAAAGCCTATTTGCATTGGCTTCTGAGAAGATAAGGCAATATTAAAATATAAGTACACATATGCATAAAATAAATCTCATATTTCACTCAAGCTCCCCTTTAACATTTCGCAAATGTAATTTCATACTTGGCATTTAAAAGCCGCTTTGTAAATATCCACGCTACGGCTTGTGACATGCGTTTATAATTTTAATGCTTTCAGCAAGCTGTTACCTATGTACTTAAATTTGGGCCCGAAAATTAATTGAGATATTAAAATTTTAGTGAGAGCTTTCGGTGCGTATTAATTAAACCACAGTGCGTCACGTGTTATGTGGTTGGCAAGTAATTGTGTTCCTCCTGTAAAGGTGGACTTTTAAGGGCGCAAATAAAGCGAAATGAAGGAAAAGAATAAGAAATATTCAGAAATTTAAGGTTAGGATCAAGATGTTGCATTAATATAAAAGCTAGAAAAAGCTTGAAAAAGCTCGGAGAACTATAAAAGTTCGTTAAAGCAAAAGAGAAAGTTGTTGGAATAACTATTTAGTTATAGCTCAGTCGGATATAGAGGGCCCGACAAATCTGCTGAAACTTAATTGAAATTGCATCGTCGTCTTCGATTTATCATTTCTCTACTCGCTCTCTTTGAGCGCTGAACTTTTGTAAAACAGTTGCAAGCAAAACCATGTAAGCGAGTTGAGTTTATTAGAGGAGAGTATTCAATTGTTGAAAAGAGTTTACTCAATAATATCTAGGTTTGTTTTGTAGATTTTGTACTAACTTTGCAATTGTGAATGGCTCAGATGTCAAACATCTGTCAAATTGGAAATACGAAATTTCTTAAAGTATTATTTTGTACAAATTGAAATCATACGACTATTCAAAATACTCGACAAGAGACATAACTATAAGATTATTAGAGGATATATAAATGCAAGTTTCACCGTAAGTGTTGTCAGTTCGTTAAATAGCTAGCATAGTTTGTTCGTTGAGCTACTCTCTAAATTTTTTCGAATCGCAGATGCTATTATAAGCTATTATGAGTCTTTCTTTGCTTTTATGATATCTATAGACTATAAGAATTGGTGTCCAATTGTTTTAAAATTTAACCTAATTATTGTCTTCAATGCAAACGTTTATTTCTTTTTCGGAAGACAATATTTTCGCGAGATGTGTATGTGTATGTAAGTTTCAATGTGATTTCTGAGGAATTAATATTGTAATCTTGTAGCTAAACAAGTGAGAAAAAAAATATGAGCGCGAAATAGAACGTATTCCGACGATATTCAATTTATAAAAACTTTAGAATAGAATTGCCACCCACCTAGAATTTAAAATCCAGGAAACCTGCTGGAAAGTTATTAACAATTAAATTTAAGTTTAAATGCCAACTATCAAAAATGGAAAACTGTGTAATATATTACAAAATATATGCCAAACACAAAGTATTTAGTAACGACTGCTGGAAAGTACTCATTTTAAAACGATTTTGGAATATAGTTGACACTTACCAAAAATTTTCAACTGAGAACAATATTGTATATAATTAAGGTTAAGCTTAAGGCTTTTAAGTACAATTCCAAACATTTATTCAGGAAGTTTTTAATTTCGACAGATTTTAGTGTAAAACTTAAAAACATTTTTACCCCTATTTAATACTGTTGGTAAATGAAATTATTTAAAATGATTCGAAATCGTTTTAAACGTTTTTTTGAAAGTGATTAAGTTCAGGTATAGAACAGCTTAAAGATCGCCTAGAAAGGCCTTTGATTTTTACAAATTTATTAATTATAACTAACATAATAACTGTTCATTATCGCATTGTCATGGTAGTAAGAGTTAAACGTTTATTTAGTCCCAAAAAAATATTTTTCAAAAAATATGTTTTCCTTATATTTAATGGACTTGAAATTATGTATCCTTCCCAAAATTCTCCAATTTTCTGTTCCCTGGACAAATATATATATATATGTACATATGTATAAAGCAATTAAGGCGTTGAAGCTTGCTCATAAGTACTCCGCATTAGTGTCTACCTTTTCGGCTACTCCACCACAAATTGATTTAAAAGCTTGCGTTGTCAAAGTCTGCACCACTAAAAATCAATACATGCCCGTTTTTGAACAATTCAAATCAATTTCATCTTTTCGGGGCGCAGCGATAATTATCTGACCAACAACAGACATCACATTAGCACCAACCGACCACACAAAATGCCCATAAAAGCACAAAGTAACGAGTGTAAAAAAGATATTACCCACAAGCGCGAGAGGCATTAATGCGACAAAATGTGGGCAGGCGCCGCAAAAAATGTCAACTGATTTCAATCGACAACTTCATCAGACATGATAAGCGCGTTAGAAGGACACAGACAGGCAGCTCTTGTTGTTTTTGTACGGACATTTGATGTGCTCAGGTCGGCAACACACCAACACACGCAGTCGGCATACAAGCCGTGCGAGGGCTCACGAGAAGTACTGGAAGGAGCGGGGTAGTTAGTGTTGACAGAAACTTATTAATGGACGAGCGTCGGACATGTGAGTGGCAGTTGGAGAGCACACGCTTCCATCTTTTACGCTTTAAATCTGCCAGAAGGCAGGATATTTGAGGCTTACAGCGCACTTCTATCCAAGCGGCAACTCATGCCCAGAATTGTAAACATTTTGCAGAAAGTGGCAATGTTGCACGAAAATACGAAGAACGGAAGCGAAAACCGACAATTATTATCTAACGGCGTGTAGGGGGAATGCCAAAGGGTAGGGTGTTAAAGCATTTGGGCTTTGAAGAGTAAGAGTTTATTAACGGCGCTAGCTGGACCGTTATATTGTTTGGAACATGAGTATGTTGGAGCGTGATTTAGATAAGCGCGCATAATGGCTAGGGGTCCTTGATGATTTTAGATTTACCTACCATATATACCTACATATATATGTATGTATGTGCGCATTTAATATCACGCCTGTTGTTGTTTACAAAATATTTTGATTGTGCGATTTGTTGGTGGTTTTGCTAACAACATTTCTAACTGTATAAACATACATATATTCACATTTGTTGTTCTTGTTGTTGCCTGTGGTGTACTTTAATTGTGCACAAGGGAGTCATTTCAAACTTGTAAAATTATCGACAAACACATAAACGTGTATCTCCCGTGTTAACAACTAAGTACGGTTACAAATCCACCTACACACACACACATACATACATACATACATACATACACTTACAAACACATATATGTGTATTTGGAGAGTTAAATATAATGTAAATAGTTGGAAATTTCCTTGCCTCTGCACACTTCACCATAAAGTGTGCTAATGCTTATGCTGGCCACAAGTGTCAAGGCCCACAGAGTTCTGGGGAAAAAACTGTTTTTGCGACAGTTTGAAAAATTGCAAAAATTATTCTCCTTTTGAAGCGTCGTTGACGCAAGGGAGAAGTATTTGTGCGCACTTTAAACTTAAAGATTCTTTTAAGCTCTGTGGGAATTCGGCAAATGCTAAAGTGTGCGAAAACTTTTATTTTACAGCGACTTTTGCTCAAATGAATTCGAAACGTAGAAAAATGTAACATTTTATATTTACCTTAACTCAAGAATTTAAAATTTAATACAGACACTGATTTGGGAATTTTGATCAACTGCGTTTAAAGCAGCTTTCCGATATTAGTTTTGAAAAATTTACTTTATACTTTTCAGATATTCGAATTTGATGACTCAAATAGTTATAGTAATGAATTTTACTGCTTTATAAATATCTAGGTGAATAACGATAGCTATGGTGTTCAAACCAAAGATTGCGATGGTTTTAAGAGTTTAATGAGGAACATACTTATCTGAAGACAGACAATCTAATATTCATGTATTTGGAGGTCGATGTAATAAAAATATCTGAAAAATCGATTTTTTCGTGAAATTGAAATAAAAATTATTGAAATTTCGCAAATGTATATTTTAGTAGGTGGCCTATTTTAGCGAAAAACACTGAAAAAGAGCAAGAAATTTAAGAATCGTAAAACATTTCGAGAGATTCGTAAGAGAGTAAGCAACTAGCCTTCTTCGAGCCGTATATCTACCTCTGTTCATAACGACGCTCGAAAATCATCCGTTAAATATACCGTTCAACATCAACGTCGACAATTTTTTTAATCTTTTATTCTAAGGATTTTATTGAATTTTAATAAATTTTTTGCGAAGAAAACCTCGAGAAGTGATGGCAAGTGGTGAACTTTTGGTAGAAAACTGAATAGGAAGTCATCGCACGGGCACTCTAACCATCGGATTCGACTTCTTGTCAATTTTATTTACAATATTCACTCCGATAAATGCACCCGTGGTAGATTAAGACCAGGAAAATATATGCGGCGAAGAAACCATCGACATTCCGGACGAAAAGTGATGAAAAGGAAGCAAAAACTTTTCGTGAAAAGTGTAGAGCTATCAACACAATAAAGCAAATATCTTTGAAATGTGGAACAATTGAGTAAAGTAGAAAAAATTAAATTATAATTCACCATGAATTTCAAAAACCAAAACAACATTTTGTTACAGTGTTCTTCTATATAAAAAAGCATTTGATAAAGTTATTCTGCAGAGCTATATAAGATCAAGAAATAGTTTCCTGCGCCAAATTATCTTCTTCTTAAGCCTTATGCCTCGGTGAATTTTCACAGGAAGAAAGATTGAATATAAATACTGGGGTATTTCGAAGAAACTGCAATTTCTGTGTTATAAGCGATATTTACACCCAATACAGTGCTATGTACTTCAGCCTCCTATGTTGACGATACAACAATCGTCCCAAAAAACAAAGCCCTCGTCGAGGCTGTTTATGCATTATAGCTAAAGATTTTCATGGTTGAAGACTGGCGAAACGAATGGAAAATTATTGTCAATGGTCAAAAATCGTTAGAAATAAAATTCACATTAAAAAGCATAAAATGTCCACAAGTTGCTCTAGATAATGTAAGAATTCCAGAAAGCGACACTAATAGATAACTTGGAGTACATCATGACATTAAATTGAAATAGAAATAGCATAAGGCATAAATCAAAAAAATAGACTGGCTTTTGTAGTATAGACCTCAGCTCAAGCTGAAGATGAAGGTTCTTTTATACAATGCAGTTTTGAAGCCAGTGCGGGTTTGTGACCTACAGCTCTTGGTAATGGCTGGCAATTCCTACACTGAAATTCTATAAAGGACTTTTACAACAATAACAAGCGCTATTTGATTTATTTGCAATTTCGAAATTATTTATTCGAATATTCAATTTCGAAAACATTTAACATAACCTTTGCTAAAGCTGAAATTGGAATACTGACGCTTATATGTTACTTAAGGCTAAATAACCGCCAAAGAGCGATATTAGCTGTCTTAGGTGATCTCATTTAATGGATATTGCAGATATATTTTGAGAAAACTTGTGATAAATAAATACAATAAGTATACCATTAAATGGATAGCACTTACGAGAGCTAAATCAATTTTGCTATAGTTAATAAAGTAATAAGTTAATACTCTACCACATTGGTTTATTAGCCCAGGGTTAGGTTGCAAATCAAGAGTATGTTGGTAGACAATGTAGGTTTTCATTTGTGTTTTAGGAAATGACATCGTCATCATCCTATATATTCTACCACCATTCGGATATATACAATGGGTGGAGCCTTGGAAAGTACGCAACACCAAAAGTCGAACTCTACCAACATATAATAAATTAGATAGGATCCTATCCTCTGACGTAGAGGCAGCTTTTCTTTAAAGCTGACACTATTTGATTTCAAATATTCATGGTGCAAAACGTAATGACTGTTATCAACTGAGAAGCACCTAAGACATTCTCGTCTCAGCTGATATTTCAACATTAACAGTTATAGCTTTGAAGTTATTAACACCTACGCATAGCAGACAACAATGAAGAGAAATTCCTCGCGATGAAAAAAAAAATATTAAATCTTTCAATAGCAGAAAAATATGGGTTTCTAGAAAAAGGTTTGCGAAAGTTTTGTGGAGATTCATATTAAAATAGAGTCATTAAGATTCAGATTAAAAGGTGCGTCAGATTAATTAATGACTTAAAGTAGAACGGTCGCTCTCTCTTGTTTGAAGAAGTGCACAGGTTTCCTCTGCGGTGCTCCTTGACTCTCTATAGTCTGTTTCGAAAATTTGCTCTGCAGTGGCGACGAATGAGTTAAAAGCAGGATTGCCATAAGGTAATGAGAAGAATCATAAGTTACAATAATGATTGTAGAGAGTTTAACGTTTTGTGAAATGCTTTTTTTAATTTCGTAGACGTCTCACAACTGGAGATATCGTATATCCGAAATTAGTTTCTCTTTTGACAAACTTTTGAGGTTCGGAAGAGTTTTTTGAAAAAATTCTAGAATGTTTCTTTTATCTTATAAATTCAAGGCACATATCAAAAAGAGTAGCGATGCAACGCTTCCACAACAGCCGCTTCTACGATACCGGAATTTATGCAGATGTTTTTATGTAATAAAAAGATGTAGAGATGCCAAATATCTAGCAAAAATATAATAATCAGAAGCTAATTAAAGCTCTTCGTTAAATGTTTTTCATATTTTTATTATATTAGTATTATTATTATTAGTATTACGCCAGGGAATTACCTATTTAGTACTGGACAAGATAAACTAGTAAAATTTACAGGACCTCCTTCCTAAAGGTCGATTTTTTAACGCTTAAAATGTAGAACTAAAATTCTAAAGCGCTAAATGCAGCAGACTAAATCGCTTTTAGTGAATATAATGTTTGTAAGTATATGTAAATATGTATGCACCACTTGGTTAAATGACATTTTATGGCGGTAGACATTTTTGCCCAATTTGTCTGCGTTCGTCTCGCACACACACACACAGCTGCAGCCGCTGCTACTTCGGTGTGTCTCATAATTTAATTTAATTACATTTTGCACCATAAATAAACCCACTAAGACCAACTAGTCAACTAAGCCAACACACAAAGGCTTCGTGGCACTTCGGGCGCGGAAGATCTATTTGGAAACGAGTTAGACAACTCGACTGTCAGACAGTCAGTCACCCAGGCGCACCAGCAACTACATAACGGCACATTCAAACAGTTGGTTGTTTAGCCTGTAAAGGCAGTTAGTGCGTCAGTCCTACGGTATGTTATAAATATCATAGTTGAAGCGCATATAAATGTGGAGCGAAGGAGCGGAGTGGAGCAAACACAGTTAGTTACATTTGACAAAGTCTAAATTACACTTGTGGCTTTTCGCTTTTAGTTTCAGCACATGCCTTAGGTTGTTGTTGCAGACTGCACAGCCTGCTTGCCGCTAATGGCGTGCACACGCTTGCATTTAAGTATGTGTGTGTGTGTGTGTGTGTGTGTGAGGAGCAAATGAAAAGGAAAGAATTAAATAGTAAATGGCAGCGTTACTTAACCGCAAAGTGCTTCAATGGATCCCCTTTGCACGCTCGTATATTCACACACCTACACGCACATACACACACACACACCCGGCGCTGTTCGATGTTCGTGTTTGGCAGTTTCGCAATTAATGTGCTCTCGCATGGAAAATGTAATTTCGCATTGAAATCTTCGGCAACATGCTAGGACACATACACGTGTGAGTACTTAGAGGTATACACATACACACGTACACAAACACATACACACATATGTGCAACAGCGTGCGCCAGATAGGCGTAATTAAGTAAGTAAAGAAAAAATGGCAACAGATTGACACGATGACTTGAATATAAATAAAGTTGGAGTTTGAGTTGGCAGCTTGAATGTATGACCTTGATTGGCTAACGGTAAAAATTAGTATTTCATATTAAGACGAATTGGGTTAATTTTCTCTTAAATCCTATTAAAGTGAGATCTCCTGTCTAAAGCTTTTAAAGCACGAACGAAATTGTAAAAGTTATGTATCCAACATTGTTCTCAATAACGAGAACAATTTCAACAAGTTCTCATTAATTCCAGCATTGTTCTCAAAAAAAAAAAAAATTATAATTACTGAAAACTTTTATTCCGCAGAATCAGAAGGCGCAAAAGAAGTAGTATTAACAAAATTTAAAAAACATTAAGGTTGGGGCATATACATTCATATGTACTTTCATTTACTAAAAAAAATTAAGAAATTTTTAAAAAATATTTTAAATTCGACAGCGCAATATACGTATTTATATATATCCATTTATCACATTTACATCTATACATATTGTATTTATGAACTTTATAAATTTTGTGATTTGAGAGTTAGATTAGTGAAGCATCTTTCTCTGATAATAAGTTTTATTATATATACCCTTCCGTCAAAAATTGGTAAAATCGAGTCAATATTTCTCCCATCTCCATGTACCTAAAATAAGGCTTTTTAAACTTCCAATTAGCTTTATACGGTATATAGCGGTGGTACATTACTATGTAAGATATCCAAGCAAAATTAGCGAGCATATCATCTTGAATATACTATAGTTAAATGCCGAAAATGGATGAAATCGATATATGAATTACCCCCAGGCCGCATACACATCTTCCCTAGCCCCAATATACCCAAAATAACGATTTTCGATATATCAGCTTGCTAGCTTTCTAAGGATCCCATGAAATTCAGGCTTCTCCCTCACACGATAGTTGCGTCACCGCAACCAGAACGGACGCGGTTTTATTTTTAACACAGGAGTATCAACACGGCAGCATCCTCAAAAGTATTTGAGGAATATTTTTTGGCTTTACAACAACGACAGCTTTCTGAGTACATGGACATAGTTCAGCGAATTAAAAAGTAGATACTTCGCTGATGTCAAAAAAACTTATGTGGTAGTTGCTGGTAGTCGCAAGAAAGGAGAGGACATCCACAAAGTTGAAAAGATCAAGTAGAAGTGCTATGATTAACTTGGTCTTGATATTAGAGAAGGAACAATAGACTGCTGTTGCGGTCTTAAGCAACATTTTTCAGACGGTAAAGAGTCACAATCGAGATGAAGAAGATCTGGATTAGATCCCATAATTAAAAGAATAGGAAGATTCCTGTTATTTTGCTGACAAGTTACGCCATAATAAAAGAGATGTAAAATTGGGCTTAATTTATTGATGCATTCATTGATGCATACTTCAGTGATATGATAAAAATTATTATTATTAAAAATAAGTGGTAGAAATAACAACAAACGACAACTGCTTTCTATGACCGCCAAAATTATGCTATACACAAACAAAATTCCACTGCTTAGTTAATATTAGTGTATACTTTTCAACCATTCTAGTTATTAGTTCACATTTTAGAGGCCATAATGAAATCTGCGTTCAAACAGCAAAAGTATTTAATTTATTCATTATAGGAATCATTTAGACATGAAATTGCAATTTTATATACCAATTAATTTATGCTAATGACTGGCATTGGCCTCAGATTTGGGAAAAAATAGCACTATCTACTCCAAACAGCCCAAATGTGTATACAAATGTACTATATGCTCAGGTGTCTTAGATGCTTTGAAGGTTCCCATAACGAACTCAAATGAACAATCCTAAAAGTATGCCACCTTAATTAATGCTATGTTTATGATAGAAAAGCAACAAAAACTGAAAAACAAGAAACTAAATACCTACAGAAAACAACAAACATTTATGTTTACACGCAGTACACAAGAACACACATATACTTACCAGTGAGCCTCAAAGCCTGCTAACAAAATGCTAATTGTAATTGTAATTAAATTCTTCAGAAAAAGAAAAAAGTTAACCTTTAATTTTTATGTAAATAAAACGAAATGGATGAGCGAGTAGCAGTTAGCGCGAATTGTAGCTCAAGTAATACACAACACACACGCAACGCCTAAAACTATGCCTGTCAGTGGAGGAATACGCGACATAGCGAAGTAAGGTAGTGAAAAAAAGTGCCTGAAAAATAAGAATCCGCAGCCACACAATCGTACCAAACAGCATGCGGCCAATTTGTGAGCGTTGTTGCACAAATGAAGTGCGCAAAAACAACATTAAAATGAAAATTAACTACACAGAGCACATGGCGACAGTAGCTTTTAATGAGAGCAACAACAACAATTTGGCTTGAAGTGAAGTGAGGATTTGCCATTTCAACTTTGCTGCAAGTATAAAGAAAGTAGAAGGTTGGTGAAGTGAGCAAATAGGGACTCAAGTGGCAAATATGGCGTCCAGCTGTGACTGCTGACAGCTTAACACATTCCCGCTGCCGAGCGACCGCCTTCATTTTCACCTTTTCACCTTATACTATTTGCTCAGCTTAGAGACTACGCTTTGTTATTGTTGTTGTACTAGATTGACGCTTTCTCCAACCACCTGTGTCAGTCCACACAACTGTCAAGTGTTCGTCGCTTTCGTATGAGTTTTGTTTGTTTCGAGTGTTCCAAAATTTATGAAAATTCAAAACTCTAATGTAAAAATATTTTACATCTCTAAATTAGATATGAGTACGTTTATGTGTGTATTTATATGTAAATATGCGGAGAAACTTCAAGCGGGTAGGAAATGTAAAATTGTTTATGATTCGACTTTGCCACGCGTCGGAGGACATTTGAGGGTCGCGCAAAGGTATTCCCATTTTCACTGTGTGTGTGTGTGTGTGTGTGTATTTGTTTGTAACGGCAGCATGTGGTAATATTTACTACCAACTCGCCTTGCTATTTATGAGCTACGACTTTTTTATGTCTTCTTTCCTGCCTGCTTCTCCATATTCGTTTCAACAATATGGCGTTGTTCATTCATAAACGAGATTTGCTGAAATATTTAATAGAAATTATGGACTCACAGCGCTTTTATAGAGCGACCGAATAAATATTTATACAGTTCGGCGAATTGTGGGGGTGTCGTCAGCTTTCGTTTTGCGGCATAATAGTGGGCGCAGCTTCATGACGCTAGTGCTTTATTGTGCGCTAAAGCTTTAAGCCTAAGCATAGCATATCCCCTTAGTTTTTACGTCACGCTGAGTAGAAAAGAAATTTGTTTACTTTTGTAACGAAAAATTTGTAGCTCTGAAGCTGTATTATTTACGCTAAGTGCTTTTCAAAGGCGTTCCAGATGTGTTGGTATTCCCAATATGAGGGGAAATTATTAAATTCTTTTTATTTCTTTTAATGGCTATAGAAATAATGATTACAAAAATCGGAAACTAATTGCATGCTAAAGACATTCATGGAATTCCTAAAAAGTCTAGTAGTAGTAACAGTGGAATTCATAGTATTCTTAAATAATTTATAATATATATAAAGTATAATGCATAAAAAGCTAATGTTGATAAAGATACGAAGTACAATAAAAATATAAAAAAAATTTTATTTACAATACCATTTCAAACTCAATGAAAATTGTTTTAATACTCAATCAAGCTGTATGTTTAACAACAAAAATCTGAAAGTATTTGTTGTAGTTGCATTTTTTCATTAAACACCGCAAAATTGCTTGACATATTAAAAAATCGAAAAAGTTTTTGGAGAATTGGAGCAGAATGTTGGTCAAAAGGTTACAATTAGTTCGATAAAACTACTAAACTTGAGGCTACCTTACAAAATTAAAATTCTAATATTTATTTATCGATATTATTGAAGACTTAAGTTCCACAATCCATCAATAGTACCACAATGGTACACATTGAAATACGGTTTCGTATTGCAAAATTTTTATAAGATTTTGCGAAATTCTCCAACCTATTGAAAAATTATAAAATAATTTTGGAAAGCTGGAGAATAATGTTAACAACACACAATTGGTTCGACAAGACTTCTAATTCGTGGTTGCCATATCCAAAACCCGAGTTTTATTGAACAATATTACTCACAATTTTATTTCAAAACTTTGCAGTTTGATATTCGATTTTGTATGCTAAATTTCCTAGTACGAAGTATCAAATATAAGGCACAAATTCATCTTCAAACCGCAGAGCTTTTAATAGAAAGGCAACTCTTTTATGGATATGAAATATTTTAATAGTGGAAACTAGTTTTTAACATTACTTTTGAATTAGAATTAAGTAGTAAATTGATAAGCATTACAAAAACATATTTTGAAAATATGGAGGTAAATAAATATTAATTCTCACTTTCTAACCGAAAAACATTGAAAGCTTAGAATCTTCACAAAAAATGCTTCACTAATATTTTCATATTAGTATTACCAACGCCATTTATTCACCATTTAACTGCTATTAGTCAGGGAGCAGAGCATTTTACTCACTCTCACAAAAGCATGCATATACATACATTTTGGAACATAACTATTTGAAACACTTTTTTGACTTATTATATATATACAATATATGAAAGTTGAGCTTATCAAAAGGCATAGTTTTGGTGGATCTAAAATTTTAATTTATGTTCCTTAAAAGATTGACTTTTTAGTAAGAAGCAGCTTAAATGTTACAAATTCCGTAGACTTGTGCTGCAAAGTCTAGGCAAACAAAGGATAATTTAAATTCGTGGAAGGTGACATTTCTAGTTATTCTAACACTTACTAGGGTACTATACCTTAGAGAAATTGAAAAATATTGGGTCTTTAATGAAAGAGCTATATGTAGAGCACATGTAGCATATGTAGAAACACTGTTTGAAGTCAAGTCATATCAGGTGGAGTATAGTATAATACCAGTCCTCGGCATTTCATAACACATTTGTAGTAGCTTATATCACATTAAGACTTACTCTCTATAGCTTCGTCGTTGTCCAAAAATTATCAAAATGTAAGGTTACATAGTTCTCACTGGGTGTCTTTACTTTCGTGCTCATTCGTGCAGTCGCATTTTCTCTTATGTCGACCACTGTACCAAATATAGCTATACGAGTGTCACAAATGCAATAGTATGACATATTTAAGTACTAAATTTGATATAGAGATTAAATAGCAATCGGTAAAAATCGGCAAAATAGCAATAACAATTGAATGTGGTTGAGATTATGTGACATATTCTCTTGTACTGAAATCAACCGAATAGCCTTTTTTTTGCTTGTAGCATGTAAACTTTTATGACAAGAGAGCAGAGCTAAAACTTAACGAGCAGAACAGTAGCGAATCGAAGACGGCTAAAAATAACATTATTATTATAGTAAGACGATATAACAATAGTAACCTAGTTGATGTGTCATAAGAATAAAGTTTTGTTCTCTGTTTCTTTTAATTGTATACTATATTTTCACTTGTTAATATCGTGAATACTAAAGCATACATTGAAGTTATCTGTCAAAGCAAAATTCTGCAGCAAAGGGAGGCAAGTGTTGAATGTAAACCGGCCATATAATCTCTGGGTGTCTAACGTTTGAACACAGATTATATATGCATATTTTACTTAAATTAAATATTTAAACAATAATACTTACTCACATACGCAATCTTTGCTTTTTGATTTGGTAAAGAACTTAATTACATACCTGTAAAGAAAATAAAAATAATTATTAAAATTTGTTTACTGTATAAATAATTACAAATATTTAAAACATCATGGTGCCAGAATTAAAAAAGAAAACTCTTCATCAGATTTCTTAAGCCGAAAATCTAATTCGAATCTGTCAAAGACAAATATACAAACTATAGTCAGTATAGCTGACATTGAAGATATTTTTTAAGGAGATACAATAATATTATATAGACTCCACTAAGGAAACTCAAAAAGTTCAAAATATTTGGAAACCCCAGAATTTATTACTCTACGGTCATATACATCATCACCCAATTATGACTACCTAGGGTATGGGGTATACTGTAGACAAAAACTTAAATAAATAAAGTATCTTTTAAGTTGGGCTGATACTAAAACATAAATTTAATTTTTCTATGACATTCCTAAAGTATATATATGAAATTCTCCCATAAATCTGTTAACTCAACGTGCATATCATCGAACTAAGCAAAATTTACGTATTTAGAGAATAGAAAATTCATTTGTGATCCACTCAACATCATTGAATGACGAAACATGGTCTAATCGCGTCGATGTTTGGTCAAAACTCATCCTTGAGCCAGTTGATGGAAATCGATGTCGATGGATGCTGGCTCATTCTGCCGGCATGAAAAGTTCTTGACTGTTACCAGTAAAACGGCACTTGAGGTCATATTAAAGATATCTCAAATATAAAAGACACTTTTTTCAACCCTATATAACGTTTACGCATACATATCCCAACAAACGATGGCACACCATGTATACCAAATAAAATTTCCGATTGTTTCAATGAAACATATATTATACACCCGCTCTTAGAAAAATTAAGTGGGCTTAAATATTTACTAAATTACCTTTTTTAAAATATGTGCAAAAAATTATGGCAAACATTTATAAGGTTTAGTAAAAAGAAATCCATTGTTTTTGCATTAAATTGAAGACTTCACAATGATCCGATTAAAGTCAAATACACACCATTTTTTTCGATAATGCGAGATACGGATTACTAAGGCCATCTATTGGAAGAATAATGGATTTCTTTTTACTAGACCTTATACTTGGTCACACTGAAGCCCTTCGCATATGGCGAAACCCCAATCAGCAGTTGTTGGACTCAATTTGGTGGAAATGTCAATTTGTAGATTTGAAAAACATTTGGCAGCAACAATTGAGTTCGTGTGGCATGTTTTAAGGACGAAGCAAATGTTATATGCTACACCAATACATTCGCACAGAATTGACCGCAACAATTTCCTGCCAGCATCGCAAGCAATACTTTGGCAGTTTTATGCTCCACAACCGACCACTTTGGCCCGAACCGCAACATGTCTTCATTATTTTCATTGCTTACAAGCGCAAGCGGAGAGAAGTGCAAGCGGTCACCTGGCGACAATTTAGCAACATGGTGAGCGGCCAGTTAAAAGCGAGTTTTCGCCAACAAAGCATAATAATAAAATTCTAATTTACTAAGCAAAGTCAAAAAGTGCACATTTGCGCACTTGGCAAGAGCATAATGGAAGAGGGAGAGAGCGCAATGCAAGCGAGAGTAATTCAAATTAAGTATTTCATATATAAGTAAGTACATATTTACTTATTACTATTTAAACTTGTACTGCGAGGGGGAGAACACTCGACCACTTGTGGCGTTGTGACCATTTTCCTTTATACTTCTAAAAATGCAAAAGTAAATACTATACAAGTGATTTGTTTGCGCACACCATTCACGGCACATTGGTGTGTTGCTTGCGCTTAGTTTGCAAGTCTGGTTCGCCGGTCCGCCAGTTCGTTGGTTCGCCGGCTTGTTGGTTCGTTGGCCCATAGCACTTTGCGTTGCTGCTTCGGGTGAAAATTCAAATATTTTATTAGAAATTTTTATTTCTCTGCGGTGCATTTTTACCGGCGAAATGTAAATTTCATTGCATTCCATTTTAATTGAGAATTGGAGTGTTGCACAAAACGCTGCACATTCTGTGCTCCAGGTAACAAGGTTGCCACTATGACACTGCTGCCCCCCACATTTACAGGTGTCAAGCGCTTCGGCTGCTGTCGCAGTCGCTGGTAGTACGTTGAGGGTGCATATTTGCGGAAGAAAAATCACTATTTTTATGAATACTGCCACACGTTGCCAGTTTCCCATGGACTTAGTACTGGTGGCACCGGTGCAACAGCGCAAAGCTGCGGTGCATGCTAAATGAACTTTGCTAAAAAATTAATGGAAAACATATTTTCTATTCCTGCACATGCATTTGTATATATAATTTAAAATGTATTGCTGAAAATAAACATCTTCAAGTAAACTCCGGTCTGGTGTTTAGCAAGCAATAACGGTGCGTGTGGCACCTCTGTGGGTGCTCGGGAGAGCTTTGTGTGTTATGTAAGCGGCAATATATAAATTTTTAATGAAGAAAGTTACAAAATAATTACGAAATAAATGCATTTCGTTCATAGTTTAAAACAAGAATTGGAGAGAGAGACCACAGACCACCAAACAATATGAAAGAAAAACAGTTTCTTTCATCCAAAATTATAAACATGACACGAATTATGTATTTTCCATTATTCCAAGTTATATTTTTTAAATTTATTAGCAAAGTTTTGCAATATTGCTTGACAAAATTAAAATATGTAGAAAGTCTTCACAATTATTACATTTATTTTTTTTTTGGCTTTCTTTAAGCGTCTAATAATATATTTTAGCAAATTGCATACCACAGCGGAGGATTATGATAAGTTGCTTTCGTAAGAATTACACTCTTTAATCCAATCAAAAAGAACTTCAGTCAATATGAACCCCAAATTCAATATAAGATTTTAATTAGAGGTTCCACTGGAACTTCCAACACATGAGCATATAGTAATCATTATTAGTTAGAGTTTTGTAGTAATTTTTATTTTTATTAAAAATAATTCAAGCGTAGGGTCTCTGTTTAGAATCATTAACCTGTAAGAATTAAGGATATTTTGTGGTACGCAATGTTGATTTATTACTGCTAAAAGTCTACCTCATATAAGCGACATAAGGGTATAATTTCATAATATATACATTTAGTTACAGTTTTTCGATCCCAGCAGGCCCAGAACCATCAGACTAGCTTAACACTTACACTGAGAACCTGTAGCTGAAATTCTGGATTTTCTATCATATAAGGCGATTTTTGACTAGTTGTCGGCCTACTATCCCCGGCTAATATAACATGCTTTTGTATAGCTACTGATCTGACTGTACTTCAAAACGCAGATAACAACATTGCGTTTACATTTTCGAGAAGCACTCGAAAATTGGCAACATTGCCTAAGGTTGTACAAGAATTCTTAAATTAGGACAAAAAGAAATAGATAACAATGACCTACATAATTATATCTACATATATGTGTATATTACTTAAAAGGTTCTTAATATCATAAACAAGCATGAAAAGAAATTATTTGAAAAATACATTTCCAAAATTATTGAAAGAACAATGTTTTTTGATGATAAATTATTCAATAATAAATAAAGTGTATTTAATTTCTGCAAATATATTCAACCTGGTTAGACGCTCAAAATACTGTAGGCATTTGAACCAACTTGCCTGATTACCACATTTTTGTATAATCTATGGCAGTAATACATAATGTACTAAAAATGTCGACCGCCTGGTGAGTTGCTTATAATTGCTAGCCAGTTGCCATGTGTAATGCATATTTTGGTATACGGTTGCCTAGCGGCTGCTATGACCGCGCTAGTGGCCATACACAAAGGGGAACTAATTGCTCCTAAATTTCGAGAACGTCGTATATTTTATCAAAATAATTCTGATTTTTATTCTCGCATTTTTCTATAACCTAGCCGCAGAAGAACGCTGCAACTCGGTCGAAATTTCAAAGCTGTAACTATAACACTTTTCGTTAACAAACCCAACTAGTAAACTGTGTAAACAGGAATATATTATATTTATACCTAAATTTAGGAATAAGTAGTGTTGTTGTGTTTAACAACTAGATTTTTCATAAATAAACCAGAGTGAATCTCACCGCGTTGCACAGAGATGGGGAGGAAATAAATAATGAGCAGAATGCGAACAGAAAAAGTTTTGGTTAACATTTCCCTATATTCTAGCCTTTTGTTTCGATTAGGATTGAGAAAGAATTGAAAACAATGTGAAGTTACCTGTGGTCTCTTTAAATTGTATAGTACTTATTCGCAATTTTTATTTTTTATTCTTGCTTAAGCTGTTGCTTCCGAAGCATTTAAGTATTAGAAGATGTACGATGAGATCGAACACACAGACTTTGAATTTAGAGACTTTATAGAGAAACAAACAGCTTTTTTTTTTAAATTCAATCGGTCACCATAACTGTAATGTAGTATACACAAATAAATATAGAGAAAAAGCAAATGATATATTTAACTAAGGGAGTGACATAAAAAGTGCGAAGGTTTTGTGAAAGAAAGAATATTTGTCGACCGCGCACAAAATATCATTTGAAACACTCGCTGGAACTTCTGAATGCTTCGTAAAATTTGCACATTTGCGTCAGTCTTTGTATCATTTTGCCTCACCGGACTTACTCGCTTCAACTTAACAAATCTTTTTGCTTATTTTGAACTTTCGGCTAGTGCATTTTGATCTGCCATTCCAATCATAAACTGTAATTTTCTTGCTGTACGCGCAAGTGGCAGAAAAACTTCGAAAGCCGAGACCACTCGCACAGCAGGCCTTGCCAACTGGACGCCTATGAAAGGAAGTGAGGGACGCCGCTCAAATAGAAAGAAGAAAATTACACGTACGCATTGTTGACTGTAATATTTCATACTTCTTTACACGTCGTTTCGCCACTCTGGCTGCAATCCTTCAACGAAGTGCCAGCTAACACCCATACAAACGTGCGCAGATGTCGTGATGTGTGTGCGCAAAGTCGTGCGTTGGCGGCTTCTTCCATGTGGAACTTGTTGCGGCTGATATTTATGCGCACGCCATGCGATGTGCCGGTTAGTGCCACACCAGACGCATATGACTGATAACCACACCCTCACGCAGAAGGTTCACCCGCACACTCATACACCCATACGTACATATGAATGTATGCTACCAGACATACTCAACGTCAAAACCAGCTACCGCTGGGACACTTTTCAATATGCGCTTCTTAGTTCTGCGCCGTTTGGAGAAAAATTGAAATAAATCCTGACAAGTGTATTTTTCTGCGTCGCACAGATATCAACACACACACACACATGCATACGAATACAAATAATGTATTATATTTACACATATTTGCTGTAAAGTGTTTAATTTTTCTTATACTCGTCCTTTAGGAGGGTTAAATAAAACGGTAAGTGGAGTGACACTGGTGAAAAGGAGCCGAGCGATTTCATTTATTCATTTATTCTACATAATATTTGTTAGAAATGCCGCTGCAATGTTTAAGGGTTGCCACTTTCGGTGGACAGACAGGGTTTTGTGCGTATGTGTTGAATGCGCGTTGGTGAGATACTGAAAAGGTTTAGAAATGTCACCTGCAATTATCTATACTGACAGCAGGCGTTCATGTGACGACAAATACTATACTGTCTATTATTACAGGCAATATTAAAAGGTGCAGGAAGCAAACTTTTTTGGTCTCGAGGTCGTTACGTATGAAAACTTGCATATTTATAACAGTACTAAGCGACTAGCTGAGCTTGTATTGGTAATGGTATGCTTATATTCAACTTAGATGACTCTTTTCAAGAATTCAACGTCATAGAGAAGAGATCTTAAAAACGAAAGTTACATTTCCTACCTTAGATGTGAGGCTAGTTATTAGAAAATACTCCACAACGACCCATTAGGGCAAGAAGCGCAAGAAGAAGATTGCAAATTGCCGTTGCGTGGCCGCAGAGGATCTACAAATCTCCGTCTCTCTTTCTATAGCTCTCTCTCTCTCTATCTAGCTATCTTCCTTTAACTCTACTATCTAGCAAATTCTATGCTACGGCGCTCTATGTCTCTTTATTGAAGGTTGTTTGAGAGTAGAGAAGTCTTCTCATCTCTACATAAAAACATTTTTACTAGCGGTGCTGACGTCGCCATTGAGGAATTCAAGTTGTGTCGACGTGCAAGAATGAAAAGAGATTTCACGGTAGAACAAAAAAGGCTTCTAATGTAAGAAAGATAGAAAGAGCGAAAGCGACAATTTGGTGCCGTTGCTTTTTTTGAGCGCGTTTGACAGAAAATACATTAGTTAGTAACGTCAAAAACGCTTTACACTTAATGAGCATGTTTCCCATTATGTTTCATTCATGACTTAGCGAGTCGCAATCCTCTCTCTATCATTCTTGCTTTTGATGTTATTTGCCGAATCTAAGACAACATGCAAACCAATTAAACACGAACACAAATATTTGAACTTGAAAAATTTTTTTAATATTTTCTAATAACTCACTTTCTGTTTTCGTTAGTCTTTTATGAGAGTTAGAAATGTCCATACTTTTGTTCGAAGAATAGTACCCTCTTCGAACTATATAATGCGAAAATGTATTAGAAAGTTTTATAACAATGAAGAGAGGACCCATGTCATATCATATTCATATGATCCCATGATCATATTGAATTGAATAATTATACTCTTCCATATATAACTGTGTTCTTGAAAAGGTAAGCTTTAATTGTAAGATTTACTTCAATTTCACAAAAAGCTACTTTTCGATACCTTGGCTTATGCCTAGACGATTGTACTCCTACCAAGCTTTCGATTACGCCGTATCAACAAATATACTACACATTAACAAGGGATTAAATGTACTTTGCATTTTTAATTTACTCCAAACTTCTTCGCCGTGTTTGTGAAAAGTTTCGATAACACCTTAAATGAGCGCGAAAAGTTTTCGCAAATAAGTTGTACTGCCGCTGGTTTGGGCGCAATTCCTTTATATGCTTATTTATTAACCACCCTGCAGTAAAATTAATTAGGTATAAACTACTTTACAGTATGAACCGCAAGCCCAACTAGTTAGCAGACTATATTTTACACCTTTATGTATGATGGGATATTAAAAGTCAGATTTTGATCAGAAATATATCGGTTTCTTACTAGTTCAAAGCGGATAAATATCTAACAAATTAAGTTTATATACTCCGAAATGTTTCCTTGGAGACTTTGCTTTGTTTCTTGGCGTTTTTATAGGAAAAAGATTGATTCGTCGACGCTAAGCTCTCTGCTTGAATTAACTTTTCAAAAATTTGGTGTAAGTTTGAGGCTTTTTGTGCTAGTACAATTTTGTTTAGGAAATACTGGGTGTAAACTAGTTATCAACTTTTATTTTGGGTTACTAGTTTCATGCTCCACTGTAGCGTACATATGTATTTATTTATGTATATATATAATTTGGAAATAAAAGTGCACTAAGCACGCTTTCTCCTTGAAGTTATACGAGAGAAGTCGCAATAAACTTTTCTCTTTCTTTTCCATATGTCAGTACAATGCCTAACTAGCATAGACGTAGGCGCTTCAAAACACAGTTGCGAACTGTCGAAGCGAAATGTTTTTCTGTTAAGCAGTTGTGAAGTTTGAGAAAAAGAAAATGATATAATGAAGGATAAATAGAGTAGATGCTGAGAAAGGAGTGGTTAGATGGTATTAGCATATGTTATGTTCGTTTAAAGGCATCCAATATTAAGTTCAAAAATATATGTGAATTAGTTAGTGCTTCCTGAAAGAAGAAATGTTACTTATTTTATTTTATATACAACTTTTCTTAGATTATTGTTTGCTTTAAATATTTATTTTAAAAAATTTAAATATTGCAAACTCTATTTTTTATTACAATTATAACGGTACATACGTAAGCTATACATATATAAAAAAAACTTTACTCATTCCAAAGCTCAAATTTCATATGTACATATATATTCACAGCAGATGGCTCTAAATATAATGCCGAGTTAATTATAAAAAAGAAGTTAACGAAAATTATAAACATGACAGTTCACTGAAAATAGCGAAAAATGTTAATAAATATGTTAAATATTTATTAAATATATGTAATTAAATATTATGTTATTAAATTATTAAATAAATGTAAGTATGTATTGTGTAAGTATGTATTGAAAAGCAGGTGATAAGCAACACAGAAAAATATAATTATTTTTAATGGAAAACCGCAGGTAACAGGAAATATGAAAAAATATATCACGAATCTAAACAAAAAAGATGAGTTGTTTGTAAATAATGCGTTGGCACTGTGATGTATGCTTCATATCTTCATTTGTTATAGCACGTGCATACAATTAGGCGCACAAGGTGGAACGTGTGCCTGCTTTCCATTTCCTGTGTTGCGTGGAAAGTTCAACGGTTTTATTTTGTACTAGATGTTTAATAGATAATAAATTAAGAAAATATCATTATGAGGTGAAAAAAAAAATGTATTTCTAAAGAAGCATATTAAATCAATAGATATAGATGCAGCGATCTTGCAAACAAGGTATAATTTAGGCATATATTATTTTTATGTATAAATGACGTAAATAATAAAAATGAATGAATGAATGAATGAATGAATTTAGGAAGTAAAATTATTGCACTTTACTTCTCAGCAATAAAAAACAAATTTTTTTTTACTAAATTAAGTTATTAATTTCGTTTAATTTAGTTAAAGTTAAGTACTAAATTAAGTTAATTAAGTTATTTTAAAACGATATAAACCAGTGTTATCCTTAAACTGCTACTCGCCTTAGTATAATACTAGTTTCGTTTACCACTGGGCAACTAAATACAAGAAAATTGTGGTGCACACTTTTAAAAAGTTTCTGTTTTTTCTGTAGGACCGTGTTTATTTAAGCATTATTTTATGCAAAATGCGACCCTCACCTTATCGACCTGCTTCTACGTAATAATTTTCATTCCATTTTCATGCCTAAGCTGTACTTCAGCATTTATTTGCTTAGTATACGTATAAGTTGCATGCCACATACATGTTGGCGGCAGCCGTCGAATCACCCCAACCAACGATGCGTAAAGCGTTAATGCAACAATCATATGCCGAAATGCAGTATTAGCAGCAATAGCAACAGCAACAGCAGCATATGGTGCAAGTAGATACTTAGCATAATATATGTAAATGCATGTGTTTATATACTCAACCAACATAATAACAGTGGCAAATATTGTGTTCTTGTAAACACAAAAACAGCCACGAAAACAGCAATAACAACTGGTCACTGCCAGCAGTTTGGTGTTTGTTGGCAGCAGCGCAGTGATGCAGGTGTCCAACGAAACGATAATGGCGTTGGTGGTGGTGGATAGTTATATATCTATATATATTTATACACATTTAAGTATATATATAAGTACATATATCTGTGTGTTATCATAGGCATTTGTTAGGCATTTGTGCGTATGAGTTATCAGAATATGTTGTTGTTGTTTTTGTCGCTCAAATATTGTTAGCATGTATGATGCATTTGAACAATTACTTAAATGGGATTTGAGGTAAGCGCTTTTTCTACATAAGCAATTACATATTTCCCATATTTTGCGGGTGCATCAAAATACATACAAACAAACATTTAATTTCGTATTCATATTCGTGGTTGGAAAATATAAAAGGGCGTTTAATACTGTAAAATATCTATACTAATATATTACGAGCTTTCCAATATAACTACAAATATATATATATACATATATAGAAATATTGTAACAAATATTATACAAAGGCAAAGAAATAATGTGACGAAGCTCTCACAAACTCCAGCTGACTTCTTTCGCCAAGTTTAGAGAGTCGCGAATCAAACAAACTATACCAGCTGTTCAAACAGACTCCCAGCTATTAGGATTAACCCTTGCCTTCCAATAATTACCCACATTTGTTTCGTTTCATTCTGTGTTGCAGAAATTGCGCGCCAAATAACATTTTCGGTACTACTTGTCTTCGAACCGCATCCATACCTACTTCTTCTTAAAAAACAGATTATATTTTAACCAATGTCTCAAGTTATTAAAATTTATAAAAAGAAAAGTTTTGTATTTATTTTGACAGTTGTTTCACATTTGAGCCATTTACAATAGTGAAACTTGCAAGAACACTGAGTAAATATTTTTGACAATATTTAACAACACTGGCAACACATCAGCTGTCAAAACAACAGTAATATATGTTTCAATAAAAATCAGAACAAACTCAGCGCTAACCAGAAGGAAATTTTATTTGTTAAAAAAAAAGAGAACAAATATTATCTGAGCAAAATTTTTTGGAAAATTAATACAGTAATTTTTGAAACTTCAACGCCAACATTAACAACGGAGCTATTTGGTTGCTTTACAACATTTCGCTTTGAACTATGAAATAGTCGACTTTGATTGTTGTGTCCTTATTTAGGCATATTTAGCATTATTTGGCATTCGCTTACAAGAGAATAAATATTTTTCTAAATTATGTGCAAATTTTAATTTTAATTTTTATTTTAAAACCGTTTATTCAATTTTTATGCCTAAAGGACAGCTTTATCCAACTCTTGGTTGGGTATAAGGAAACATTGGATTTGTGTGCCAATATCTTAATTAATATGTGGCTATCGATATTATGAAAGAATATCGATTAATAATATAAATGAATATAATTTGTGTGGCTTTTTCTTTTGGAACAACGATGGTGTAGACTTTCGCACAATATCCATGAATATGTAGAGTTATAGAGAAGCAATTTTTAGAACTGAAAAGACTTCAGATCGCTTCAGTTTGCCTTCCGCTATGAGGGTATGTATTACCAACCTTAATACATATAGATACATATATCTACTTATATGTAGATATTTCATATCCCTTATAATCTATGTATTTATTTATTTATATCTTAATACCTAATATATATGTATTCTATTATTCAACTATATTAATTCAAAATATTCTGAAATATTCTCCTAACTTGATAAATATAATACAATTTCAATTATTGCTTTTAATGTAAACAAACAAAATACTTAAGCGCTTTGTATGAACTTTCAACCGGCAGTTAATTACAACGGTACAAACGTCTACCAGAAAAAGTTGCCAACAAATTGAAAAAATTAAAAATCAAATTTGGAAGACATTTCCCTTAACCTTAAACGGAATTTGCAATATTTTTGATTACGAAAACAAGCTAAATAGCGCCCACCCAACAACAACACCGCCGAGCCGCAGCGCACCAGCGCTCATAAAGTCCAATAATTTGATGCCGTTTTCGCGCGCCTACTTAAAATAACAATGCCGAGGCAACATAAATTCCCAAAGTAGTAAGAAAAGTTGAAAAAATATGGAGAAAAATCATGCGAAAGCAAGTTGCAATCTTTAAAAATAAACAAGAACAAACTTTAGGTGAAGTTAATTTGGACGAAGCAATAACAAAACATAAAACAACAACAAAGCGCAAACAAACTTTTGCTTCGTAGCGACTTTGCTCCACACACACAGGCGGCCGCAAGCCGCAGCTTCCACTTTATGTGCACTGCTTGAGCGCAACTTCCGCCAAGCAAGATGGAGCATAATTCGTCAGACGTGTTTTTGTTGCATGCCACAAGCAGTTAATGGCAGTGGTGCTGGTGAGGGTGGTGGTGGTGTTGAGCACTTAAAGTTCTTCAGTGCCACTTCCTGTTGCCTATATAACCTACTCGAACACACACACACACACACACACACACCTACATGTGAGTATCTGTGGCACAAACAAAACACCGTACAGGCGGGGTACAGAACCACGCGCGAGGAGCTCTGATTGCCAGGCGCCTGCGCTCAGGTAGCGCAGCCAAGCACCTACAAAGAAATCAGGCAGACGTTCTTTACTCAACTTTGCCGCAAAATGTTGCATAGCGCAGAGGGGTGTGCCGTGCTCGCTGCGACGTTGGCAATGAAACATATGCAAATTTAATATTTTTATTAAAAAACTTTTCGACCATCAAGTAGAGCAAAAATATGGCAGCCGCAATGTGCAGATAGGAAAAAGTAAAAAAGTGTGCGTATTTGCTCTGAACAAAATTTACTCGTATTGATGGAGAATGTGAACTTGAGAGGATTAGAAAAAGCAAAAGAGTGAAGTTAAGAAATGTTGCAATTTTGCCGGGTATGTATTTAAACTAGAACGCTAGAGCGATGAGGCAATTTGGTTAGAGATGCATCCTACTGCTCTACAGTACCAGTTTCTAGAAAAAAGTAGAAAGGAAAGAAAAAACTTTCTTCCAATAGCGGCCACCCCCCTGAGGCAGTGAGAAACCTCGTCATATATTTCTCTCATGAAGAGAAAATTCTCATAAGAGCCATAAGTTGTTCAGAGATATGACTAAAGGACCAATCCCATTCGAAATTTTATATTACCGTTAATCAAAGCATAGAAAAGTAGAAACCCGCCACAGCCTTGCCGTGAGATCCATTTAAGCTAGACCCTACATCAAAGTTTCGTTCATATAGACGTATTCGGAACTAACAACGCCAAAACAAGTTTTTTCATCCGGAAACGCAAAATTGAGAGGGTCTAACAACTTGTCTCACGGTTTTTCCAGCCGAAATTCTAGCTTTTAACAACCCTCAAACTCGACTTAGTACAAAGATGAGCCATCATAGCCTTCTTTTCGGATAGTCAACCGGCGATTGAGGCAGTTTCGAATAGGCGGGCCACAAACTTTTTCTGATTTCAGTTGGGTCAACACTCTAGTGAAGACCGATTGGTAAGAGAATAACAGTAGATAGCTAGATAGTTCGGTAAGCATTCCTGGAAAAGATATTACCACCAGAAACATTTACGAAAATAGGTTTGCCACTAGTTATCTTACAGGAAATATGGAATTCACATAATTAATCGACCAGGTATGGCTTCTGAGACTATCATCAGTACTTTGGTTTCGATTAATAAAATCTGTAACTTTTTTAAACAGAGAGACCAAGTGATATTTCGATTTAAAATGTGGCAAGGCCTTAATCTCAAAAGGAATATCCAAATAAACCGCTTTGATATTACAAATGATAAAGACACGCTTCGGACACGTAATGTTATAAACGGATATTTCTAATATTCTGATCTGGTTAGGATAAAATTCCAAACTATGTTAGGATGGAAATAAGCATAACTATAATCGCGCGCAATAATCTAGTGAAAGATTCGACATCGAAATGATACTTCGGTAGAAGTTGGCAGTATGCATTTTTTTGTTGAAAAATCTGCGGCATTCCCTTGTTTTTGAACTAAGCTAATAAGATTCCACATTGTTCTAAGCTTCAACTAATATTCAAGTAAAATGTATATTCATTGCATAAGCTTGTTATAAAAAACAAAATATGTAAAAAAGATAAATCAGGTTAATATATTAAAATTCTATGACAATATGTAACACGAAAACATCGCAAGCAGCCTTTTTCCTCTACTAGAGCTCAAAGTTTAATTGCGTTAAAAATCATGTTATCCCCGATTATTTAGGACGGCGCTGCCCACGCCGTGGCGTAACTAGTTTATTTCGTAAAATGTAACCGGCCCACGTGCTAAACATATGTAGACCATGGTGAAATGGCTGAACTAGCATGACACTAAAAAGTTAACTTAGCATAGGGGGGCAAAAAATTGTCGGCGCTCGCCCACAGCCCGCATCTGCATACTTAAAAGGTATTAAAATGGCGCAATTTAGGCAAAACCCAGCCAGAAACAGAAGCACTATGAGCTGCTCCTACGAAAAAGGTAAATCGAAAGCGATTTCCACCTTACTTATCGTCCGACATACCGACACGCAAGCCAGTCCAAGCCCACACGCGTATGTGCCGTAATTTATATACGGTATCTGGGAATTGGTGTTTGTCGGTGGCAAGGACCTACGGCTTAGGACCATGGGCTACCACGGAAAAATCGTGTGCATAACTTAATGCGAACTTTTATGTACGAAAATCACGCGCTGACATGTGACACAAGTACGAGCGGTTGTAGTAACATTTCCATTTCCATTTACCATCTACTACTGTACTTTTCCTACTTCTCGTACCTTTCGACCGGCAGTGGGCAGAAATGGAATTTTCTAACGCCAATATGTATTCACATAACTAAAAATATGTAGAAAGGTCAATCGTGATGACTTCTGTGCGCGCCGCAAATACGATTTCAGGTGAAGTGTGCTTTTTTCGGGGTTTGCTTGTGGCATGTGGTGCTCGGCACTGGTGTGTGGTTGTTGTTTGCAATGGCAGGCGCCTCTGTTATTGCTAAAGTTTCTGTTTTATTAGATTTTACTTTTGTGCTGATAATTTGGACTTGCCTGTGTCCTTATTTCGCTTGTGAATTTATTTGTCTGTTTGTTTTTCACTTGTTCTGCGCTACTGACCTGCCAGTATGCTGGCGACTGACCAGCAAGCAGCCAAATCAATGATAAGGAACAGGAAACGTAAAAGGCAAAAGTTAATGAAGTTGTATGCAAATGAATGCCACACTTATTGCTAAGTCTGATTGCACAGGCAAAATGAATAATGAATTTGCTTTACTATTCATAGATTCTTTTCACTGATTTTTAATTCGATTGAAGCCGATCTGTGCGGTAAGAATGGGTGATTTTGTACAATTGATTTATTTCCTCCTTGGTGGTAGCTGCTGATTCGGTTCGCTGAACTTCTGGTAAGATTTTTGAGTTTTGTTTAACGGATATTAAAGCCTGGCGCTTCAATATTATATTAGTAGTAAAATTTGGAGTACCTCCGATTTGAGCCACAAACTCGAGTTTAACGTAATTTGGTACGTAATATTAAAAACAAGTCGCAAACTTAGAATTTACCAAACTAAATGCTCAAAAATTAAATTTTATTGATTTCAAAGATCACCTTTTTGGATTTAATTGTGATAAAATTGGAAGTCCAACGAAACCGAAGTTTAACAATGATTTTGGTGTTTAACATTAGACACTATTTGCAAACTCTGAATTTGCCACACGAAATAACTAGCTTTAGTTCATTTTAAATTTCACTTTATGGAAAGTTGTTAACATCAAAACTAAAAGTACCTTAAGCTAAGCTTTAAGCTCTAGTTTATTTTGGTGCTTAGTATTAGATATTAATCGCAAACTAAGTGTTTATAATAAATAATATTTTACTTTAATTCTCTTTAAAGGCCAAATTTTGTGGGTTCATTAGCACCGAAGTGAAATGTACTTGCAAGGTCGCCGCAAACTCGAGTTTAATAATAGTTTCGGTGTTTAGAATTAGACATTACTCACAAACTCAGAGTATAACCTACGAAATATTTTAGTTTAGTTTGTTTTAAACAACTTTTTAAGGGTATGGGATTAGTTTTGTGTACAGGTCATAATTTTATAGGGTAGACACAAATATACCGAATGATGAGAACGATTGAAAGGTGTTCATGAACACAAAACCTCGAGGTTGTATTTGATCTTTCTCTTTTCGATTTAGTTCTTAATTTTTATTTTAAAATAATTTGAGACACAGCTTTTGTACTTTTAAGTATATCTAAATGTATATTAAGTATATCTAAATGTTTCCATAGAAAAATAACAAAATGATAATGAAGTTGTATCGAATCGTAACTTGTATTGAAAGGTAATTTCATGAGTGTGCTTTTCATCTCGTGGACCCGTACAAATTATTTTAAAAACTTAAAGAATTTTTAGTTCCATGTAAAGTATGCAAACGAGTTGAGAATTAAATTGTGCCATTCGATTTCAAACGTTCCGTGCAAAAACCGCAATTTCGCTTTACGAAAAACACGTAATTTCCACAGTCTCCTATGCTAGATTTTACACTTTCATAAAATGGAAGAAAAACCGACAACAACAAAAAATAATAATCTGATAATGTCGAAAAGCTAGATTGTTTTTTTCCGGGGTGGCAGTGTTAAATTATATCCGTTTGTGCCATCTCAGCCATTTATCCCGCTTTAGCATATTTTTGTATTTCATGCCATGTGCCAAAGGGCCAGCAATGTGCCACATATTGTTGAACGTGCACGCAGCCAAGCCAAACCAACATGTGCGGCCATTTGGTGTGGCAGGTGTCACTGGAAGTGTCAGCTGATAAGGAAATGCGCGCTATTTGAACACTTAAGTCAACTTTTTCGGTGGATATATTTAAAAATGTGGTTCCACGCGGAACTAGGCATACGAGCTGTAGAATAAAAATTCGTTTAAAGTGTAAAAATATGTAACGGGACCATTTAGTGAAATAGTTTTTGCCTTAATAGTTTGGATAGTGATGGACAAACGGAAGGAGAGCCTAAATAGAAAATAGGTTTTCTATTTTATATTAAGTTGCAGGCCATGGTTACAAATATCTCCAACTGCACTTCTCCGGTGACACTCTGGAACCAACAGTTTATTGATGTATCTTTATTAATAACATTGAATATTTCCAAGTCCATGGTCTTTGGCAATACAAATCAAAGAAAAAGTTTGTTGAGTTTAGACAAAAGAGAATGTGGCTTCGCCAAAGTAGTACCCGATCGCTACACCTATTAAAGACGCAGGATTCAGCAATAAGCCTTACTGACAAATTTCTTGAAAATTGAAAAATTTAGGGTAAAAGATAAATAATGAAATACTAATAGATCGAATAAGTACTGAAAAGGGTTTTTAATTTTTTCTGTTCATTAAAAAAAATTGCATCATATTTTAAAATTTGCAAAAATTTCCAAAGAAATTACTCACTTAGTTGGAAAGTGAGAATTGTTGAAAATATAAATCAAGCAATTCACCCACAGCTCAGACATAAAAATTTGTTTAGACTAGTCAATTATTATTTAAGAAGTCCGATAGAAATTGACAAAGTTATGAACATAAGTCTAGAGAGCAAAAGCCAAAGAGTGGATAATCACAGAGTAAAATGAGATGAATGGTCAGCGAACTTGAGTTCAATTCCGGTTGAGTGTTGATGAGACTGCTGAAGACGTCACAATCTGTCTTTGAAGTGTTGAAGTGTTGAAGATAACCATAAGACCATGTGTGGATACTAAGTTCAAGTAAAGTGTATTTAATATTTGTGTGGATTGTTTGACACACCATAGCTGTTTCTTTGTTTTAAACTCAAATTCGTTTTTTCTGGAAACATAATATATAAACTCGATCAAGAGATCTAAGAAAATAGACATATTATTTTCTAAAATTTATATTGAAGATGTAAATATGGATTTAATCAAAGAAATCTTGCCTCTGAAAGCTTTACACGGAGCAACTTTAGTGCCAAGATAAAAAATATCTTGCTTTCTTTCCCGCATTCTCAATTTCAACGAATGTTTTTTCGTTAAAAGCAGTTTTTGTATTTGGAAATTTAGATATGTTTTTGGTAAAATGAAATATATAGTAGTAATATACTGTATGAAATATACAGTTCCAAAATACTTCGTGAACAACATGTCTGTGAGTTTGGAAAATTTTTGCAAATATTATAGTAATAGTTTCCTCGTGATTTTGATATAAATCCTGCACCACTCTAAATACCGCAATGTGCTCGCTCCACCTCTCACTAAGTATTTGCCCACTCCCTATATTTGAGCTTGACATCAGTTTATTCTCACGAGTTTAAAATGTAACATATTTATGCAGAAATGTGACAAATATCAAATATTAAACTAAACAAACTTGTTTATGAAAGTTTATGTACATCCACTTTGAGGCTGATAAATGAGAACAACAACACAACACTGCCGACAAACAGCTGAGCATTTCTAATGAGAAACAGTGTGAAGGAACAATGAGAATTTACTGGCGAAAAATAGTTGAAAACTGTGAAATTGTAATGTGACAAAATGCGAAACACTTGCAAAGTGTAATTCAGCGGGGCGTGGCAGTGTGCCAATAAAACGTGCAATTGCACGAAAAATATTAAAAGTTCTTAAGTTGCGCTCAAACAAATGAAAAGTTGCCGACGAAAATTACGAATCTCACACAAATGCTGGTAACACCGCCACTGATGTCTGACAGCTTCATAACAGCACGCATGAATAACTGTGCGGCAGGCGCAGAGTTGTATTCAAGTACATGGTGAAAACAGTCTCATCAATGAAGAACGAAGAGTGAATAGCGCATTGTGTACGCGCTGACAATTGATGCCGTTGCTGGCAGCAAAATTACCGCTAGGTCAGAGAGATGGATGAAGTTTGTCCCGCGGATTTCGTTCGGAATTATTTACTTTCGAACAAATGCCGCAACGCTGTAAGCTCTGTGTGTGTGTGGCAGTGTGTGTGGGTATCGCAGCTGCCTTGCATTTGTTGGTTTTGCGGCGCTCTCCACGCGCACGACTTTGATGATACTAATTTATATGTTGATGAACTGTTGTGCGAAACATTTATTTGGCAATGAACAAACAAAAATGCAAAAAACACACATTTTGCACTGGAAACTTTTCTCAATTTCATTTTATTTTCTACGTGGCGTTTTGAAACTTTTACCATTTATTCGTGGGTGTGTATGTGCGCACTTATATATTTTTACTTAGTTCTTGGGAATGTGTGCGTACGAAGATACAGGATGTCGTCTAGGATTATGTTTGACAAAGATTTCATATTTTTCCAAAAAGTTTAACTTAAAAAGTTTTTAGATATTCACAATATTTCTAAACCAAAAAACATATACGAGATAGCTACAACCGTTTAGAGTTATGCATATGTACACACACATTCTTGCATATGTGTACATATACGTGTGCACATGGGTGTATAAATAGAGAACGCTTACGAGTTAATCATTTTGATTTTCTTCTGCTTGATGTGACTTTCATCCTTATAAACTCACTTCTGGAACCTTAGGCTTGTGTCGTGAGCTAACGAAAGTTGCAAATGCATATGAATGTGTGTGTTATATTTGCGCTATTCCGCACAGTTAATAATGAGAAAAGGCAAGGGTTTAAGTAGGATTGCGTTGATTCTTCAAAGTATACACTTAAATATTATAAGTTCTGAGCAAAATATATCACTTGTCGCAAGTAACGGCTAAACTTAAACTTTGTACTTTTTCACTCAATTTTTGTCGGAGCTAAAAGTCAAGTGTGAGCTTTTGCACTTTACAATCGCTTTTAGTGAGGTCATATAAGAAACATCGAACTTTTCTTACGATTTACTGAAGTAAAGGAGTTATTTGAGGGACGTTAAGCAGGGAATTCAAAATAGATCATAAGAGTGGCAATTGTTTCCATCTAGGGCTGTTCTTTTTTCTGAAAGACATTTCTGTAAAAGAGCTTTTTGAGCAAACTGAGTAAGCTCTAGAAACATGTCCAACATTTTGGTTGCATTACGAACCACAACTTATTGAAGTCGGAAACTTTTATTATCATAAAAGTATTGTAATATCATAAATAGTTGTATAAAAGTGAATTTCAAAGTGATGGAGTATATAATAAAGGATATAAAGAATCAGTGAAGTTCATTTAATTTCTCAGTATCTAATTGTCAAGCATTGTAAGACGTTTTGTTGAAATATTTAAAATAATGTATACCAGAATTTTCATTCCAACAAAGCCCACGAAGAGAGGCCTTCATAATATTTTATCAACATATATTCTTCTGACACTCAAATCCTTATAATATTTCCATGGAGCACATTTAATTGCTTTCCAAATTAGATAGCCAAGAGTAAGGTTATTACAAATTATGCGAAAGGTATCATTTCAGACAAAGTCATTTTCCAACTATTCTCAGATCCTATTAGAACCTTCATTCTTGTGCGATACGAAAGACGCTTTTTGCGATATGGACGTAAGCGAACGTTCGTTTCAGTCAGTTTTCGTCATGTCAATGAATTTCAGTGTTTTAAGTCCGGTAACCAATTAGCCATTTCGACAATATCAATAGACACCCAAATTGTAATATCATTGAGAGTTCGTTTGCAGTTTCATAAATAACAGTTATTAGCCGGTTTTTTAAAAGTAGGCCTTTGAGGTGAATATTGAGAAGGAGTTCAGTAGATAAAGACAGAAATGTTGTTGGATTCTATGAAAGCTCTAATGATTCTCTGTACAAATTACTTTGAGTAATCCCTAAGACAAGCTTCACCAGAACATCGAAAAAAACCTCTTCGAGTTGTTCGACAAAAAAAGTGATTTCACAGGATGGTGTTCAGTCGGTTTTCAACTTTGGAGACAAAGGAAGCAATTGTTTGAACATGTAGACAAGTTCCGGAAATATCAGAAAAGTAATTTACTTGGAATTTAACAAAGAAAAGTCAGCTAACGAGTCAATAGTGAAATTGGCTCTCGTTGAACAAATATAATACTATAATTGGTAAGGCTCTCATCAGGCATGAACTAGTTATACATTGCATAATCCTATTTTATAAGTAGTAATAACCGGTAATTCGACTTTTGGAATATCTGAGATATGATTATGAGGTGACACGGTAGCTCTTCAATATATACGGATTCTTCTCTCTTATATTTTTTAATACCGTTAATACGAACTGGAATAGTAAATGAATGGAGCAGGACTTGGCAAAACTTTACGTGTTTTAAATAACGCGGAATGAAAAAGCTATTGGACCAATAAAGTAGATTGTGCTCAAATCGCCTCAAATGGTTCCTTGGTTTTTCGTGAATATAGGGAAATATCTATGTGTGTTATCATTACCGAGTTTTTTATTTCCGGCATATAATTCAAAATAAAAATTAAACTATTTTATTTTACTGTTTTACTTTCGGTAGCTATTCTTTAGTCTAATAATCTTAGTCGAATTTCTTAATTAGAAATATAGTGTCTCATATGCAACACTGCCGCTAAGCGTTTAAGACCAATCAGCTCCTCTTTTATGTACTTTCGGACTTGCTGACGACTGTCTGTGCGGGGTTTATGTGTGGAAGAGCACTAAAGGCTGCCAACAAATCAGCTAATGTTTTCGATTAATAACCCTGCCCCACCTTTGGTCTACCCTTATGGTTATAGTATGCTAGTATAGTGGCAGTTGTTGTTGGGTTGTAAACTTTTCTAGAAAGTTTTTAGCGCCGCTTCCGCTTTGTTTGTCCTCACTTTGGTGCGTTTGTGCAAAATTTTAATACGCTTTGGCGTTCAACTTTGTAACCTTTTAATAATATATGCTCTAAAAAGTGAAATACATGAAGCTTTTTGATGCAAGTAGTTTATATGTGGCAGGCTTGTTAGTTAACAAGGCAGCGAACCAGCCGTGGCGATAGGCGACAGCCGACCGACGACCGCCGAACGATGCAAAAGTTGCAGGGTTGCATAGAAATGTGACTTGCTGACGACGGGCTGTTGTGCAAAGCCGACAGCGATAAAGCTGCCTGATTGTTGAGATTTCTGCTTTGCCGTTTGTTTGACGGTATGCTGCTTCACGGTTGTGCAGAATGCAACACTACACTACACTTTTCGCGCGCGCCACACTTAATGCTACTTTGCAAAGTGACTTTTTTCGCCTTTCTTCTTTACTAAATTTATTTTTTGCTACTTGTTTCTTTTTTCTCATTTTCTTTTATACTTGGTATTTATTTTTTGAAGCTCATATAAATGCGCGCAAGCTGATGAGTATGTTTACATGTGTATATGTGTGTTTGTGTGTGTGTGTTTGTGTGTATGTCTGTAGAACTTTATTGCTGTCACGTTTGTAGCGCTACGTTGACAGCAATCGCTCGCTTCTTGCAGTCTTCGCCTCCGTTCTTCTGCGCCCCCCTCATTGTGCACGGAACCTTTCAGCCCTTTTTAGCTAACAAATCCAATTATAGGGGAAAAATTTCACTTAACTTTGTAGTGGCAGCGTAAAATTGCGACAAGGAAAGAAAACTGCTGCAAAAGGTGCAAAAGGCGGTTGAAAAAGTTCGGAAAGCGTGTGAAGTGCGTGGCTGGTGGTCGCAAGTGTGGCGTAGGAAAGGTCTTACAACGGGTTGGGAAAAAGGTACATAAATAAAATTGGTACTCTGTAAGGGTCTAGTTTACACATTGCACAGCAAATAACAGGGTGCCATAATAGGGGGTGTTGTTTGCGCGTGTATGAGGTAAGGTGTTTTCCATTTGTACGAATTGAAAAGAATTTGACGCAACAAAAGTTGCTATAAACGGAAGCTCATCAAAATGGTTTGGGTTGGACCAGGTCAGTGACCAAAATTAATGGCCAAAAGCGTATGTTCAACGCATTTTATGGATTTCGTAGATTTTAGACAAATTAAATTGAAAGTGTGTTTCGCTTGGAAAAATGTGAATTTCAAAACAGATTGGAATTTAGGAACGAGCAGCCAATAAAAACGCCAACAGGGTTGTTGGTACTGACATTCAGATAACAAATTTTAGTGTATTGGCTTTAGTGCTGACAGCAATTTCGATTTTATTACGCTGAGGTTAGGTACAAACACTCAGGAAATCTACTCTCGAACACAGCGGATTCATTAAAAATGTTTATGGCACCTGTACAATACTGTACAATATATGTATATATATTGCCTACCTAATGAATTAATATCTATCTATTTTCCAACTCATACACCGCCTAAGCAGTTAATGCGCCGTTAAACATTTCTAAAATGGCGGCCATAAACCGTGCGAGTTGTAAAAGTCAGTTAGTTGTTCTAGTGGCAGTAGTAAATGTGGATGGCAAAAATTGCCATGCTTTATGGGTGCAAACCAGCCGAGTCAAGCAAAAAATTATAGAGCTAAATACAGGAATAAATAAAACTAAAATCCAGCAAAAAAGATGTCACGAATAGCTTTTAGTGCCTGCTTTACTATAATAAGTGTTTGTATGTGTGTGTGTCTGGTCAATAAATGGAAATTGTAAAAGGTAGTAAAATGTACAAAACTGCAGGTAATAAATTAATTTAGTATGGAAAATAGCACGTGAAACATAAAGTCTCTAGTTAGTTGTTGTCTAGAGTTAGATTTACAAGGCAAATAAAAGTAATTCCAAGCTTTGAGGTGGATCTATTTAATGGAGTGGAACACCAGCTGGTATAATAAAAGTGGATTTGAGGGTGAACTTAAAACATTGTCAGTGATTTTGCTTATATTTTTCAAGTAATAAAAATTAATATAATTCCATATTAGTAAACTACGATGAAACTTATATCTATAAAAACTTTATGCCATGAATTACAGAGTTGATTCTCTGGCAAAAACGTCAGTGTTTCCCAAACCCTTCGAATGCCGAAGATGCTTTACATTCTTGCACAAATGAACTAAGCCTTTGAATATCTAATGTTAAGTCAAGCAACTTAGATCAAACAATTATTGAGACAAGCATTTATTTTGCAGTTTCAGAAAACCACCATTTGGATAAGTTTGCACCTAAGACATAATTATTAAGAGGTTAGCCCAGTTTTTGATTTTTAAAACGAGTAATTTTTTTGCCTAAAGTACACTTCAAGGTCATGGAAACAATACTCAATTGGTAGAATAGGCAAAAAAACAAATTCCTCGTCCAATTCGCCGCGTTTTTCTCGAAACCCTATTTTTTCAAACCGCACAACGATGGTACTCGGAGACTATAGAACGTATTCCCTTGAAATTTTAACTATAGCCTCACAGCTACAATACCTGGTAAAATAACTAAAATTTTTTGGTGTTATCGCAACTTCTACTGCGAATTTGGTAAAAAATTTGACAATTTTTACAAGTTCGCCATTTTGCAAAAAATTGGTACAAAGAGAGAAAGGTACGTACTTTATTAGCATGTCTTAAGTTGATTAAGATCCCGGTTTTTATTTTATTTCAGATAGTAAGAGTTCCTAGAATCACGGTCGCGTTTGGGGGTCTCTTTGAAAAAGGTAATTCGGAAGATTGGTTCAGCAGCCACCATTTTGTATTAGAATATATACATACAATACAATACATTCTAAAAAAAAGAAAAACCCGATTTCTTTTTCCCACTCGCAGCATAAATTGCAAAATTAGGCCTTTTTTGAGAACCCCAAACTGGCTTAACATCTTGAGGGAGCCTGTGTTTAGACACAGATGTCTGCGTGGTGATCTCGGGCAGCTAATTATCTAGCAAGTTTTTAGTAATATCGTTCAACCGGGCTTCAAATAGTGTTGGCTAGCTCTGTGAGAGTTTTGGTGCAGCCGTGTGCTGAGCGTGGAGTATTTTCGGGTATTTGTTAATCTCTTCACCGATTGTTATATTCAACTCTAGTACATGTTCCTTAGTATAGCAGCGGGTTAGGTTATTAGAGAGAGGTGATATAGCCTTTTAACTCAGGATAAATTCAAAAAATTCTATTACGGTACAATGTGAAAGTATGCACTTATTGTAACATTGAAAATCCCTTAACTTCTGTAAGGAGTTTCTAAATATAATATACATATAAGTTAAGCAATATTGGCAGAAGGACATCAATCAGGTGCTTAGATTTTCCAAAATTGAAATTTTACGCCGAAATTCGACTGATTCAAGGTGATTCATGCTCTATGTTTTGGGGAAGATAAAATAACGACCAGACTAACGGAGTGGCCTTTATTTTGGTAAGAAATAGTAAGAACTGCAAGTGGTTCTTGAGGTGTTAAGGGTGTGGAAAATTATATATAGCCATATCAATCTATATATTTTTCTAACTTATTGAAATCTCATTACCCAAACATAAAGTAGAAATCAAAATATCGACCTTTCAGATGAAAACAATATCAAAAGAAATTACCAGAAGGAATCAAAACTCCAAGTGCGTAGTAAATTCCTTAAATTTTCACACAATTGGTGCTTTATTGCGTGCTCTCCCATCAACTTCTAATTAAAATATTAAATATTTCAAAACACATGCTTCCTGTTTACTAAATTTATACTACTCAATTAAAAACTCTCACCACCCCGCTGCAGCAGGGTTGCAATGCAGTGCCGGCTCTTAGCGCTGACGGTGGGTGGGCGACGCAAAGGCAGCGAATGTAAGCTACGCACGCCAAGGGGAAATTAAAAACATCATTATGGCTTTTGATGCTTCCTTTCACCCCACACATGTTTACGCTTAATCATTTATATTTTTTTTTAATTAAAAACGACAAACGGAAATTAATAAAAATATCATATCCGCCTTTGTGGCACAAAAAACGCTGCACGCAAATATGATTTTTGCAGCAAATCAGCGAAGTAATGATAAATACACGCATAGCGGAAAGAAAACAAATCGCAAATTATTGTTCTTTGGTACTTTTTTCTTTTTACAGCAGAATATTTTGGAAAATATGCATTAAAACGCGCAAAGTATGTGGAAAGTGTGAAAAAAGTGTCCAAACGGTCGGCTGGTTTGCTCTGGTCTGTGACTCACCAAACTCTTGCACACTCATGCCTTCCTAGCGAGCAGGTGTTGACAGCCCTTGAGTGCCCGTTAATGATATCCCTATTGTCCACTCTTGTACGGTATATTGTTTATGGCATGCTGCTCAGCGCCTCAAAACGGACTTCCTTTATTTAGACGCTGCTGACTTAGCTCTTTGGGGATTTGTTGGTGCCCTTTTGATTTTTTCATGCCACACAATTTCGATTTTCTTACACTTCATTGCCCGCTTCCTACTTGTCACTGCCACAGTGTTGCATATAATACGCATACTCGCCGCATAAAATGCTTTTGAGTGAAATATTTATACAAGTTGTTGTATTTATTTGCGATAAGCATGTGCTTTTAAGCGTATTGAGGAAGCCATAGCAAGCTGCTGGCCTCACAACGGCTGTTCAGGCTGTTGCTGTTGCACAGGTGCGTCTTCGCTTCGCGGCGAGTGTTGCAAGCAGCAAACAGGTTCCCCTGTCATCCACATATACATAATATCCACATAAGCGTGCTTAAGCTCATATATTTCACTTCAATTAGTGCAACAAGCACTCCTTTCATGTTTTTATGGTTGTTGTTCATGTTGCCACTCAATATGACAAGGTATCAAGTGACGAACAAAGCGGACTTAAGACTGATTGAACTTCTCAGCAGTCACTCTTTTATTGCTGTCAATAATGCTGTTGTTTACACCTTTTTTCTTGTCTTTACTTAGCCTTTTTCTGTCATGTAGTATATAGTGTACGCTTTCGAAATTCTTTATGCTCATTGATTCGGTGGCATTCTGCATATCCATAAGCAATAATGCAAGTACGATGAAACCAACTTTACTATTACCAACTAAATTTAATCTTGACATCGAAACTTGAAGTACATGCAATAGATTTGTTAAAGTAAGCAACTAGTGTCCTATTTCAGTGTAATCATCCTAAGGCTTGTACCAATAAAGGCGACAAAATGGCAGCGAAATATTGGTTGATTGAACTCCGACCTCAACTTATGGACCCGTATTATAATCGAAAGGAAATGGAATGGATACAAAGGTATATAACAATGAAAAATTAAATTAAATTTTAATCCTTCTTGGGGACATAGATATATATGATACGAAGTTTCCAGTTTAATTCCGTTTTGTAGCTTCATAAAGAACTTTTTCAGGCAGAACTCTGTCATTACTGCAAAAAAATTGAAGTATAATCTTTTCAATTACTATTTTTAGTGTGTTCAAAACACCCCACTTTATATATCTATACCTATATACTATGAATCATCAAAACAAGGCTCGAAAGAGAGAGGAAATTTTCTATAAATCTGATGAAATTCTGTTTTATGTTAGTTGGTTACTTTATAGCGGATACCGAAAGGATGTCAAAATGAAAGTGAACACATTTTAGCCATTTTTAAGCTCCTTCTGCTCTTCGCTGAGTCCCAACAAAACAACTTTTACTAGCTCGCTGTATTTGATAAAATTTTCGAGTTTTTGTCAACTAGGTTGTTCTTTATGTTGGAGCAATGGGAGCCATGGAGGATATGTTTGGTCTCAATTGCTTGACGGTTAGGTCTTCGAATAGGTAAAGCACATTCTGCCTGAGCTTACCCACTTTCTAAATCTGAAAGTAATTTTAAGCTGTGCACTGTATCAGCGATGTTTCAGGGTTCGAGGTGCCTCAATTTGTTATCTCATAACTTCAAGCATACTTTAAAGGAACTGAAAGATCTTGAGAATGGGACACTTATGGGAACTGTGTTCCCGGTCGTTTCCTTCTAGAATTAATGGGCAAAAAAACGATTTTCACTGAATTCCTTATTAGAAATCTCTTGATTTCCACTTTGCAATACCATTCGTGGGAGACTTAATGCAACCGTCTCTAGATTTTGTTGTTTTTAGTTTTGGACTGCTTTCTGAGAAGCGCATTTTTGATGAATGAAATTGTCCTGCGGCGATCTCCGTCAGTAAAGGGTATATGAGTAAATAGTCGGGGCCTAATAAAAATTGAAAATTTCTGCGTTAGGGTGCAGAATATAGTTATTGGCATCTTACAGAAGGATCAAGAATAAGATAGGCTACAAAGCCTCAAAGTGTTGCGTCAGTTGCTGAACAATTTTTAATATATTTTAATGGAATCCTTATAGTTTATCTCGCAGTCAGACATTCTTTATTAAGAGAAAATAGCCAAAACCTTAATCCAAGTTTCTACATCTTCAAGCAGTCATACTCGCTTAAGTTAGTCTATTTAGCTACTTTTTGATACGAAGATGAATTCATGAGTATTTGTTGTCATTTATCGAAATACTGTAGCGAAAATCATACAAGATGCAAAGTAGTTAGTTTATATGCATAAACATCAATACAGAATCTTCAGAGCAAACCCCGAACTCAAGCAACACAAATAGATCTGAAATCTCTCTTTTGTTGTCGTCATTGTTGTTGTTGACGTAGCGAGTCTCTCTCTAAAATGTGGTGATTGGATATAGGTAATTTGTGCGACAATTAACAGTCTAATTGAATTGATCACGTTTACACAAATACAACCAATAATTCACCAACACAAAGCTAAACATGCAAGCCACACACATATTTACACACACACACATATATCTGCGGTGCTTGTAATTGCAGTGAATGCGATTTAGTGGAAATCGCCGTGTCAGTCAAGCGATGTGACAGGGCAACGGAGTCCAGGTAAACAGCTGACTGGGTAAGCGCTGGCATTTCAATTGAGCATGTGACCTTTGACCAGTCGCTCTGCCAATTAGCTGATAAATACGCGTAGCCGGCGCAAGCTCAAAAGCAAATTATCTGCCGGCGAATCTAAAAGGATGGCAACAACGGTGTCAAGACACCAGATGTGCTGCATGCGCTTGAAGTGGCACAGGTATGTGTGTGTGTATATATATATGTGTTGAGGTGAAGCGTCGGCCAGACCGCCTCTTTTGCGCTCTCAATCAATCCGCAATTAAATTTTCCACTCGAATTGGAATTAGCGACAATTAAGTGGTCACTGATGACTGATTATATTGTTGATGGTCACCGAGGATGCCAAGTGCTGATATTTGTTGTGATAGTGGGCGATGGTGGGACCGTTGTAAACACCGCTAAATCAATTAAAAGCCAAGTAAATGCAATGCAATAAGGCTAAATAAAGATAGTGAAAGAGTTAGCAGGTGAAATGCATGTAAAATGAGGTTGAAGAGAGGTAAATGCAAGAGAGAATCTTGCAGAGTGAGTTCTGGCGGCAACAAATGGAAATGGGCTTGCGGAATGGCGCTTGGTTGAGCTACTAAATGGGAAATTATATAATTTGCTTAGTGCATTAAACTATTAGTTTTAGATAGTATGCCCTAGTTTTATGGAAAGTGCCGGTGGTAAAGAGAATTATAAAAGAAAGTATTCATATACAAAGTATAATTGCAAATAAGTGCAAAAATAACTGTATACCATAATAACAGCATTTTATGTGCACTTCAGGAAATTCCACGGATTCTTCTCTTTCAATTACCAGACAGCTAAGCTTCTTCCATGCCTTTAGAAAGTTTAAAGCACTTAACTTCTCGGAAATATTATTTTATTAAGGGTTCCCAGCTTCTGGTTCCAGCCAAGCTCCCAAATGGGTCTGATAGTAAACCAGGTTGTATATTATTTCCTGGCTTCATATAAAAAGCGTTCTCGCACAGGTACTGTACACAATCCCTTCTCCACGTCAAACAGATATACTCTAAAAATTAACGGATCTGTATTTATATCCCGCTAAGGTCGCTTAGCTCGCCAGCAGTTACCAAATTTTTTCTTCGTCTGCCCTTATAATAAAAACAACTATTTTGGAGCGAGCATTTATACTAAAATTAATGTCAAGCCACGACGCACGGGATTAGCATTTACTCCTTATTCGATACTCAATGGTATTTGACAGTTTTTGTTGTTGTTGTAGTGCTTATCTGTAACCCTGTTTGGAGGAATTGATGATTAATTGTCATCGAAGTCATCTACCGGTAGGTCCGGGAAACGAGCTGCGGGGTATTAGATGAGTAGGTTTAAGCGGGCATTCAAAGTGATGGTCAACTTGTACGACAGGCGGCTCTACGTCGCTAGAATTTAAGCAAATGCTTTGCTTTAACTTTTAACCGTGGCGAATTTTACTCGGGACTTTCATCTTCTTTCCAAATATCTTCGAATTCTTAAAAAATGCAAACTGGTTTTTGGCAGACCTTGTTCTTTGCAATCCAGTTGTTTAAGTTCTAGGCAACAGAATTTTCGGTTGGAGATGTCTCTTAAAGTAAATTGGTGAGTCAGATATTTACTTCAAGGTCACTAATGGCTTGGTGGTAATAGACTTAAACAATTTGGTTACTTGGTGTGATAGGTATGATATGCTACTTAATCTTAAAAAATGCAAGGCGATCTGCTTTTTCCGTAGATTTGCGTTTACCTCTCCCTATGTAATAAAAAGATATAGTCTCCAACAAGTATTTAACTTTGTTGAGAGTTGTTAGGCGTTACTAGTGATCTCTATACATGTATATATACTTAATATACTGGTTTTGAAAGCTAAAGGTGTTCTTATTGTTGTTAAAAGATGGTCTAAAGAATTTAAAGATCCGTGTGTTACTGAACCCTAGTGATATTGAACCCTAGTTACCAAATCCATTCTGTCAAATTATAGTCCGCTCAAAAATAATTTTAACTTTTTGCCTTAGGTAATTTTCGTATAGGTCATGTGAATCTAGATTAAGTCTTCCATACATGTGTATACCATACACTAGTCATTTAAAATTTATGACTCATCCTACACTCGCTGGTCGTAGGGAAATGCTGGGCATAATATTCTAAGTGAAAGTCATTAATGGATCAGTTTGTAGTTCTTTTCTCTTGTCCAAAATTAAATTTAATATCCCAGCTCGTTTATCCAGGCAGTTTAGACCCTGAGTGTTTAAATCATGTAAATCAAAATTTGAACTAAACGAACTATTCCGCCGCATGTATCATGATTTTGATTCTAATTCCCGCCCATTTAATTTACCAAACTCATTTTCAGCATTTAAAAAAATTCACTATTTTCACTTTATAAATAGATCTTATATATTTTATTATAACTTATTCTTTAATCTTATCCGCTGAAATTTTTGTTTCTGTAGCTGAGCAGTTTTAGATCTCGACTCCTCACAACTCTCTTCCCTTTCATGACTCGGCTAATTCCGCACTTATAGGGATTGCGCCTCACGCGTCGGTTAGCGGGAAGAGGGTAATGGTTGGGTTTATTATCATTATTATCCTTCTTATCGCGTTGGTTTACGTTACTAGCTCAAGGCTTAGTTCTTAATACATCAGTTAAGCAACAATAATAAATGATAAGTGTCCTGCCTCAAATATATACACTCGTATGGTAAATAGAATACATTTCATAAATATAAAATTAATGGTCCATATTTTTTCCAAAAGAAAATAACTAGGAAGAATTCCACAAATAATTTCACTGTTATTATCTGTTATGTTTACGTCAAAAAAGAAGTTAACAATTGCAAATGCAAAAATATTTTAATTGAATCGAGCAATTAGCATAGCCTGAACATTCTAGCGTTTAACTATTTTTCCACACAATTACGCTGCCATCCATTTAGTCGACAAATTTTCTTTTATCAATTGTTTATTGTATTGCCATTTTCCTATTGTATGATCATGGACAGTCGTGTGTATTTATGTGCACAATGAGTAAAATGTACTGAGGTGTCAATAATCTCCGTTTACAGTTAACTTTTAATTGCTTAATTCCTTTAATACAAACTAACTACGAAATAAAGCTACAATAAAAGACCAACAATTGGTTGTCTTCTAAATGGTTCGTAAATGAATTGAACAATGCCATTGGAAAATGTAGCAACAAAGTTATTTATTTTGAGTTGTTGCATTAAGCCTAACAAATTGCTGCAATTGAATTTTAAAAGAAGTGTGCAAATACTTGAAAATGGCGATAAGATCACTGAGAACACCTAAACCTCGTGATTATCCGAAAGCGTGACGAAGACAAAGGATTAACCGTAAGCTCGTTGGTGATGACTTGGTGTCGTAATGAATGTAGTAATGAAATTACTTCTGCATTACTTACATATGTAGATGTTTGATTTGAGAGTGAAGGACAGAGTTGAAGGCTGGGAGTAGCTGGGTGAAAGACGAAGTGTTGTTAAGGTAGAATACCGTTTGAGAATAAATTTCACTCAAATTTTAACTAAATTGTCTAAGAACAATTTTTGTATACTCAGGGGACGGCATTTTTCACAATTGAATTGAATTCAATTGAATTCACAATTGGTTGAACTTTTTTGCAGACCAATAATTTAGACTTAGCTTCACATACAATGCAATAGAATTGTTGGCGTATGTCGATTATATTGATATCGATATTCTAACTAAATGTAATAATTTTGACACTTCGGACAACTCATGAAACCAACATCAAACTGAATCAAAATACCAGTCTGGAAACACTTTTTCAACAAATCCCGCTTTGAACCGAGTAGTGAAAACAATAGTACAATAGAAACTAGAGTACCTTCCCGAAGAATAGAAAAAAAATTTATTGCATGTCTCACGTCATCCTCGCTCTGATGACAGCCGATTCCTAAAATTTTTCAAGTTCGGAAGAGAGCAGGCTTGCCAGATACATATAGAATATGTGTGAGAAGGTGAGTGGCAATCAGTTTTGAATCAGGTTTATATCTCCCAATGTGGCAATCAGTTTATTTATTGGTTGAAATCTTATAACAGCCAACAGTGGCGTCGTCAGTAATGCTTGCACAAATGTAACTTCAGGTGCACGTTAGGCAGAGTATAAGATCGTTCGCTGTAGTAAAAAGCCCCTTACATTATTATTTCTTTTAAAACCGTTGACAAAAAAAGAAATGGAAACAGAAAATATATATCTTGATTGATATTTCAATGAACAAACTTTTAGTCTTGCGAATTGAACAGAATTTTGCTGATATTTATGAAGGAATCTGTATAAGCTAAAGTACTAAAATACAAAGTTTTTAAACTATTGCTTTCATTCAGTTAAGAGGCCCCAATTTTGACTATTTTCTTATTTGTGCATTTACATTTTCAATGCAAAAAGTATGTAAAATATGTTTATTTTACTCTTATGGCTATGAACGAGCATGTTAAAGTAATAGTAGTAAGTACTATGCAACATGTACATAGATAGACACATGGAAAGGCACATACAGTAGGGGTGTACATATGTGGCTGTGTACTTTATCAAAGATCGCACGTGTGATAAGCTAAAATTGTTTCTGCTACAAACTTGTCAAGTTGGCATACGAGGTTCTAAAATAGTCATTATACTGCAGGCAAAATATAAAAAAATGTAAGCAATAAAACAAATAAACACTATTCATTTTACAAGTTGGCAACCATAGTCATTTTATAAGCACAGCAGCTGAGCAAAAAGCTTAAAGCGTATGGTGCTGCTGGCAACTTATAATGCCGTTAATATGCTTCATTATATTGCTCTGTCACCGTTCCCAGGGGAGGAACAAAGTGGAAAGGAACAAGATGTAAATGCGTATAAACATTTTCAATTTAAATTTCCACACCTTTTCAACGCCATTTTTTCAGTTCGGCCTGTTATACAAATATTTTATGCATTTGGAGTAACAGCAAGAGAAAAACTTGGCGACACATTTTGCTGCAGGAAGCTCGTGTGGCAAGGAGTAGGAGTGCTCTGATTACTCGCGCTTCTGCGAAAACTTGGAAACATAAGAAACAGGTGTTTTACATTTGCAACATTATTCATTGGCGCGTTGTCGTTACAGTATCGTTCTTGTTGCCTTCATGTTTTTGCTCTTGCTTTGATTTTTATTGATTTGATTGGAAGTGCGATAGAAGCGCGTTGAATCACAATAGGAAGTGAGCGCGGAGGAAAACGTAGACGACGCGACAGTTGTTACAATATTTACTCGCCAAAGTCGTTACGCGCTTATGTATAAACTTACATATTTACATATTTACACTAGGCAGAAAAAGTCTGCGTACAAGGTACTAAGAAATATAACTTCAAATATAAAATCCAATTTATTTTATATTCACAACAGGATATTATATTTGTAGCTTTTTGAAAATAAAAGTGATTAATTTTTTAACAATAACTTATAAGCAAAACAAACAAACAGAGGACTAGAAAATCCATTAGAAAAAGTCTGCATACAAGGTACTTAAGTCGAACAAAGACATTCTCCATTCCAAATTACTCTTAAAATTTAATAGGAAGTCGGATATCCCCATCGTTTTAAAACTTCTGCTAGGCGTTTTAGCATGGAATTTACAAGCTTAGTGGTTGACTCCTGCGACACATCCTTGAGCATAGGCTTTAAGTTAATTGTGCGCTGGCGTATTTTTCGTTCAAGTAAATCCCGCAGGTGCTCTATAGGATTCAAATCTGGCGATTGTGGTGGTGTTCGAAGCTGCTTGGGAATGTTATAGAGTAACCAAAGCTTAACTATGTCTGCTGTATGCTTCGCGTCGTTATCTTGTTGAAAACAGTGGTCACTTCCTATACCCGATTCTTCAGCGCTTTGCCTTAAATAATTTCTTTTCAAAATATTAAGGTATGCATATTTTCCCATGGTGGACTCTATAAATTCTATTCGGTCCACACCATTAGTAGCCATGCACCCCCATATCATTGCTTCACCACCACCATGCTTCACAGTAGGCACCAGGTTTTCCTTATCGAGCGCCGTTCCTGCTTTTCGCCACACAATCTTATGGCTCTTGATTTCAAAGACGCAAACCTTGTTCTTATCGGAAAAAATAACCTTCTGCCAAAGCTCTCGGGGCTTATTTAAGTGCTCTTTCGCGAAAGCAATAAGCTTTTGTCTATTGAATGGTTTCTTGCGTGCGACATGACCATGATACCCAGCTTTTTTCAAAATTTTGCGGACGGTGTCAGTGCAAAGGGTTTTCTTAAAATTTTCCTTAACATTTTGAGCGATTTTTGATGCAGTAAGGCTAAAATTTTGCTTCACACTTTGCAAAACGTTACGAGTTTCACACAGTGTTAATATTTTTGGCCGCCGTGGACGGGGCCGAGATACAAAACCGCCGATATCTTTGTGGTTAATAATCGGCCGATTTCACGGTATGTTTTCCTTCTTCGAAGAGTTTAACCATAATTTCTCTTTCAGAAGGGCTTATTTCCTTTACTTTGGCTTACATTGCATATTATAATATTAACAACGAATTGAATGAAACAAAAATCTTTTTAAATTGCTGTTTTTAAGAAAAAAAAAGTAAAATTATAGCTTCCCGACATTTTCACAACTTGTTATTAGGCGGGGAATTCCCATTTTAGGGGGATGAATATTTTTTGTAAATTTATGGCTAAAACAATGTTTTCTGATTTTAGTTGCTTTAAATGCTATCAGATCATGCAATCGACTTGCAATAAAGCACTTAATGTGATTTATCTCTGAAATTTCATAAATAAAAGTTATTTTTTAACAAAAGAAAATAAGACATAAGCATGTACGCAGACTTTATCTGCTGAGTGTATATACTTATTACATACTATGCAGACATACACATACCCACATACTGATATAGGCCGCGGGCCAACTCCTTAATGGTGTCGACGACACCTATTTATTGTTTGTATTCGCCGAAGGCAAATCAAAGTACGCGACAGACGGTTGGGCGCCTTCGCAAAGCGCACAGCTGCTCGAAATTATTCACGCGCAATTTTTCCCTATCGTAATAGCGATTTTTCTATTTTACACCTTCCGCCATTTTCAGGCGTACGAGAAGAATGCGGTGACTTGTTGGCTGATTTTTTTTTTTTTACTATTTGCTGCGTGTTGTGGGGGCAATCTCTGCTAAAATCGGCTAAATCACTTGAAAGTGTTTTGCGAACGTGATAAATATCAAAATTTCTACCGTTACCTGTTAAAGTGATTACGTATGTGTGCTATCTGTGCTACATATCTGCATTTTTGTTTTTGTATCTACCAACAGATGATACAATTAATTTGCTCCCAAGATGATTGAAATTTAACATTTAAGCGGGTTTTGCGCAGCTGTGGCGACTGAAAAGTGATTGAATATTAGATGTTTACCCATATACATATCTCAAGTGGATTGAATTGAATGTGATAAAATAATGCGTCCATTAGTGTGTCATTGAGTTTATTGCTTTTCATAAGAAATATATCGCAACGTAGAAACGTTGTTTGGTTCTCTTTTCTTATTCACTTAGAATTCCAATGCATTGGTTATAAAATAAAATTTTCTAGATTATTTCCACTTATCGTAATATACGATAAATATATGTCTTTCAATTCCATTGGATGTTGTTTGGTTTTAATTGTCAGAAAATTGTCTATTCTAATTTTAAGAACAAAAATATTGTCTTGTTGTTTCAGATACTCTTTCAGCCAAACTAATATGATACAAGTTTCTTTTGGGAGAATTTTGATAATATCTACAGGAAGACGACGACTAATTGTGAAATGAGATTTTGGTCTTTTGGATGTCTAATTAAAAGAGAATGGCGAAAATATCAAACTTAACTCTCTATTGTTAACAAGACGACAGAGAATGATCGCTAGTCCTAATTGGGTCAAGGAGATAAATAAACTCGAGTTTGAAATCACTATATCACAGTTAAAACCGATTTTATGTACCTTGTGCTCATGAATAGAGGTTAAGCTCTTTTGAAAATTCGGGGTAATTCTAGAATGTAAATTTGAAGCAACAATAAATATAGTGTAGAAGGGTAGTTAAGTGTTTAACTGTTTCTTGAAATTAACGCTCCTATTATATGTAGAGACTAACGTGAGTGTAGTAGCCGCCAAGCTGCAATCAACACCAAATTTGCATTATGCATGACAACCTACTAATAATAGGCAACTGAGCAGCCAGCCAGCTGAGCAGCCAGCCGCTATTTTGGTTTATTATGTATTACTACCATTCTTTGTTATATTATACAGAATTGTCAAATTAAGGTAACAGTTTTCAACATTGCTTTCTATTTCTTTTTGTTTCATTTCGGCAATTCTCTCACAAATTTGTGCTATGTTCAAAAATGTGGAATCAGGAAGTGTCAGCAGACACTGGTTGAGATCTGTATAAAACATAATACAAAATGCGAATATAGTAGACGACCAGCAATTTTGCACCAGTCGCGTTATATAATGGGGGTATAAAATGTGTTCCATTTACAGCTTGTTGCTTTTATAAGGTAGTTTCACGGCCAACTGTTCAACACTAAACGTTTTTATTTAGAGAAATGTGATTTTCACACATTTTGGATTTTTAACTTCAAATTCATCTGCACTTGCAGATATTCAATAATTTTTTGGTGTTTCTTTTACCGAAAATTTTAATACAAAGAAAATCTTTTAACTGGAGCGTCTCTGCTTAGCAGATATTTTTAACTGATTAAGAGAAATGTCCGCTTGAACGAAAAATTAAAATTAAATAAATGTGCTCTTTAACTCAATTTCCATATTGTTGTTTTAGTGTAGACATTTTCATTTATTTGAAGAAAACGCTCTAAATTATTTTCAGAATCGAGTTGATATTGAAATTCATCACACATTAATAGAGAAATCTCATCTTTAAGATATGGACTAAGTTGGACTCAAGTTGCAAAATCTTGCTTTTCCGGAAAAGTTTTACTAAAGCTTTATGTGCGTTAATACGATGCTTTTTGTTTGTAATTTTGTTATTATTATCTCAGTTGCCTTTTTAACTTATTTTATCCCTACAAATTAATATCCCTGACGGTAATGTGGCTCTAATAAAACTAAATTTGCTATATTTTTAGAGATAGCTCGGCAAATCATTCTCAAAGTTATTTCTAATCTGAAAACCCACAGGAATTAGGAAAAATTTCCGTTCAGTAAACTGAGTATTAATAAATATGTATAATTTTAAGTCTATTAGTATTGCCAACTCTTTAAATTTCCTTAATTTTAAACCAATTTTTATCATTTTTCATCACAACCCGCCCGGCAACACAAGAAAGCAGAGTAATAATGTCGCGAATCTCTAGGCGGTTATACAATGTACCGGATTTGTTGCTGTCTTGTTCAGTGTCAATTTAGCAACTACCTCGATTTCCTTCAACTGCTCTTTTGCGCTGACAAATCCCACTTCATAAGCTTGCTCTGCATTCATTTCTCTTCATTTTACATTTCATTTTTGTCATCTACTTTCGCTACGGTTTACCATTTTTTAGCTTTTATTTCACTGACTCTCCGTTATGTTTCTAAGCTTTGACATGACACCCGCGCACAAAGAGTCTATTGAATATGGAAAATAAGCCTGAGGCGCCATGCAAAACCCGCTTGATGTCTAATACCATACTTTCTAGACGAACGACGTGGTACGCGGACGCCTTTGACAGTTGACTAAATTGCATTGCCGGCGTTCGTGACGTTCGGAACGGGTGCAAGAGGCATACAGGTATGTACAGATGTTTGAGCAGCATATGAAGGCAGAGACAGAAAGCAAGCACTACCGTTCGCCAAGCTGGACATTCACTCGCTCAGTCAATAAACCACTTTGTGAAGCAATAATGGCGCACTATTTACCGGGGTTTATTTTCGTAAGGAAGTTTCTTGCGACCAGGTGCTTTAACAGGTGATTTGTCTTAGAGTTATAACTTCTAAGAAAAGACTCAAACTGATCTTAAATAGAAACGCAATTATGCGACATTGAACTATTTTTTTGCTTTAGAACTTCCATAGAAACCTAAATTCAAATACTCTTTCTTATTTGCATTGAAACAAAACTACCGAAAGTAAAACTCAAAAAGTACTTAGCGTAAAAATACTCTCGAGCTTACTACTGAGAAAATCCCCTCAAAGAATTTGCTTTTGAAAAAAATAAACAGAAAATTCAGTGGAAATTTTGTTTTAAATAAAAATTTAAAGAAGCTTGTGTGCTCGTGAAGTCGGATGTTGTTTCCACTACCAGCGCAACGTTGCATTGCATTGCAAGAAGTGTCATTTACTTTGTAACATTTGACGCTCATCCATCCATTCAAGCAATTCAAGCAGTGCAAGACATTTCACAGTGACTGCTTTGAAATACAAGTTTTTGTACTTCTTTCGGGGAATTGAGCATGTGACCTTTGTCAGACAGACACTCGTTCATAGATTTGCTATATTATGTGTCGAAAATAGTTATTTACAAAAATTGTTTGAGCAAAACTGTTTGCTGTTTCAGTTAGCAGATTTTTTCTATAAGATTTTGTTGTAGAGAAGAATATAAAGAATATGAACTAAGGAAAATTTAGAGAATGCCTATGAAACTATGCTTATAATACTTTTTTAGGTTAGAATTTAGCAAGACGACTAAATGCAGGGCGATAGAAAGATTAATTGTCATAAATTATTAATTTTATATTTTTAAAAATTTATTATCGAGTTGTGAGTGAATTTCCCGGATTTCAGTTCGCCTATAAGAGGGTTCGAAAGCTGTAAACAAGATAATTAATTGCTTAATGAAAGTGTGACTCTGTCTTGCAACTCTTTTGATAGCTTGCGTAATTTGGGGATCCGCTTGTATATCTTATAGGTATAGTATATCTTTTCAAGGTAATTTCATAAACCTGATTCACCAATTATATAAATGTTACAATATATGTTCAGAAATCGAAAAAATGCTTTACTCCATTGATTACTTAATTATAACAAGCAAGGAAGAGCTAAGCTCGGGTGCACCCTACATTATATATGAACATTATTTGACAGAAGCAAAGGCGGGAGAATATTACCTTTATATAAAGCGCATAAAATTCTAATGTAAAGTCAACAGAAAGGTCAAAAAGTGCAACATTGAGGGTAGTGGATGCTGGACTGACTTCAATTACCCTTTGGATTCAACTAAAGTAGCCTCGAGAAAATATTAGCACCCGATTTTATTAAGATAACTCACACATTGACCGATATGTTCTGCATAAAGCCTGGAATAATGAAATCATTGCATGCAGTATGCTTGCTAGGGTAATCGCGCGCCCATTTCACTCATATTCGAACCACAACTAGGGTATACCCAAGATTATATATAAGAATATTACATATTTTGCTGAAATATCTTGATATAAATATAGCATATATATAAATATAGTATATATAGTACGTATAGTTAACAGGAATTTAGAAAATCATTAAATTAGGTATATGGGGGCTAAGAGAAGTACTGAATCTATCGTATTCATTTCCAGCGCAAGGGCAGATTATTAACAGGAAAACACGTGCACTTAATATCGTTAAACCATCTTAGAGATCGGCTGATATTTTCGATATAGGGTCAGCCTTAAGCACTGAGGGCCCATATTCGATATATGGAGGCTCCATATCTACTCTTTACTGATCTTGATCTACTGAAAATTTACTGATGCTTGATTTATCTATTATAAAGTGAGAGAATCAGATGGAAGTAGGCGTAGTTGTAATAAATTTTAAATAAATATGTATAAAATTTAGTCCAAATTGGTCAAGTAAGTGCTGAGGTATGTAATTTCATCTTAAGCAATATTTTGTAGCAACTTGTGCCTAATTGGAAACATCTTAAGATTCCCTTGCAACACCTCAAACTATAATACCTAACTCGAATTATGTTAGTTAGACTCTGAAGCATGCCTAAGTAATGAAGAAAAATAAACCTTTGTTTTAAATATTTTTTACATATTTAATATATTCAACGGCGGGTAGACAATGCCATGCTTTCATCGCTGATAATCGTTGCTCATAAAAAAATGTGAAAATTTCTTTCTACTCCCTTGGAAAATTACTACACCGTTAAGTCGCTTATGACATTATCTTTAGTAATAGCCCGAATTTGTTGTCAGTAATTCATAAATCTGTATTTAATGCATAATTTATCAGCGGAAGCCAGTGCACTAAGCTTCGAAAATAACTGTGTCATGTGTTGCATGTGGCAACGGCATTCATCAAACTAACATACATAAGCTAAATATGCTTGTTTTTCAGTTTTCCCTGCCACAAAAGCTTTCTTTTAGCATATTCCTTTAACTCCCTCCGTTTGCATATTTTATCATGTTCTGATAATTTCATCTCTTATTCATGTGGATGGTTGCTTTACTGCAAACTTGCTGCTTGGGGCTTCGGCTACTGCATGCTTTTCCCTTTGATTTAGTTGCTTGTCTTTTGCCGCTCAAAGCGAAATGTTGCCGGAGCCACATTTAATCACTGTCAACATTTTATCAGACGAGAGACGGTATTAGCAAATATTAGCAAAGCTCTTTCGCGCTCCACTTGTCCGCATGCATATGAATGTATGTGTGTGTGTGTGTGCTTATATGAGTGAAACGAAGTTGAAGTTGTCAGCAGCGAATAGGAAGTACACACATACAGATATGTATTCATGTATTTTCAATAGTAAACTGAAACAAAAGTACTTGCTACTCGGCGCAGTTGTGGCGCTCGAAGCAAACATATCCTCGTACATTGTTGTGTTTTCCAATGCTTACATGTGTGTGCGTGTATGCATGAACGCCGCACGATGGTATGACATGTTGCAAATGCAATCACCAGCAGCTAAATAACTACAACGCTACGTGAATGATTGGACAAGTTGAGTTTGAAATGGCAGGAAGTGCGGCAGAATTCTGTGCGAAGTGATGTCTATATACATACAATAACACACGCCAAATACACACCAATATACATATATATATGTATAAATATATTTACAAACATATAGATAGATATATTCACGGTGAGGCGAATCTATCGCCAGGACAAAACCACTGGAAGGCAAACAAACAATGGTTGCAACACCACGCGCCATCAACAACAACCCACTGTGTTATGCATGCATGCATGCATACACGCATGTCATATGGGTAGCGTGTTGCAACTGCGGCTGCTGTAAGTGTCGCATGCAGAAAATGACAAATAAATGTGTGTTTATAGCAGCAAATGTATGGTTAACACATACCTACACATATATAAATATATATATATATATATATTGTATAAATATATGCAGCTATTACTTTGTAAATACACAATATATAGATACACGTGCACATATATAGAAACAAACGGTTGTAAAAGGCCAGCGGCTTACAGTAAATAAAAATATAGGGGGTATCATAATATAATATAGAAGAAATAAAAAATATTTGAACATATGTATGTATGTAGTTCCAGCAGTAGAATATAAAATTTCCAATAATCAGGAAAACATTAACGAATTATCCATATCTCCATCAACTCTCTAGCTGAGATTGAATCCTTCCGTTTTATGCTTAGTACGTTGCAATGAGATCGCTATGTATTTTTGTATTATTATAACGGAAATTTTCTTTTGGGACTATTTAGCTGAATCCCTCTAGACTAACTCTATTAGGAATTGTAATCTTTGAACTTCTAAAACACCACATAAAGATTGCTTAAACCCCTAAATCCCCTATTTTTTAATTACGTAAACACGCTCTTAGCATCTGTTTTGTTGTTTTTGTGTTTTATTGTTTCTTTTTTTTTTTGCTTTCTCCCACATTGCTAACAATTTCCTATTAGAAATGCATATTTTAGATATTGTGGGTGTGAATCTGGTACGAAGCAATCAACGCTTACCAAATGCTCTACAAATCAAGGCAAAAATACCTCACAACTTTGTGGATGGATATAACAAATAGTAATGGCAAATGAATGTTTACTAGCAAATGCAGCTCGGAGTCATTTTATTTTTAGATTTTGTTTTTGTGAAATACACAAGCTTACGTTATTCAAAGCTTGCTGTTTGTCCTTTGTAATGAACACCTTAGTGATACATTTGGGAAAGAAGAGACGATTGGTGAACTGATTTTTTTGACTGATCAGCGCCAAAAAGCCCAAAATTTTACTGTTAGAATTCTTAATATTTATCATGATGAATGAATAAATATTTAACATCACAGGGGAGGAGGCAAATATTCCCAAAAAAAAAAAATAAATATGATTTTTTATTAGATTTGAGCACTATATGGAAATAATATAGATAATTGATTGAATATCATTGATTGTCATATTTCAAAAATGTTTAAGAACAACAACAGATTCCTTAAGATTCATATTTATACCTTTAAACAAAAATTTGTATGGTGATTTTTGAAATTTCTTTACTTAATTACACCTTGAACACGTATTTTTGTAATTTGCCAAACCAGTTAAAAACGTTTATCTTCGAATATCTCGAGCTCCTGCACAAAAAAAAAACATACCGACCACACTTGAACTTAATATTATATAAGCTGCAATAAGGAGGCCGCTGGAGAGGTCCTGAACTGCTATGTGGAAGTGGAGCGCAACTTGTTCCTGTCTCGAATAACCTCAGTAGAAATGTCGCAAAGTGTAGAAAATCTAACTTTTGACAGAGTTGTAACTGTTCTTATATTAATAACTTATACTTATACTTATTCTATATTATTATTACTTATGTTACTCTATACTAGTTATTCTACTCAAGGGAAGCTATAATAATCCCACGTCGATGCTGACCACCAAATAACCATAATTTAGCTTTTTTTTGTAGATTTTACATGGCTAGGTTTTACTTGGATGGTATTGCCGTTATGGGCATGCACCGAAAATATGCCGTACTTCAAAAACCAAAAAGTCAAGGCCTAAAGATTTTCGTAATAAGAAATTTTTAGCCTTGACTTTGACAACCTCGTGATGACCTCGGAAAGGATTTAGGAGGCTTTTAAGTTTTCCATTTTTTAATAACTATGCATTATTAACTGTTCTTGGTCTGGTAATGACAGTTCCGACTGAATTAGTTTTGAAAAAGAAGTAAAATAAAATTTGGCTTGGGTTAGTTGCTGTCAATTGACTGAAATACTCGTAATTAAAGTAATCTTTTACTATTATTTTGGATTTAATTATTTTTTATTAAAAAAATCATCAGCGGATGTGTTCACGATTATGAGAGATTTGCTGCGTATAAAGAGTGATATTACTTTATTATAGAGAGATATAGAGAGATATGCACTTTGTTTCCACAATTAAATCAGAAAACTATGACAAAATGAAAAAAAAAATGAAAATGAAAAACTATGGAAATTGTGCAGTAGAAGCACTGGAATTTTAAGCCCAAGGGAGAAGATAAAAGTCAAACGCAGTGGTTCACAAACTACGCCTTATGTAAATTACGTTTAGAATTGCAGAACTAGCATTTACTAAACGAAAAAATTAATGACAAACCTAACTGATTTGTATACAGTAAGTTAGTAATTTCAAATCTATGTTTTTGAACTCTAGAAACCTGAAGAAACTGCGTTGAAAACTTTAAGCAAGCCCTAAAATTTAACGGAATTTTTTAATAAAGTTTGTATCTTATAATTATTATGTTATCTTAAATAACATAGGCAAACAAATTGAATGTTGAAACCGGGCTTGAAAATCAATTTTATGAAATCCAAAATATGAGCCCAAAATGGCCGAACGACTGGAAATGCAGCTGTGAATACCAACCTAATCAAAAAGTCTGTTGCAATCAGACCTGCGTCCTTTTAGCTCCTCACCCATCTCATTCATGTATTAACTTATAATAAGTGCATACTAATTCACTGATTCACATATAAATTTATCTGCCTTGACTTCTACCATTGTGTGTACTCGTTGCTGCATATTATAGCGGTTGTTTTTTTTTGTTTTTGGTGATATCAGTGCATTGTTGCAAGCAGATATTCCACAACAACAAACTGAATGAAAATGCACGTGAGAATTCATATGCAATGCTGCATTAACAAATGAGGGCTTGAACAAGAGAAACAAGTAAGAATAATAACAAATAAAATTGCCTAAAAATGTAATAAAACCTTAAACAAAAAAAAAATGTTTTTGCTTTGCGAAACAACAACTACAATAAAGTGTGTGAAAAAACTGCAACAAACCACTTTTAATTGCCGCCGGTGATTTCCGCCTGCTACAAGAATATCTTTTTCAATTCTCTGCTATGCAACAACACACACACACATGCACACTTTTTTCAATGCTATTCTATGCTATATTGCTATTCTGCTTTCAGTGAAATTGTGTGTGAGAGCGGATATGCAACACATTAAGCAGCTGAAAAGGCGTAGGAATTTACATACAGACACCAATGTGTGTGTGTGTTGGCGTGAAAGTAACAAATCGCCTAACAAAAAACAATTATAAATATTCTGCCAATTTCACAAATGCAACCGAGTGCGGAAAGATCACAAAACAAAGCAGAGTAAAATTATGTGTTGCTTAACATTCCTTGTCTTCTTGCCACTTTTAACGTTTACTGTCACACATAACTTGCTTTGATTTGTTTGCTGTTCTGTTTCTGTTTTTTTTTTGTGTTTTTGTAACAACAAAACAATGCTGCGAATTTTGCCAGCAGAGATTGCGAAGAGTTGCGGAGGCGTGCTGGATACGAAGTAAGCAATAAGCAAATAAGAAGTGGCAAGTATTGTCGTATGCTCTCAGACATATTAGTTTCAAACACACAAATACAAACATGCATACATATATAAACATACATACATAAAAATGACGCTCAGTGGACGCAGCGCTTGTGCAGCGCGTTTCGCGCGAATGAAGAAATTGGAAATTCCACAAGCGCATTTCCCATGGCACCATTAACATTGCCACAACCAGCGTGCCACAAAGTGCAGCACTAAGAATGTGCACACACGCGCACACACACATACTCCGCTTAATTTCGCTTGCTAGCACGTAAACGCTTTGCACTTCTCCCTTCCATCTACACCGCTTATATGTGTGTGTCTGTGCGTGTATGTGCTGGTGTGCCGCTTCGCATAATTAGGGAAATGCACAATTAGTGCACACATCTGCACTAAACGCACCAACACACTGGCGGGCACTTGAGCACCAAAGCCTGTAGAAACACACTAACACACTCACACACACACACACACACACACACACGCACACACTTTCATTCGTTTTATCACACCACCGTTAGAATGCTTTTACTTGTTCGGCTGGCGGCATAAACGTCTGGGAGAAGCTGCTCGACGCTCTGCGAAAACGGAAACTTAAGTTGCAGAAGCACACTGTCATCGCCGCAATTTATTTGGCAGTATTTACGGTGCATTCCATGTCCGCGGCAAGTACAAACAAGTGGGAAACTGCAAGTGGGTTTGGCATTTTCGATAAAAGTAGAGAGTGGTGGAATGGAACTATTTAATATATGTTTTTAGACATTAGAGCACTACCTCCACCAACAAACATTACATATTTTGAACTAGGGACTAGAACTATTCTGTACCTCGACTAGCAAGTCCCCGAATTTCATTTTTCATTCACTCTCCGATTACTATCCGAATTGATTTGTGAGCGCATAACCTCATTTAAACTTGTGTATTACAAAATGAGCTAGAAGGTTGGGTCGGGTCTCGAAATTTAGTGCTTTAAAGCTTGAGAAGTATCTAACTACGATATCTCGTATATATAAAACCAATTATTTATGGATCGAGAAGTTTTTAAAGCCATAGAAACAAGGACGAAGCCGAGAGAACTCGTAATTAATACCAACTTCATTTTAGACATGAAAAAGATTCTCTTAAAAATAGAGAGTAGTTCAAAGCCGGTTTAGATTTATATTTAGGAACAATCATTGTTCGAATAACCACAAATAAGAGAACTTGGTGTAAACATCTAGAAAATGTGTGCACATAAAGGGTTCAAGAGGCAAAAGTAGGGATTGTTAAAGAAGAAGAAATAAATAGAAGCGCCGTATTTATTTTATAAACCTATACCTTTTGAACAACTCTCTTATCTAGCCACATTTTTTGGGCGGAAGCTGTAGTTTGGGAACGTTTTGTATACAAATGAGACCAGTAAAAGGACAAAAGTATGTGCTGTGAAGGCATTACTTCCTCCGATAGAGCGGAACCTTACTAAAGAGAGATTTTGAGTAGTATGAAGGAATATGAAAAAAGAAAAAGGATTTAGAGTGTCAACATAACGAAATCTTTCGAGATTAGACATGGAAAACGAAAAGTCAATAGATTAAAATGTAAATATTCAGTAAAAACAATCTCAGAATTAAGCTATATGATGATATAACGGCACAGAAGCTAAGAAGGTTTTGATTAAAGAAAGCGCTTTATAACCTCATAAAATATTTTTTATTCTTAACGATCTTATTCTCCAACGATCAAATAAATTAATTTACATTTTCCTTCATTTCTGAAATTCTTATAAATAAGCAATAATTAAATATTAAACAACACATGATGTGGAGAGCGAATAAGATCTCAGTAATCTAAGATCTAAGATTGGATCTAAGATCACAGTACTGTGGAAAGACGGAATTAGTCTGTTAAAAAAAAATGCTTCATTCAAGTAGTTATAATAGCGAATATCAGTTTCGAAATACAAATTCATTTCAAAATTAAAGCTATTTACCGATTTTTCTCGAATCTGGTAACGGCAAATATTTTGGAGTTATAACCTAGTAGTAAATTGGTCACGGTAATGCATTAAAAGTTGTGTAATTAGATCTTTCAAAGGCGCTAAATTTTGGTTGACGACGAGAAATATCAAGCCAATCAAAGGGGTTGAATTTAATGCCTGTTTTGATTTCATGTGTTCCAAGCACTCTCTCTCTCTCTCCCCTCTCTCTCTCTCTCTCTCTCCTCTCTCAATTCGTTGGTGTCTTCAATATTCATAAATGATGAATGGAGAGTAATTCCACGTTTTATTCATCTAATGGCTAATGGATTTTATTTTTTTTTTTAATCAGTCAAGCATCTATTTTAACCATTACCATTAACATTGGAGGCAATTGATCTATTGCTCTTCAATGGAACTTTATATTTTTTTTAATTTTTTGCTCAAAGAGAGAAGATTTTATACACACAAAAGTCATGCAGACAGCGAAGACATTGTTAACTCCTAAAAAATCGGTGTTTTATAATGATAGTTTTACAAACGATATTTGCCACAACAGATATTAGCATACGATATTATGGAGACTACTCGCCCATTTCTTCGTACTGCAATGTACCTTTGATTCATATATCTCAAGCTGTTCAATTTGAATAACTTTTCTAAAACTTTTTAGAATTGTTTATTGTTCTTTAAACATAAAGCAACCATCTTAGGCACATGTGAACTATCACTACTCTTGCTCTCCACTATACCACATCGCCGTAAAGTCCACACACTCGTAATTATTTCTGTAATTTGTTGTAGTCCTCTTATTTTGCGTGCATATTTAAACAAAAGTAAGCGTACTATCATTTCCACATTTGATAATACGCTGACGAGCAAACACAAAAAAATTTGTGCAGAGCTACTTGTGCAAATGTGTGGGCGCACAGCAACAATGCAATCTTTTTTTGTGAGCGTAGTAATCACAAACAAGCCGCTAAGTACAACAGCACACAAGTTTCCATTACCGCTAATGTACTCACCCATGCACGGTGCAACACAGAACGCAGAAGAACAGAAAAACTTAAATTCATGTGCATGTGTCTGTGCGCGCGCCCGTGTGTGTGTGCGTGTTTACAGCTTACATTATCATTATAGTCGCAGAGTAACTTTAATTTAATTAACATAATCGCAATTACAGCGAAGCTGATGACGACGCACAAAAGAGCGGCTACAAGCGATTGAGCCAACTGCTGGACTACACACATACACACACACAAATACGCACATGTATGGAGTATGCTTTGCTGCTGTGCTGCGTTGCTCGCACTTCAACGCGACTTCCAGCGCCGGGTTGAGCTGAGCGGAAGATTGCGTGTTGGCGTTTCGTTCGGTTTTTTCTCGCCTTGGTGGCTGTTTGTGTGTGTGTTGTATATGTGTCTGTGTCGATTTGTTGGTGGCTTTTGTTTTGCGTGCATTTGTTTGTCTGCACTAGATGTTGGTTCATTGTGATTTAATAAGTTCAACATTTCCCGTCAACTGGCCTAAACACCAAAGCCAGCTTAAAAACCATTGCTGTTGTTGTTGTAGGCGGTTAGTTGGCAGACCATAGTAGTAGATATCAGGAGCAGGCTATCTATATTCTAAGCTGGTGGGAATGTAAATGTTAAGTGCTAATGGATACACGTCTACATATATAGAAGTATATATGCAGGTGTGTAAGTATGTAGGAAAGTATTTAAATAGGTAAGTATATATATATATATAAATTTATAAGTATAAAAGTAAGCAAATATATAACTATATCATTTTTTAAGTATATAAGTATGTAAGTATGTAAGTACGTAAGTATGAAAGATGGAAGCACATAAGTATGTAAGTATGTAAATATGCAAGTATGAAACTATATAAGATAATAAGTATTTGAGTATGTAAGTCCGTAAGCATAAAAGTATTTAAGTATGAAAGTACGTAAGTATGAGAGTTATATAACATATAATTGTATTATTTTTAAGTAAATATATATGTAAATATGTAAGTGTGTAAGCATGTAAGTACGTAAGTATGCATTAAATATGTTTGCGGCTTGACTGCTTGACTTTTACTCAATGCAGATATTTATTTTTCTTTGACGCACTTTCGTTTGCTTGTGCTTTTCATCGGGCGCAATCGCTGGTCAGCCTCGCTTAGACACTCACCGCTGGGTACCACGAGTTATCATTGGCGTTGGCGTTGTCTACATACTTTGTAATCATTATTACTATGAATATGTAATAGTGAGAGTGTATCTGGCGCAACTACTTGCTACATTATTTTTTATCTTATTGCCCACTTTTATTATTTTCATTTTTATGATGATTTTTCAAGGGTCAGTGATTTAATAGTGGCCGTTGACGATGCCGTGGGAATTTTTCGCTACATTGTGGACACAAAGGCGAGCGAAATGGAAGTGAAATGGAAGCGAAATCGTACAACTACAGTGTAGTGGAAATGTATTGCATATCGAATCCATTAAAAATAATTTTTTCTTTTATTTGCGCTTGATAATTGTAGTGTGTATCTTCTGCGAAAGGGTTTGCTGAGTGAAATGACTTTTTAGAATAGAATTTAGAATAATGAAGGATTAATGATGTTTTTCTCTGTAGCCACGTCTAGATTGGTAGATAAATATTTATACTATGCATATTAAGTGGGCTTTTATACGAATTAAAATTGTAGTAACGCTGCCGAAGCGGAGCTAGAGGGGTTGATAAGATTGTGCAAAAATTCCTGGAAGTTAAAAATAGTTGCTAGTTTTGGTTTGAGTAGAAAATATTACAAATATTCCGAATTTTAAGTGCTTTTAATACACTAATATTAAAAAGCTGATTTACTATTTATCGTAATAAATATTTAGCTAAGTATACATACATACGTAAAGCACTGTATACCAATACCTCAAATCTTCCATTTATCATTCCATAGCGCAAATTTTCGTTAAGGCAGACCCTGTATACCGCTCATTTTTGTGCTCGCTAACAATTTATTTTCCATGCAACAAATTGCGTCCGCCGGTGGCGCGTAATTTTCAGGTCTTATTAAAATTTACATTCATTATAAAACCAATAATTAAAATTCATTGCTATTTAATTTTGCATCATTGGCCAAATTTGCAACAATGAAAACGTTTACATTTAGCGTTGACCGCAAAGCAAAATTTCACAACTCCACCGCAAACTCATCTGGGATGCCGCTGTTTTACAGCACAACAACAACAACAGCAGCAAGTTAAACGAAAAAAGATGACATAAAGTGGAAAAACATTTGGCAAACAATGAATAAATTGTAAATAATGCGCTGAACACGCTTGACGGTATATGATCTATAGTGCGAATATGCAAAAATTTTTAGTTTGTATAAATGTGTGGCTTTTGTGTACAGGTATGTAACTTAAAGCGGGTTCTACGTTTCTAACTGGTGATCTACTCGTTTCTTGGGGACCATAACTGGTTCGAACAGAGTCTTTGATTTTTTGGGTAGCTGATACATGGCTGTTTGTTGGCTTGAGAGTCGCTTAGGATCTAATACTAAGGTGAAGAAGATTAATTTGAAAACTTTTGAATATATTTCAGATAATGTCATACAACCTAATTTTTTATTAAAATATTGTAGAAGAATATATGATATTAAGATCGGATTGAAAAACCGTTACACCGAATCGAAGAGTTAGAATGGGCCTTCGGAATTAGAGTCAGTCTTCTGCAGGTTTGTTAAAGAATAGAGGGAATTAAACTGTTGAAGGGGATCAAGACGAAACATCTTCAGCCATCAACTACTAGGCAGTGTATTCCCATATGTGTTCGTGCATAAGAATCGTAGTCGTTTTGAAACTAATGTGAGCGATAAATGGCCAATTAAGCTTCCAATGGTATGCTCGAGAGAAAGGTAATTCGGCAGAACTATGACTCTTTATTGTACAAATACATGATGACAGCAATATATTTCAGTTATTAAAAATGCAGACGCGACTTATTCGAATGAATGCAGTCCCTAGTTCTGCCGGAAACTTCCGTTGCCATGGAAAAACTTAAAGCCTCACAAAGGAACTTGGCGTTTGACTGAAGCTTCGATTAAAAGATTTTTGCACATGGAGCATTTTTGGAAAATTGTGTAATGTTAAAATAACTTTTCATTATTTTCCCCAAGGAATCGGGTATTTCTAGTTCGTTAAACTCATAGATAGACGCAGTAAAAAATTGTGGAAAATTACTTTAATTTTATTGTCTTTTGTTTTATTGATGACATGGATTTTATTTTGTCCGTTATTGCAGGGTTGATTTTAGTAAATTGTGTTTTAGTGAGAGTGGCCTTTTTGAGTCTTTTGGAGCGTAAGGTGTTGACTTACATTCAGATTCGGGAAGGGCCTAATAAAGCTGAGTTGAAAAATATTTAGAATCGCCTATTAATATCCAATATAAAGTTCACACAATAGGAAATAAATCTATTGTTTTTGTTCGAGAAAAATAAATTCGGCTTTCTTCAAAAGTCAGCGAAATTTTTTCACTTGCACTTTCCAATAATGGTGATTGTTTTATTTAGATGACCTCATGTGTACATAACAAATCGAAATATACATTGGCTATAGTAACTGGTCCCGCACAAACTAGTCAGAAACCAATCTATTTTAACTAGTCTCATTTTATCTAAGCTATATTTGTTAGGTGCAACACCAAGTCTTTCACTGCAACTCAGTGAAAGCGCACTGACAGCTATACTGTTTCATATACACGCATATAGTATAGATGTATGTGCATAGATATATGTGTTTTGAAAACCGCACCACCGTAGATATTTATCGCCTGCAATTAAAATTAAATGTTCCAGTAAAATTCACACTCAGCCGAATTGAAAATCAAATTCGCCCATCAACCAACAAAAATACGATTTTGAATTATGTAATTATGAAAGTGTGTACATATTAGGGTCGCTTCCTGCAGGGCGATAGAGGGCTCCAGAGCGCTAAATATATAAACGAAGCGTTTTGTGTGGACGGACGTATTTCAGCCGCAAATACGTCTAACCATTTAAAATTAATGCATAATTTATGCACGTCCAGCTATTTATGGGTTGAAACAAATTCGCGAATTTGTTCAACTAAAAAGTTAACTAATGAAGGGCGAAAATCTTGGAGCAACAACACAGGTGTTGCAGGCGCTTTTTGTGTGCGCCATTTAATAATGCACCCACAATTGAAATTTATAGCGATTTTGCGCATTAATTATGATGAATTTGTTATGAGGCGTTAAATTTTCAAGTGTCTAAATACATATGCTACTACAGCTGGGTTCCTGAGTGGGAGAGTAACACGGTAAGTGCTAATGGTGAGGTATTGACCCTGCTGCAAAACTATTTGAATGGCTTCCAAAGCGCTGCTTTCTGCAATTACTATAATATTATTTGGAATGCCTTTAACCTTTTGGCATCCATACACATATGAGCGGATTAACGCTATGGGCAGTGGGGCTAGGCATACAACCCATAAATATGTGTGTGTAAATGAATGGCCCTTAGATGTCGGACACAAAGCTTGAGTTGCACAACTTCAAGAAAGGCTTATAAAGGAGTGAGCAAAATCCCTTAAGAATTTCATGAAATAATTAACTCTTCTAAAAAGAAAACCAGTCAACCGCTGACGAGGTTGGTTTTATTCAGCCTCTCTTTCTCACTCTATTGACATGAACAAAAACATCTCACTATAAATGAATTTAGAAATACTATTAGGAAGATATTCCAAGTAAGAAGATAAATATGATATTAATAGCTCATGCTTAAGAATAATCACTGAAAGTCGACCTTGACACAGCTAGTACTCTCTTTCACATTCGCTATGTAATCACTAATTTCATTTTAAGATAATAGTTATACTTTTTTTACAAAATTCTGTCTTCTGTGTTAGTCTACCTTCTATAAGCTTTAGTTCAGTTCCTTTGAAATACTTTCTCAGTACCCTAGTTTTAATTCTTTGGTCTAAATAATTTTGTGAACATTTTGGAATAGTTCTGAACGCTATAGAAACTTTTTCGTTCATATTCCGTCTTCATTAGTCCTCGGTTGGTTCTTTTAAACATAAGTTCTTTTAGCTAGTGGTCTTCAGTTCTGTATATCACTCGAAATTTGTGAACGTTTATTACATGCACATTAGTAAATCAGCCGAAGACGGAGATGCGTCAAGGGGTCGGCCGAATGAGCTGATTTTATATAATGATCTCGAATTGTAAACATGTTAATAATAATAAAACAAACTCTCTTAAACAAATGTTTCTCTAATCTCTTAATGACTTCTCGTGTCGATATGAAATTTCACAACAAAATGAGAAACTCGAAGATCATTCTACAGATAGAATGATCACTCGCTCGCATTACCTCAACCAGTCTTAGCACGTTAAGATATCTTAACAGTTAGGGTGAGAGTAGAAATGTGCTTATTTTGAGAATAGGCGCCCCACCAGAACTATTTTATCTCTGGTGAAGTTCATAACCTTTTTGAAATTATTCACGTAATTAGACTCTCAGCCTGGAGAATGCCAAACGTTTGTAATCAACATCGATCTAATCTAATTTTTTATCTTTCCGGGACACTACTATTGACAAACTGAGCTCATACGACGATATCGCCTACAGTACCGCTAAACAAACATTAAAGACTACGTACCTAGAATTTACTACCTAGAGTTGTTACGAACCTTGTCATGAAATTAGTACATTTAGTGATGTCTTTCCTAGGGAAGAGTGCCAGGAGTAGATCTTTGTTGATGACTCTTAACTTAACTTTTTCTATTCATTATCTTTACTTTTTTCATATTTTGCTGATGCCATGCTCATAATTCTCCATTTGAGCCCATCGAACTTTCTTATGGGTGGGGACTTTGTGGTCTCAAGATGTACCTTATTAAATCCTATTGAGGTTTTAATGGCTCTCGTAGGGAGTGTTGGCTTAATCTACCTGATTATTGGTACCGCTTAATCTTATCCTTCTCTCAAGCGCCTGAGGTGCAGTATAATCGAGAGCTTCTTGGGTGTCTAGGAGTGTACAGATCACCCACTATGCGCTCTCATTACCGTGCTTAATATCCGCGCCTTGCTGATACTACGTAGAATAGACTAGATACTAGAGAATCTAGAGAATACTAGAGAATCCTTCCCTCGCACAGAAAAATATACGCATACATGCGAGATGTGAGGGAAGTGTCAAATCGATTTCATGATAAAAAAAATTTGCCAAAATATTAGTCCAAAAATAAATTGCCGGTACTTTCCAAAGCAGCTACGAAAAAGTGCTCATATTGCTCCAGACAATATTCCAGCAGAAGATCTTTAGCCAATCTTCAGCCATCAAGCCTAATTTAAGTCAACAACAACAACTGCTTTTTTAGTTTTTCATTTACTCATTTCCTACAGTTATTATTTAAGTTGGCGAAATTCAAATGTTTGGTTTTGCATTTTCCATGCAAATGCGTGCAAATTAATAACAACTTTGATATGAAAGAAAGTTTTGCTATTTATTTTGAGATCTTTCCGCTCAGCTATTTGCACAAATGTTGCACAAGCGTGTACTTTGTTGAAATATGTACGTTTACTTTGCTTGCGTGCTCACGCTCGCGCTCGCTGAGCAATTGCACTACTTTGCGCAAATTTGCTAAGAGCTTTCGCTTGGGTCATAGCGTGAAATTGTTGCAGAATCTTCGCTTCAATCCGCGGCGTGCAACAAAGGCTTACTCAAGCCGCCGCACTCACACACGCCACACGCCAGCCAGTTGCGCGCAGCTGCTGTGTTGGCGGTTGCAGCGCCCAAAGTACCTGCTGTTTTTGTTGTTGTGGTTGTAGCCTTTGTTGCCGTCACTGCAACAAATGAGCGAAATTTCGTTCGCAAATTAATTTACTTGCACGCGTGGCGCGCACTGCTGATGCGGCTGCCAACCGCACATTAAAGCCGGCAAAGTGCAATGCCGTAATCTGCGCTTAAACCCGCGCTGAGTAGCACGCTTGCGAAACCACGAAAAAGCGGATATGCAGGCGGCTGGCGGAGAAGCAAAATGAAATGCAGCCAAGAAAATGCGGAAAAATGGAGGAAATTGCAGTGAGAGGGGTGGGGTACGGTCGTAACTGTAAAGCAAACAAGTGTGCGTGTGTGAACAGTTGTGGTCAGCCATGGCGTATGAGTAAAATTTTTTGTTTGCTGCAATGGATGGCAGGCGGTGTTAAAACATATTTTATTTACGCGTCTTTGTTGTTGTTGCACCAAAAATTGTTCACACCATTGTAGTGCACGTCATAGTTGTTTTTGTTGTTGTTGTTTACTGCGCTAGTTGTCGCGTGCTTTATTATTACTACTGTTGTTGTGCTGCTGGTGCAACTGATGTTGACAATGACAGACACATAGTGAAAAGGAGAAAAATAAACTGACCACAAAATAAAACGAAAACAAAGGAAAATCTCCGCGCGAACAACGAAAGTATGGCCACACTATGACAACTTACACACACACATACACACACACACAAATATTTTTTTATATGCATACGCGCTGCATAGAAAAAGCACTGCAAATGCTCACAAAGTTCAGTGGAAAACGACGGAAAAAAAACACCAAAGTTGTAAGTGACGAGGTGCATGTTAAAAGTATATACTAAGAGTGCAGGCTGGAAAAGCGTTGCAGCGATTTTTTCTACGCCCTAGTGTTGTCGGCAGGGCGGCGCTCGCTACTATAGCTGTTGTTAGACAAGCCAAATTAAGACAACAACAGCAAAATCACCAAAGAATAAATAAAAAATACAAAAAAAATTATTGAAGAGTATGGCTAACAAGTGCAGAGCACCAGCAACAACAAATAACATACAGCGTTGAGCAGTAAAAAATTGTATACGCTAGAGTATGGTGGTGTGTGTGTGAACATAGTATAAAGGGCGGCATGTAAAAATGCTAATGAACGAGAAAAGCAAAAAACTGCTGAACAAGTGTGGAAGAAATTCACGACGGCTGGTTAGGTGGCAAGCTGGAAAGCTTCGCTTTGGCGAATGAAATAAAACGTCTTTACTGCAACAAAAAGTGCTTACTATTGGGTTGTTCGGAAAGTCATTTCGTTTTTTCCCGCCAGAGGACTTAATTACGTTTTTTCGAAACTAACTTCACACTTAAGCCCCATAACCATTATATGTCATGAGAGCTGATATTGCAAGGCTTGTGTGTGAAAAAGTTCTATTAATTCTACCCAGTAGTTTTTGGTTGGTGCCTTTTTAAATATGGAGAGCAATAAGCAGCATTTTCGTCATATTTTACTTTTTAACTTCAGAAAAGGTAAAAATGCTGTCCAAGCGAGAAAAAAATTGACGGATGTGTATGGAGAAGGCGTGTTAACAGTACGCCAGTGCCAGAACTGGTTTGCAAAATTTCGATCCGGCAATTTTGATGTCGAAGATGCACCACGGTCTGGAAGGCCGGTCGAAGCTGACAAAGATGCGATAAAGGCATTAGTTGATGCAAATCGGCGAATCACCACACGAGAGATCGGTGAGAGGTTAAATTTGTCGAATTCAACTGTTTATGGCCATTTGAAAGGCATTATACGAAAACTGTCTTTCATGTTCCCCAAAAAAAACGAAATGACTTTCCGAACAACCCAATACAAAAACAAAAAGCATTTACTACAAAAATAAAAGCCAGAAATTACCAGCTTGAAGGACACTTTTTGAGTTACTTCCTTTAGCAATTTTCTTGCTTTATTTTTGTGTGCCACTAATGCCCGGTTTTTTCTTGACTGGTTATTATGGGAAAGAAGATTTCGTTTTTTCACATTTTTTTCACTTTAATTACCGCTATTTTGGAGGAAATATGAAAATGTATGCATTGTAAAGGCGCTTACGCAACAATATTCCATATCAGAGAGCTGGTTGGAGACCGGAAATTCTTGATAACGGTCATTTTAAGCCTCTTTTGTGCTTACTCATACGTATACATATGCGTAAAGGATAAGTATGTATTTGTGGAAGTGTGATGAGTGACCTTATGTTTTTTTTTCTTTTTTTTTATTTTAGCTAGAAAAGTAAAAAATATTTCGGACTCGAAAAATTATCAAAATTTTTAATGAATCACACGATTTGGTAACAAAATTTTTATTATTATATTTTTACTGTAAAAAATTATGAAAGCTTGCTGTAACTTTCTTTTACAAAGCTCTCTGAACTTCTTTAAATCTCGGCTCAAAAAGTCCGGCTTAAAAGCTTTCTAAATGTTTGCTTACTACAAGCTTATGAAGCCTTCAATTATTTTGAGTTTTGAAAACCTCGCCTCTCTATAGCAAAGCTTATACATAAAGTGAAACTAACTTGACATCAATCAACAATCCCGACTTTGAAAGCTTTAAAAATATGTGACTATTTCCTATCATCACTAAAAGGCTACAATTTCAATTTAAGAAATAATTTTCTTTTAGATCCCACTGCCATTGACCACAAAACTTTGCAGTCGCCTTTCGGCTGGCGCCAAATGCTTGACACATTTCTGTCATAAAACATAATCGCTCGCTGCGAGATTGCCAACTCGGAGATGCAAAATTTGCAAATCAGTTTAGACAAACACACGAAATACAGCGCGTTTATTTATTTTTTAATTTTCATTAAATTTTCCTTCACATTTACAATGCATTAGTGTTCAACGCTTTCAAATCAGTGTATTTATAGCCAGCGCACACTTTATATTTTTCGCAGTCGTTTGCAATTTGTCGATTTTTCCTTTCTTCACCATCAATTCACATTTCATGTTTTTACTTTTTGTCAATATGCTTAAGACAGCGTATTAGTGAAATGCATCATCCGATTGAGGGCAGCAAAACACGCAGCGAGTAATTAAAAATAAAACACATACAAAATACAACCCTGCAAACAGTTATACGAGCGCACTTTAAAGAGGCTGCATCTGAGTTACTATCTATGAGTTGCATTTGGGAATGAATTACTCTCTCACAGTTACCTTTAGGATACAACTTGGTATTAAATAGTGCCAAAGGAATATATTTGAATCTTAGAACTTATTGGTGTTAGAACTACTAGAACTAGAAGACTAGATGACTATTTCGTAATGGTTTGAAAGCGTTGAGTCTCTCTTTGTAGCATTTCCGTTTCAAAAGAGTAAAATTAGTCTCTCTATCGTTGACATGTATAGGTATATGTTCGAAAAAAGGGAGCATTCTCTATGGAAAAAGTTCAAAATTATTACAAGTTCCATTTTGTCCAATCGTGGACTAATCCTGTACTTGTCGAATTTTTTACGGGTAGTAATACATGAGTATGCGTGTGTGTTAATTGTTATGCTTTATTTACTTTTCTTGGTTCTTTTGGCATTTAGCTTGGAAAACCACATTAAGCTGTAGCAAATTGGCTGCTTTGCCAAATAAGCGGTCACCACACCCCGATGTACCACATTAAAGTATGCCAGCAACATGTGTTTCAATTGACAGAAATATATGAAAGTAAATACTAATTTAGCTGCTAGTAAATACTAGATACTGAGAAAGTCTTTGAAATGTGTAAAAAATCACAACAATTACAGATTTATGTATTCAATAGTGTGTGTAGCTTCAATTCCCACACTCAGTCTTGCTTTCAGACCTTTCGCAAATTTCTAATTGTCTAATATTTATTTTTAGCCGCATGTGTGCATTTTTTATTTACATGCCAAAGTAGGCGCTCGCTTAGCTCGCCAAAGTCATGTAGAAGAATTCTGCGAAATTTTATGACCTAATAATTCTAAAATATAGCGAACTATATACTGCACTGTGTATGCAAAAGTGTGTCTATGATAGAATACAAGCAAGGCGGAGCAGGCAGTTGCTGACAGTGACCGTATTGCATATTTTGTGCAATTTCAAATTCCTAAACTTGTTGCTGAGCTCATTAGCTGACCGAATTCCTTTTTTATGATTTTTATACACACTATAATATGAGTGCAGAGTGCGTAGAATTGCTGTGTTTATTCGAAGAAAAGTATACAAGTTCCAGTTGAAAATCTGCCGTGTGAACATATTTTTTGTTTTGAAATAAATTTCTTCATTTTTGCTTTGTTTGCTTTATTCTAATTTATGACAAATATATCTATCTCAATAAATATCTACGTCCATATACAGATTAGTGAACTGGAACGCATACATAATGATGATACATGATAATTATATCATATATACTCGAGGCATCTAATACTAAGTTCTTTGAATGAGAGATAGAGAGAGAGAGAGTATTGTTTCTTAACAAGTAAACTCTAGACGAATCCGTAGGACATAATATTCCAGTGCTTTCAGACATGATGCTTTCAGAGTGATTTGAAGGCCAATGGGGCCAAGTGTTCGAGTTTCCAACAGTCACTATTGACACTAACTTTGACTTCATCTTCATTTTGAACAAATGTACAGAAGAAAATGTACAGAGTGTATATTCACATTTTGACAGCTTTCCCTCGAGGGAATTCTATAGTAAGTTATTGAAAATTGAGAAGTCATTTCTATTACAGCGTCTACCTCAAAAACTATATTTTATGAAAGAGACGAATTATAAAACTTTATTCGAAAGAAATTAAATCCTCTCTCTTTTAACGGCATAAAAATAATAAAAACAAATTCGTGCCTCGTACGTCATATAAACCAACATTATGAAAACAATGCCTTTATACAATAGACTCAAATTTTTTATAACCAGAACGATGGAGTCAAAGATTGCCATACGCTATGTAATTAACGAAATGAACTGTCAAATTCTCAAATGAGCAAACTGTCAAAGTGATTTAATTTTTTAAGCAATATCTTTCACTTCATTTATGACATCACTAACTTATTTACATTTATGTAAAACAGACTTCAAGTAATAGTAATAGTAATAGACTTTCGTATCATATAATCTCCATTCTATTTCCCTTGTTAACCCCTCTAAAAGCTGTTTGAAATAAAACTACCATATATACAAAAATTATTTGTCTGTCCAAATAGATGAAGGCGAACCACAACTTCGTGGATTTTCAATGGTTTCTTATCATACCTTGCTGATTAGGAGAATGACGTAACTCAAAAACCTTAAATTTAAATAGAAAAATAAGTTGCCTCGCTTTTTCAACTTATTTAGCTTTATCAAAATATCATAACGATGTCTTCTAATCTACCCTGTTCTTTTCTTTCTTTCTCTCTTTCATAATGAAAGCGTTTAATAAGTTTGAAACCTCTAACTAAACATTACAATCTAAGAAATTCCCTTACTTACCTATCGCTGCTCGCACGGGTGTGGTACACACCAATGTCAGCAACACTGTCAACAGTATGCCAATAACTGTGTTGTGGTGCGTACTTTGGACCACCAACATGGATGGTACTCTTCGTCTGGCTAGCAACATGTTGCAGGCAAATGTTGCGTCAACTTGTTGCTATATTGTGAATATGAATTTTGTTGTTTTAAAGGACTAGATTGGTTTTATTAAACTATTTTGATAATGTTGAATTTCGACTGCTTTGAGAATGCTTCAATTCTAAAAACAGGGTGCTTATTGCTTTTGTTTTTTTATTTCCTTTTGTTTTTTTTGTTTTTATACTCGTTAAGCTATGAATTTGTTTTTAGTTGTCTAATTTTTCACACAATTTTTATTTTTTTTTTTTTTATTTTTTATTTCTCAACTTTTTTAACGCTGGCTCACTTTCAACTTTTGTTTTTTTAATTGTTGTTGTTGTTTTAAGTACTCGCACTGACATTGCTCGTTTTATGCAAAGATTTGCTTTTATATTTACACATTCGTCTTCGCTTTCGCCGTCGCCTTCGTCTTCGCCATTGACTTTGTCGTCGTCGTCGCTGTTGTCGTAGGATTTGGTGCTCCTTTTAGTCTTTCAGGATCGTTTCCGCTGCTCCGTTGCCAATTTTGTACGGCGGTTCGTCGTATTCTGTGGGAGTTTTTATGTGTGTATGTCCGTCGGTCCTTTGGTTTGTGTTTGTTCTTGTTTCGAACCGTTTTGGTTGTGCTCTGTGAAGTTTGAAGTGGTTTTGTTTTGTTCTCGGTCAGTCGAAATCGCAGAGAGTGGTTGTCTTTGCAAATGTGTGATTTTATGTTTATGTAAAATGTATAAGTTAAATATGTGTGACGGTTTGGCTGAAGTTTTATAGATTCATTGCATTCGCTTTTCAAGTAGTTTACTGTAGTTGGTTGTAATTATTATTCTGAATATTATATGAATTTGAATTGAATATTATATTGAATATTGCTTACGCAAATTTAATGATTCTCAATACATTTCTTCACTTTTCTTTCCAAAATTTTTTTACTTTAATTCTCACTTTATATATTCGCAATTAATTATTTTAGAAAAATGCGAGAGTTTTTATTTTTGTTGAAATTTCATTTACTAGCTACATTTTCATATCTTCTGGTTTTGGAAAAAGCCTGTAAGGAAAAATACAAATTAAATTATTAGCTATAAATTTCAGGTTGTAATACAAATTTTTATAGATATTGATCCTCTTAGTTGATAAAAGTAAAAAATTTTACACAAGTAATCAAATTTGAGTTAATTTTTTTGGATGCATTTTTTGAACTGACGCAATATATGGCAAAATTAAAAAAGGAAATATACATGTTCAAAGGTTTTTCCTTAAAAAGTCCAATATTATTGAATCTCATAACTTTCTAGCAAACATTTTAACACTATATGTTAGAAAACTAATTTTTTTTAATGAAATGTTAAAAAAAAAGAATATAATTGGAGTCGATGTATTAAGCATATATTATATGTTAGGTTAGATTCCATGACTGACCTCCAAAATGGGGATCACACTTGAAAATCTAAGCGCAACTCCTACGTGAACGCAGAATATTAAAAAATTTTTAAAATTTTTAAAAAAATATTTCAAATTCAAAAAATCGTTACTTATGAAACAAGGAGGAACAATTTGAAGATTTACAGTGTGTACATGGAGAACTTTAATTTTCTTTGCGTTCATTAAAAATTAAGCTCCGTTAGAAAAAAGAAAATAGAAACGATTTTTGAAAGCAAAAATTTTTCGTAGTGTTTTTTAGACATTTTTTAGACTGTAATGCACATATTTTATGATGGTACTATAATACTCTGCTATAGGGCATTATACTACTAAATACCAACATACAAAATACATTTTGACATATCCACTTTTATTTCGTTCAAAATACATCATATTCATGGGGATCCATATATTTATATGGGTGTACCTGATAAATTTTATGCTTATATTACTATTTAGATTGTCCAGAAACTTTCGCAAGGCGGATGTGAGTGGAAACTGATGTTTCCGGAAGTTAAATTTTTGGATGTTCACACTGTCTTTGTTTTTGGGAATACATGATAAATAGTATAAAAGTATTTTGTATTTACTCTTGGCTTTCCTTCGGTAAAACAATAACCATTTTACTAAAGGAGAACTTACATATTTTTTAAGTGGTTATTTGATTCACCCTTCAGTTATGTTTATTGGGAAGTATTTCAAAGTAAAGGTTTGCTTCCCGACAAATTAAGAAAATTTCTTTTAATTGTAGTTAATTTCACTATTTAATTTTGTTTTTTTTAAAAGGTGTATAAAAATATGTACTCTAGAAATGTGTGTAATCCCAACCGAAGTAAAAACTATCAACTTTAGCTATAATTCTTTTTTGCTTCAGAAGTGGAAAGAAAACATTACTTTGGTGCCAATTAAGACTTCGTTCAACTTTTCAATAGGAATGAAAAGCTTTTACTATATAGTATAAATACTATTACCATATACTTGAATCATATAGTTCGCTCAGCCAAATATACGTTCTCACGGCAGTCGAGTATACGTAGACAGAACGAACTCGAATTTCCATGCGACCAAGGGCGGTCAACTCGGCTTCTCAAAATTATTTGGGAATTGTTTTCTGCCACTACAACAAAAACAGCAACATCAACTAAGCGTGTTAGCATGTGCATTATTGTTCCCAAACCAATAACAAAATAATTATTTCACAGAAATACTCCCATGACCTTCAGTTACACTTCCCAGTCTGGACCTGTTAAGCCCTTAAATGGTTTTAATTTTAAAATCTCACGAACTTCTAGACATTCTAAAAAATTTTAGTACTGATAAAATACATAATAAACTAACGATGCTGACTAACGGGGTTAAGATATGTGCTGTGAGCTTAAATCAGTCTATATATTCTTCTAACGGCACAGCATAGATTTATACTTAATTAGGTAGAATGACTGACCTGACAACGCAATTTCGAAAATTATTCAATATTTGGAATATTTTCTGTGAAATACACATGCTCTCCGTACACTGGTACAGTTATGTGGCAGAGCTGTTAGGCAAAGATGAGAGCTTACTCAATCGAAACAATCGCTGAAGCTGAAACTTTCAATTCAATCAAACTAGGAACTGTTGTGAATTTCTGCGATGCTGTGTATTTATTTCCAGGTAGCGGCTGCCTGCCGCTGCCACATCAATTTTAGTTTGGTAGCTATGATTTGCGCACAGAAGTATGCTACGAATTTGTGAGTATTTTGTTGAAGAGTTGTCGACTGACTGACAACTTTGTTATATTCATGCACTTACACATGGGCATATACATATTTACATGCACACAATGCATACACATGTATTGACATTCATACAGCATGGCACATTGTTATGCACAAATAAATAAATCAACAATCAAAGGAGCAGCAAAGAATTGATGATCAATTCAGACGCACATAATCAAATATTTTCACATAAATAAGAGAAAACACGCATTCGACGAACGCTAGCTAGCACAAGATAAAATTGTATACGTGTGTATGTGTGTTGAATATAGAAATACTCATTTAATGTCTATAAGCATATTCGGCAGCATGCTTTATTTTCTCATTTTTGGATGTGCGTGCGTTTGTTTCACCAAATGTGCCCGTATTGTTGTGACTCTATTGAGTTGTCCTTATTTACATTATTCAAAAGTTATGCACATTATTATATGACATGCTGTGCATCCGTTCGTCGAATGTTTTCAGGCGCAATTGACTTGTCCTTACGAAAATTGGAGCGCCCCCGCATGGCTGCTTTGACTACTATAAACATTGTTTGTTGAAGCGAATATTTTTCGGTTTTTTCTACTTAAATTAAATTTGTTAAAAAAAGAGATGATAACAAAAATGTTCAGAAAGCATATATATTTGCTAATCAGAAAAATTAAAATGAAAATTTAGATCCATCAATAAAAGAAAAAAAGAAAAAATTGGTAGCAAAAAAAATAAAGATTATCAGGCAGTTTCAAAATTTTTATATTAATAAGTTTTCTTGAAGAATTTCTACTAAAAGTACTAGACATTTTAGGGGAATATAGGTTTGGTTTTAGGGAAATATAGGGTAATTCTCATCTATATTTTTAAATCTGGTTGCCAATTATCGCTAAATGATTCATATCAGTGACAGAATTTACATTTTATTTTTTATCAAAAATGCTTAAGCTAAATATTATATTATATTGATTTTATATATTATAATATTACTGTTATTATTGTTGTTTTAGCTACAGAAATCACTCGCCAAATAGTTTTAAGGAATATATAGTGAGTCGACTATCGCTCCCCGGAAGGTATCCCGTGTCTATTCCAGTTACTTAGGCCCCGCTGTCGTGGGAACTACTTTATTATAATATCTTTTTTTTATCTAATATGAGATATATTTTATAAGTAAAGAAAAGTTTCATGTTTTTAAATATTTATACGGAGTTGATAACCTCTTCTTAAACATTAACATTAGTTTAATATTGAAAAAAAAATTCACTTGAGTGCTTGACAAAAGTTTAACTCTGACTAAAATATTCTCCATATATTTGTTTGTTAGCGCTATTGATTGCCTTGACTTCGATTCATTGAGCCCGATAGGCTGGCAGAGCAAATTAAATGACAAACCATATGAAATCGTCAACAAGGCAACTAGCGGGATAACTTTTGTGATTGCTTGTTGTTGTTGTTACTCTTACTTGAAGAATCGGTATTTGCATACCTAAATAATAACTATAGAATATATATATATATACGAATTTGCACACATACATACACTTATTCATATGCCTAAGCCATGGTCATGGTTATCATTTGTTGTGAGACTCTTTTGTTGTATTCATTTATTATGCCTGGCAGATAACGTTATCGGAAAAAAAGCAGAAACAAAATATTTCAAAAATTTTTGTGAAACCAAGCAAAATATAATCGAATATATTTGTGAGAAAGAATGTAAATATGGCGCTTATGTGGAAAATGCTAAAAACAAATAAAATCGGATTGCTGCTAGGCAAAATATGTTCGATTCTTATGGACGAGAGGATTCGAACAACTTAAATGCTTTTGGTTAGTAGGCAATATATGAGGAATTAAACGAAAAATAGCATATCTTCGTATACAGTTATATCTACAACAACTGCATATGTATATTGGTTTATGCGAATTTAGTGTTACAACAACAAACAGTGGAACTGCCCTCCCGAAAATATACGATAGCGTAGTAATCAGCAGATGACCACAGAAGAATGCACACAAAAAAAAAAAAAACCATTAAATTTGCTCTTTATTTGCTTAGCCAACGCCTCGAGCGCTGTAATTCTGCTAAGAAAATGCGTAGCCGCATAAGTAAGGTCGGCAGCTGCCGTACTCGATGTATTGTCACTCAAAGTCTAGTCAAGGTGGCAAGCAATACTGGCAGTAGATTAAACAATTATAACTCAATTTATGTCTAGGAGCATTGTATGAAGCGACAAAAATTTAACCGAGTCGAATAAGAGGGATGCAGAGAGCAATGGAAAGAGTGAGAATGAAAGCTGAGTGCTCAAAATTTCCCAAATCTTAATCCAATACGAATTTCACATACACACATTCAAGCATTTTTACCTAAGCACTCCTGAACATGTAGCAGCTTAGCAGGCGCTTAAGCTTTCACATATGAAAAACTGAATCCGCTTTATAGCATCACGCTCATTGACCTGCGGCCAGCATACTCAAGACGCGCTGTGTTGGCTGATTGGAAATTCGTATTTTTATTTAGTTGGATTATGTTGCCAGTAGCGGTGGCTGGATCAAAGGGGACTAATAATGGGCGGCTTGTGGGCAAAGCTGCTGCAAAGTAGGCCGAGGAGTCGCAACAAAAACGCATATGTGTGTGCTGCCACCTAAAGCCGTGTCTACAAGTGTATTAAACGGCTAGCATGAATATGTGAGCGGAATATGGTGAATGAAAAACACGATAAATATCCCTCATACTCTTGCCTCAAATCCCTGTACTCGGAATTTCACAACAAAAAAACGAGAAAAGCAATAAAGCTTCGATTATTTTTGCTTCTTTCTCGAGATATTTATATCTCACGCACGATTACGCGCAATTAGGTTATGTATACGTGGCGAGTCACACCAATGTTGAATATTTCTAAATAAGAATATATGTATGTATGTATGTGTACGTCTTAGGTGAGTATGCATCCTTTCGCTCATGTGCTACTTAATAAATAATATTGTTCGCGTGCGCGTGTGTGTAGGTAAAGCCTACTTAATGGCGCTAAAACTCATAAACGTGCTAACAAAAAGTTTGGCTTCTTAATTATGCATATATTTCATGTTTGTGAGAATAATAAATTGGCTGTTTTTGAGCATTATCGTTCTTATGACACATATTAAATATTTTTTTTTTTACGGAAAATTGCAATTCACGCTAACTAACTTCATTATGCTTAGAAAGATGTAAATTTTCATTGAAGAAATTTTAAATGTTGAACTTTTTCATTCAAAGTTTCGCTTTGGTAGCTACTCGCTTGTTTTAAGGGCATCTAGGGGCGGCAGAAAGGACTCTTCAAATAAATTTTTAAATGCTAGCGCGCTAGCAGTCCATGTCAGAAAAATTCGGGTGGATTCGGGATGTGTAGATCCGACTGTCATGGCAATGGTTCGGAACGGGAAGGGAATGGAACAGGAAAGGTGTAAATGGAAATAACGGCTTATTGTGTTCGTTAAAAATATTAATGGCAATAAATTTTCCATTCATATCGCTCATAGTGCATTATTGTTACTGAGGTTCACAATCATTTTTGAGGTGACGATCTTCTGAACTTCAAGAAAGGCAATTTTTTGTTGGTTACCCAAAGAATTAAAAAACTGTGTAGATATATTAATTACTTTAGAACCACATTAGGTACGCTATTGCTATCATGTGTTAACTGAAGTATTGAAAAGACTATTTTCGGTAAAAGAACCAAAAAAATGTGCTGAAACTCTTGAATTTTATCCCACTTCGGAACTTAGTTCCATCCTATAAAGAAAGTATTGAAAATGTTGTAACATATGCCCCGCTTGAACTGAATAAAATATTATAAAATATGGAGAAGCGTAAGGTATTGATGATTATAAGGTGCTGAAAGATGTTGATAAAGGAATTATTTTCAGTGTCTATATTTTGAACATAATTTGGACTAGAATTGCCACATATTTATAAAATTAAAATAACAAAATATAATAATATCTAGTGTTAATGGATATTTCAGAAGGTCTTTAATTAAGATATTTTAGATTGTGCGTATAAATAACAACATCGAATATAGTTTATGCGAATAGAACCACTTAAATTAAAATACTAACGTTTTCAACTTAGGTAAAGAAAATTTTTGTTATCCCGGGTCCAATAACAATTCAAAATTTTTCATCAAAACCATCGTAAATACTGGTTCCAAATTTATTGATCAGCAGACCTTGCCTAATAATTTTTGGGTCAATCAATGTCCATTCAATTACTCTTTCACGCTTAAAAACCGTCTCTACTTCAAAATGGAGCTACGCAGAGCCAATGTCAATTAGATCATGAGAACAAAGAGCATTAGATCATCACAGTTGAGGACAAGTAAGGATATTTATTATATTGAAAATTTCAACTAAATGAATACATTAAGTTATATATAGTAATATGCGGGAAGATTGAAATGAGGGTGAAATTCATAAACTCAAATTTAAGAGCGTTATTTGTTTTGGATCCAACTTGTTCTGTCGATCAATGTGCTTCCAAGATTCTCTATTGATAACAATGATTAGCAAGATCACCTTAACACTTTCTATTGTGTGCAGCTAATGCTGTACTACTGCTAATGTGGTGCAGCTAATAGAACTACCTTTATATAACTAGCACTAAAAATCAAAATTTTTTTTATTTAAAAGCATTTTGTTTCAATATAGATACGAGGGCGGGTCAGTAAGTACGTGACTTTTAGTAGTAGTGTTTAGTAGTGTAGGAGTAGTGTTGTTTTTTCAGTAAAGAGGTCAGAAATTCAAAAAGTCACGGACTTATTGACCCACCCTCGTATATATATAAACGCATGTATTTCACACAATGAAGTTGGAAGCACATATTTTTCAAAAATTTTTTTTTGAGTAAACCTTAAGCAGCTAATCTCTCCTCATTTCGCATGCAATTATATCACAAATGACTAAGCTGTTTATACTTTATTAAAGTTGCATATGAAATTATGCACATCGTATATGTCAAATCTTAAAGAGAAACTTCAATCATATGTGTCTGCGAATATCAAATCAATTTGGCGTTGCAGCTTTTCACTAGAAAATTCGCTTAAAAAGCTTTATTTGGGATTTATTTGGGTCTTCTGCACTCCTAGTAAGTCAACAGTATAATCCTCAATCAATTTTCTGCTTTGATATATTTTCAGTTAGTCATTCGCTTTTTTTTATTAAAAAATTTTACGAAAATAAAAAGACACGGTAATCCTTCATTCTTTTATTCTGTGCAGTGTTTTATTACCATTCTTGCGTGTCATCCTCGTGCAGTTACTGCTCCGTTATTCCACATGCTTACCAACTCAAAATAAATTCCTTTCATATTAACCAACATAACTACCCTTCAATTTTACAGACATGAAAAGCTTTAAAATGCGCCAAAGCACTACTACTCACACACTCGTGTGTATGTGTGTGTATAACGGGTGTACAACCCAAAATGAAATGTGGAAATAAACGGCAAACTTAGACTTGACTCGTTTGATTGAATGTTAGGGGTGATGACTGGTTGGGGGGTGAAGAAGGCAAAGTAGTGAAGAAAAAGGCAGAATATATAACTTGCAAGGAAGATGAAATGCCTCTGTCTAAGTCTCTGCCTGTGTGTCTGTGCGTGTGTGTGTTGGAGTTTGTTTTTGTGTGACGAAACTGCAGTTAGCAGCGTCGAGCATGAGTAAAATAAAATTTCTGGCTATGGTTATGGGAATGTGGGGAGCGCGCAGACACATGTCCATGGCAAATAAACACACATCAATGTCGCTCATATGCCCCGGCAGCAGCGAAAGCGCTTTAGGAATTTACGAGTGTTTGTCCACATACACACACACACACACACATGCCTACATGTGTGCGACTTGAGTGGGTTGCATGCCTCATGTGGTGGCAAGTGAACGCCGCACTGTGCATATGGGTGTTACGGATGTTGCTGTGTGCGTGCGATATATATGTGTACAGCTCAATCAATTCAGTTGCGGAAAAAATTAAACGAAGTCCTGCACCTCACACACACACAAACATACAGCAGACAAAAGTTTAGCTGGTTTTCAGACATCAAAATAAAAATGCTGTGAAAAAATTCAACTATTGTTGCCTCCATGACATTGCCATTTGTGCGAAGAAACAGCATATGAAGGAGTGAAAACATCAACTAGCCAGTCATTTACAGTAGTTCATTTGCGAGCCACACACGGCAGCATTTGCTCAATGTCCTTAGCACTACTCATTCTTGTCTTTACGCCTTGTGCGGAACCGAACTGCTTGCCTTGTTAACTTCTGGCTACCATATTGCTGTTGTTGTTTATTGTTTTTGTTGTATTTTGTTGTTGTTATGGTTGCATGTGTGCCACTATAAAGCTTATAAATTATTTACTTGTTTCGTAGCAGTTTGCGCTTAATGAAGTCGACTTTTGGGCGGTTTAATCTGCCCCACTCCTCTTCAGCCCGTCCAACCCGACCAACTCGTCCACAATACACCCTCAACTTCCCTTTGCGAAACTAAGCAAACCAAATGGGTATGCATGTACATTTTTCCTTTCCTTTCCTTTTTTCTGTGTTTGTGTGTATGTGTGTGCGCTCCACATTTGTCGGTGCATACTTAATATATAATTCTTCTATTTACTCCAAGTACCCAATCTTGGTGTGGGTGGAAAGTACGAGTACTTGCTTGAAACGGCTTTCGGTGCCAAAAGGAAATGTGCTGTTATGAGGTTGACTCTAATGTTACTTAATCGGACATTAAGTGAGTGGAGAATTTGTTGAATGGACACACCTGTTTGATGGCAGCGTAGTCAGGCATTGAAGCTTCAAACTTGAAAAGAATGTTGAGTTTGTTCAAAATGAGCTCAAATGTAGTTGACTACAGAGATTAACTACCAAATTGCAGACACGAGTCGCAGGCGCATAATTAATGCTTGTTCACATTTAGATTTGTTTGATATAAAGTTCTTGCAAAATTTCTAATTGACACTTATTCATTAGATTTATAATCACTCTGAGTAAGGTATATCCCAAGTAGACAAATCGACGGAAGAAAGCAATACATAAGGAATAAATGCGACAAAATCGAACAATAGAGATGCTAATAACTCAAGGTATGAAATTTTCAAATTGATGAAAAGAAATTTCGTTTATGAATGAAACACTATTTTTAGATGAAAAAATCCCACACATTGCAAACACTCGAGAAATGTGCGTTGCCTGGATCTAGGCCAGGCGGAACAGCCGATCGTAAGTGGTTTGCTATATGAGCACCGAAGCTGAGAAACCCAGTCGACGTCCAAAAGAGACTCTAATATTTAGAGAAAGCTAAAAAATCCACAATTAATCCTCGATCTATATAACTGGCAAATTGTCAAAAGAATGTGTTTGGCATATGGTCCATTAAATCTCCGTGGAAACCTTGTGGACACACGAACTCACAATCGACCAAAAAGAATAAGGAACTGATGATTTTGAGCAGTATTTGGAGCGGTTCAATTGTAACACACCCTATTAATTTCGGCAATATGAGATAAAGGATGAGTCCAAACGATTGTCATCGCCGTGAACTGTACGCGTTGAACCAAATCAAAGGATTGCTCTCAAAGGCCAGCTGTCGAAGCTGTCAGGTCCATACTTTGGGATACGCGTGGAACAATTTTTAGCGACTATTGCGTTAAAGGAAAAGCCTTAACGGCATCTATTACATATCGTTAAATGGATCGTTTGAAGGACCAAATCATAGTGGAGCAGTCTCAGTTAAGGCAGAATAACGTGCTGATTCAACAAGAGAATGTACCTTGTTACAAATCTATAAAAATGCTGACTAAGTTACATGAATCTGGCCTCCTAATCCATCTTACTCCCCGAATACGGCCCTCTGACACTTTTTTCTGTCCTCACGCCTCAAAACATTATAGCTGTAAATAAATTAGCAACAAGGGAGAGCTAATCGTCAAGTCGAAGACCTATTTTGAAGCAAAAGGTAAATTGCACAACAAAATTGGCGTCGAGAAGTTGTAAGAATACTGTAATCGGTGTAGTGCTACCGAGAGCAAAAAAAAAATAAATCAAACTCTTTCAAAAAATGTGTTTTCTTTAAAACAAGTCAAACTTTTCAACCCGCCTGCTTTTCATTATTTCGTTGTAACGATAATTTACAAAGATTTATAAAACCGCTCAATGCGAGATCTCACTCAAAGTTTAACTGAAAGCATATTGTTGATATAAAGAGAAATTATGTGGCTTAAAGTGATTTCCAAAATGATTGTGACTTCGCGCTTATAAATATATCGTAAACATTTTGCGAATCTCTACCCATATTTAAAAAAAATATTTTGTGGCCGTTTTTGATTTACTTTAATTTTAGTTTTTTTTAGCAAGCTTTCTTTATTGTGGCCTTAAGTATATCTTTTTATATTTTTAACATGAAACTTTCGATTTTTTCTTTAGTTAATTTAGTACAAAACATATAAGTCTCTTGAGCTTTTCATATTTCACTGTTTGTTGTCGTTGCTTTTTGCCATTTTTTATTGAGTTTCATTTGATTAATTTTTTTCCTTTTTTTCGTAAATTTTATTCAAGCATTTTCCGTTTGCATGCACCACTTTTGTTTGCATTTACTTCTCTGTTTTATTATTATTTACACACTTCTTCTTTTTGCTGTAAGCGTTGGTGTTTGCGCATTGAACAAATTGTCTGGAGGTCATCACATGCTTGTTGCCTTCATTAGCTTAAAAGCGAGTTCGAAAATCTTATATATTTCTTTTTCGTGAAGTCTCACATTCTCTGCTTTCTGCTGCTGCATTTGTTTACACCGTTGCCTTCGAGAGAGAGAGAGACTTTTTTCCTTTTTTTTCATAGGACAAGAGCGGTTTTTGTTCTGCGCTTAAAAAGTCTTATTTCAATATCAGCGTGATTGCTTTGACTCGGCCTTTTTGGATGCCGCTGCTTTCTTTATTTTCTTTCTGCCCACTTCTCATTTTTCGTTTCCGTTCATGCTCGTTCAACGGTAAAAGCAGTCAACTGTAAAGAGAAGGAGGGAGAATTGTGAATATTAGCTATAAGTCCATCACAATAAAGTTTTTTTATACTCATATACATACATATAAGTATGCTTCTATAATATACTGAGCTGGCAAAACTTATTTAAAAATTATTTTATATTGTTCGTAAATTAATGTCTTTGGACATTTACTGTGTCTGATTGCGCCACAAATTTGCACAACGTGCACACACACACATACAAATAAAGCTTATATAATAATAAATAAATATATATATATATATATATATACATGTGTATATACATGTATATAATACATATATATACATATACATATATTATGAAAGTTGTAAGTTCTTAGTCCATATTATTGGTTTTATATCCATGAGATCTTACGTTTCATTTATTTCACTACACCCATTGTCCGCTTGTTGTTGCTGCCAAATTTTATTGGCGAAAATGTTCACCAATATCTTATTCATTTAGTTCGCCTATTTCCATCTGTTGCCAGTTCTCGACAATGTATTTATTCTCGCACGCTATCTCAAGCAGAAAATTGCTTTTTATATTCATGTGTGGCTGGCCAGTCCATTGAAGCGTCACACTCTGCTACATCCAATATATACAAGCGCAAATGTGTATGTATTACATATATAAGTGTATTATATACCTCTGGTAATAAAAGTCTAGCATATCCTATTGTGTATATTATATGCATATGTTGGCGAAATTAGGCATAAACGTATTTAAGGCGATTTGTTTCATGAGGTAGCCAAATAATCGGTTTTCTCGCTTTATTGCTTGGTAGTTTTTGGTTTGTATGCAATAAAAATATGGCTGATCGGCTTGACAGCAACATATAGTACATTTACTTTTGCTATCGAAATGCCTGTACGGAGATCATAAATGTCTTTCAGCATGTTGTGCTTTAGATATTTTTCTTTGTATATAGTAATTTGACCTCAATTAAAAGCAAGGTTTATTAACATTTTTATTATAAGCTGAATTTAAGCCTGTTGCACTAGGATAAGTACTTATAATATTGAAGGTTTAGTGGACTTATTATTCTATATACTTTTTTCAAAAAGAATACAACGGTTTAGATGAAAATGTTAAAGACCTCAATACCAGCAGATGATGCAGTGAGAGCAAAGTAAGAATACGAACGAAAATTTCAAAATGAAAAAGTGTTTAAGTCTGGAAGCAGTCATTAAAACAAAGATTAACAGTATCACTCTTCTTAAGGAAAAAAATTTCTTTTTTAATCAAAATGCCTCTAAACAGCATTTGCTTTAAGGCATTGTACCATCACTTAGGTTACATTAACATAGCGCTAATACAGATGACGCTTTTATGCTTTTGAATTCACTTGAAAGATGATCTGTTATTGTATTACTGTTGGAGATGTTTTTCCTTGATTTATTGTTCTCATTAGTAGCTTGATCAACAATATACGTGTATCTTGGGAAACACTCTGGAGAGTCATAGTAGCAACCCAATAAATTGTGGTGCCTTGATCTAACTTAACCTTGACAAAACCACCAGAAGTTGTAGTAAAACATTGTAAAAATTGTTAAACAATTAAGACTTATATATTCAAACATCTAAATCAGCTGTTTTTCCTTCTCTTTTCATTCTAGTTTTCCTATTATTAGGAAACATGGATTTTGTAGAACCTTTAAGCCGATTTTCTTAAAAAGGATAAAGCATGTTGTGTAATTCTTTAAATTTGTATATTCTGTCTCTTCAAATCTCGAGTTTCTACGTGAGTGAGCATTTAATTGAGAAAAAAATTTATGCAAATTCATTACAGAGCCGCTCAAATGCCTTGACCAAAAGGCCTCTACATTTATAAAAAAGAAATTTGGTCACGCTTTAGTTATATACAATTATATTGTATTTCTCAATCAAGAGTAACTTCCTAAACACGCAGAGCTTATCATACACATCTTTTGGGGTAGCTTAACGTATATATTCCATATTTATGTGCAGATGCATATGTAAGCCCCTATGCAACCACCTCCACTTCAATATGTTTCGCATTTTGATGAATGACTTCAATTATCTTTCGATACACAACATTTACTTTTTTCACTGCAGCGCGCCCGCAATTGTTTGGTGATTTATTTCGCAAAGTGTCAAATATATTCATAAATGAAGTGTCAGAAATTAACGGAATTATGCCCGTATAGAAGAGGGTAAAAGCGCTCACAAAATGAGCAGAGCCACAGTCGCGGTAATAGCAGCAACAAATTGCCGAACAATAGAAGTAGCAAAGTCAATGACGGTAACAAATGTACATACGTAATGATATAAATAACAGAGCAAAGCTGGCGAAAAGTGGCAACGCTGGAATGCTGCGACGTGCGCGCACGTGCAAGCGTTTCGGGGCAGGAGAGATTGACGTACTGTCTGAGCGAATTGGAAAGAGATGGAATGGGCGTTGTGGCGCTTGTAACGTTTGTGGCGACTGTCGAGTGCAGGCGTGAACTAAAGGGGGGATTGCTATTTTTTTGTTGTCGTTGCGGTAGAAAGAGTTACGGGTGCCGAAGCATTTGCCACGAAAAACAAATTTTTATGTTTTAAAGCGCTTTCCTCGTGCTGATAAGCCAAGTGGATACATATTTACACACACGCATACAAATGCGCATGTACACACATACATTCTTATATATATATTGCAGTATAGTAGAATAGCTTGGCTGCCAGGGAAATGTATTGTAGCATGCCTGATTGAGTTGGGAGTTGGTGTTCGAAATGTTTTGTACAATTAAAGTGCAACAACAACGAAAGATAATCAGCACTCGCGTATGCGTTGGCAGCGATAAACGCTTATGCGTGGTTGAATTTCCAAAACAGAAAATAAATAAATTTTAAATAAGCAACTACATACATATATATTTGTATATGCATTTATGTACATAAGTATGAATATATGTGTGTGCATATCTGTGCGCGTTAATATATGCAAAGAGATATGATATGATTTTTAAAAAATCTGCACATATATAGACGTATGTATGTGTCTGTGTCGGGAGCTGAGTGTTTATCGCTGTTGTTTGATTTAATTTATTGGCTTAGCGCCATTGTGGCTGTTGCTCACATTTACACTTCGACCTCAGCACTAACGTGTGAGCAAAAAATTTTAGTCCCTTTATATTTCAACGTGCTTGCAAAGCGGAGTGTTCCCTCAAAAGCATTGAGCTCCCAATCTACTTTCAAAACAGTAAATAAAATAAATAGTAGAGTGCATCTTTTTAAAGTGGCTTGCAACATTGAGCGGCAAATTGTGGAAAACAAAATGTAGATAAAACTTATTAAAGCTCATTCTATTTAGTTCATTTTTAATCATAACATAAAATTAAAAAAATTTTTGAATTTTGGTTTTTTCCCCCCCAAATTGGATTTAAACAAAACTATTATACACTTTGCAATATGTTGCTAGAGTATCAAAAAGGCTGAGTACTCTACTCTTATTGACATAATACATATTTTTTAAGGAACTGTTAGAAAATATTGCTTTCTGATTAGGCAATTTTTTATTCTCAAAATATTATTACACTTTCCAACACTAATAATAGTAACATGAATTAAATAAATGTAAATATTCATTTTTATTTTTTTTTTTGTTTTATCACATATAAATAACGCTTTAATGTACATATTAAATATTTATAAATATATAACAAACTGTTTTTTTGCATAGAAAACCACATTTGCTATTATTATTTGCGATATTTGTGAATGTAAACAGCGCACTGCATTCCCTCTTATTTAAATTATTTAATGTGTTTTTCACAACAATCCAGAGGTGAGTGGGTGGAACCCACAGATGTTATTACAGTTAATTTTGTAGACGGTGGGATGTTGTCGAGATACACAAAGTGTCTGTGTTCTTTGTAAACAAGTTGCTAAACATTATCGAAACGACATTGTACAAATTTTGCAAACTGTGCAAAAGAGTGAAACTCGTCTAAACAATACAAGTATTAATTCAATGCATTATTAGCATTTATATTATATTTAAAAGTGCATTGCTCATTTGAGCTTCCCCTGCTTAATATGGAATATCAACAAATTTGAACCAAATTGAATATTTATAAACATTTGGCCAAAAAAACAATTTTTTTCACAATAACTGGAAATCAAATATGTACTCACATGTTAGTATTATGTATGCGACTTATAACTAAGACTGTTTATGGGCATTTGTTTTTCTTTTCTTCTTGAGGGTAGTATATATACCCTATACCTATATCGCTATAGTACTATATATAGGATATGGTGCACCGACTTCAGTAATAAATTTCAGATCTTTATAGAATATTTATTAAATGACATCAAGACGTATCATTTACAGACGTATACCTATTTTCTAAAACAAAAAATTGTTTTAAACCTGGTTTTATATTTCCTATTGTAGCTGTATGACATAGTGGTCCGATTTCGAAGAAACTTTCGATGTGGACCAACAACTTCTCAAGAAGACTCTGTATTTAATACTTAATAAATATCTTGAAAAATAATTGATTAAATACATTTTTATGACATATAAATAAAACATATTTATAAATTTTTTGCAAAAATTCCGTAACGATTTCTAACTAGAAATACTTGATACCTCGGACCCACTGTGATGTGATACTAGAGCCGTCATAAATATAAAATTCCGGCGTTGACAAATGGATGGATTACAGATTAATATAGGAACCCTCTTTATATTCCTAAGAAAAAGGGAATCAGAATCTGATCTGATCAGATCATTATGGTGTAGGAATCGATAAAAGAGCCAAATTTTTGCTTTTATAGAAGTATAATAGAAGTATAATAACATCTGGGCTATATATAGTTTCTTTTAAACTACCTACTACCTACTAGATGGGGTCAAACATTGAATTGGTTTAATTTAACATTAGTTTGGAATCGGGTTCACAAAACTAAAAATTTTTTTTATTAATTTATTTATTCCTTCTTTTTTTTTTTTTTTTATTTATTTACAGCTGTAAAATTTTAACCAACTTTCAAATGTAAAAATGTGTGCGTTGGAAGTATGGAGAATTTGGGATATTACTACAAAAACTTCTGTCGGGAGGTGAATTAATCACAACTTGGTATGAATATATTGAAGGAAACCGGTTCGAAATGATTTCATATATACTAGCGCTGAAGGAAAAATCTACCATCTACATAAAATAATCAAAACTTCCTTATTTCCATAATCACTTCTAGAGCAATTTGTTGCAAGCTTTGTTCTAAAAAGTGTGGCAGAAAAACATTCAAAAAATTATGTTGTTACTGTTGTTTTAACGGCAGAAAATAGTTTCCAATAATTTTGAAGGATGCTGCCGAATTGATAGTCCTTGGGCAGTAAAGATCTTTGTTCGTTGCGATTACATTGACCTGACTACGGAATATATTAAAACTGATTTTGCTTTCGAAAGTGGGTACAATATGACACTTCTAACAGGAAATTTATTGACAAAATCAGAGTGGTAATATTTTAGTACTTATATAGTGTTTGTTGTCTTATTTTTCGACATTTCTCATGATCGCCTGAGGAGTAGCAGTTACTGAAGATAGGCTTTTCAGAAAACATTTCAAATTCTAAGAATATCAGCCAAAAAAATTTTTACTAGAATAACCTTTTCCATGCTCGGTTCTACATTCTACCTAAACGACATTATGTAATTTTCGAAAATACCGTTATATGATTACAAAAATCAGTTTTGGTTTCTATCAGGGGATGATACAAATTAAACGGTTTTTATGAAGTTAAGTTTTTAACTAAAGTAAAATATTCTCACACGTTGCGAGATCGTTTTGACAAATATTTTTTCAAACATCTCACTGGTTATACAAATTTTACTTTCACATTAAAATTTTAATTTCAAATTTATGCTCATACGTAGCGTTTGCAACGCAACCACTGGAGATCAAAAAGTTTCAAAATATTGCTCCCATAAAAACTAAGTAATAAACAAAATACAATAACAACAATAGGCGAATCGACTGAGCTGATGATAAATGCGACATTTTTATGGGTTTGTCCTAACATTAAGCATATTTTACAAGCGACAAACGCTCCCTACTTTTCCCGATGTGTGTTATGACGCTCAACATACAAATAACTGTAGTTTTTGTTTAGCCAGAGCAATTATAATGGCCCGCTCTTCCGCCAACACAGCTGCGTGTTTATTGAGAATGATGAAGCACCTAACCGACACCGTGGCGCGCAGTGACATATTTATACATGCAACAACAGGCACCGCCATGCGGAGTGACTGATGTAAAACTGTGCGATTGTATTGTAGTAAAAGTCCACTAAAATGTCACGATAAAGGACGCGCCGGAGCTGGTGGCGGCGAAAGCAATGCGAGAGCGTAGCAAGCACAGGTAATTGCGACACGTTGTGGCATCATAAACGGCAATAATATTTGGGGATGAAAAAATTCATAATTAGGTAGTGAAAATGGACAGTTACACACACACACACACACCTACACACATATACATCCAACACAAGCATCATTTACAACATTTTATTGTGCTGTTGGTGCTGCTAGTCATAAACTAAAGCATATTTATAGGCACTTAAGCAGCATGCTTGCAGTTGCAACTATTTTTCATGCAAATATGAGCATGGCTGATAAAGCATTGTTGATTCGCTACTTTATATTTTTCCACCATAAATTTCCTGTTAATATGCCCAAGCGAATTTCGCTTCGCCAACTTTTTAATCAGCCTTTTACTACGCTCTAATTAAAAAGTTGTCAACGCCTGTGTTGTTGTTTTCAATTGCAGCTTTTCGCTCCTTTAAAAAAAAAAAAATCTGTATTTTTCATTGCAAATTATCTATAGCCATGCTGTAATAATAAATAGCGATTTTTCACACATTTTTCCGCGGTCACCGGCGCAAGTGCAGCGCTGTTCAGCTGGTCGGCTATGCGTCCGTTGGTCGCACATAAATAATTTGAGGTTATACTTTTTTGCCATTGCCATGGCATTGTTGCGGTGTTAAAATGTTGCGGTTGACTCTTAAATTGTTGCAACAATTAAAATCCCACTATTTCCCATGTCACAGCGGCAACAACATCATAATAATCGGCAACAACCAACGCCGATGTGGCAATAACATTAAAGTAAACAGCTGTTGTAACTGCATTTATGACTGCTGTTACACTGCAAATATGTGCAAGTGCCGCTATATACTAGTGTACATATGTACTAGTGCTGTTATATTCAAGTGCAAGTGCCGTTATGTATCATACAAGTATATAATGTGTATGCTAGCATTTAATGGAAAGTGTCTACAATCGCCTACAAATATTTTAATGTCTGCCTGCTGGTGTATGCAGGCCGTTATGTAGTCGCTGCTGCTGCGGCAATGCCCTTGCCTGATAATTAATATTATTGTCATTGTGTTGTCAACATTTTGCTGCTGCTGTTAATATTGTTGACATTGTTGTCGGACGTTGCATGTATGCATACTTAGTAAAACTTTAGAAACAATTTAATAGTTGCGCAAAACGATGCAACATCTTTTTTTTTGTTGGTGAATTTAAAATTTTAAGTTTTACAATGCATTTTTCTTCTTTTACAAACAGCTTTTAGCACGAGCTTCAACTTTTTGCATTCCAACTCCAACATTCATTCGATAACAATAAAAATTTGCTATATCGATAACTGCCAATCAAATGAAATCGAAGCTTAAACCTCAATGTCCAATCAACAAACAATATTTACTATTATTATATATATATATATAATAATACTTACTATATTTATAATATATATATATTATATATATATATATATATATATATATTTACTATAACAATAATACTAACGAAGTTTAGTCTGAATACTAATAAGGACATCCTAAAATTTCAATTCAGTGCTCAAGCATCCTTGAAAAGTCTATCGAATGGCTATATAACAAGATGATCTTTGGTATACCAAATAGTTTTAAGGTTAATGTGTGGTACAGTTGTGATTTAGAAGAATTCGAATATTATTGAATGCACATATTTTCATATGAACAAGGCAGCCCCCGATAAGTACTTAACCTACAAAAGAAAAACGAAAAATTCGGAAAAATACCAACTTATTTCTCAAAATTTCCTCGACTGGACCCAGCCATATTTTATAAATATTTTTCCTATTTATAAAATAAGTTTTCTGAAAATCTGCAATGATCTCCTCATTGGAGTCAAATTGTTTCACGACGAGTGACTTTATCAAGTTGGAAAATCAAAGAAGAATCTGTTACGATGGAAGATCACTTTTTTTGCCCATGAGGCTATTTCTTCTGCGTCTGCGTCTGCGTTTTTGTGCTATGAATTCGGCGTCGAATGGGCCCAATAATTTCATGTCGCCCATCTCCAGGTACTCAATGTAGATTGTCACGGTTTCGGTGGTCATCATCTTTCCAGTAGATAGGACAGTCTTCGCCTTCTTCGGAGCAGGTTCGCTTCTCCAGGCAAACTCCACCCTTCTATTTCGACTGTTCTTTGGTCTGTAGTGTGTACCAGTGGATCTATGTTTCGTCAGTCTTGAGTGCGATTTGGCTGCAATTGTGACAATAGACGAGAATCTTCCACGATAAGTCTGTTGACTTGGTAGTCAATTAATGTCACCTGATATCACCGGATGTTCTTGGCCGAACATGAGCTGACTCCTCGAATTTCTGTAACAGTTTTTAATAAAGCTAATCAATTGAACTTGAATTTTATGGAGTATAGCACAATGAGTGCAGAATTGTGATCGAAGGAACATTCTTTCGATAGCATGTTCGTACAAAGCAGAAACTTGCTCCTCTCCTCTCCTGTACTCCCAATCCTCCTCACTCCTCTCTTCAGCAATCCACTCCTCTCCTCATGACGCGTCTCCTCTCCTCTTCAATCCTCTCCTCTCCTCTTCCTTCCTTTCCTCTCCTCTTCTCTCCACTACTCTCCTCTCCACTCCTCTTTTCACCCTTCTCAACCATAATATTATATTCCAAGTTACTGCTCATGCATTTGGAGGTGGAAACCTCATGCCCTGTAGTGCTTCAATACAGACTTCAATTCTAATATGAAAGGACTTTTGGGTCACCCTGTACACAAAAAAGTGATTTTTTTTTTTAAACGAGCGCCGAGCTTTGTATGTTTGGGAGTGTTCTGTGAGCTTTGAGTGTTCTCAAACAGAACAGAAATAGAACAGAACAGACCATGAAGTCTCGACAATGTAAGTAACTCTTTTATAAATAGTTTATTTTTGTTACCATTAAAAAAATTATAATACACTCTTGTTAAGCATATACAAAAGTATTCATATTAATAAAATTATTTGTTTATTTTATTATGCATTATGAATTACAAATTCCTAATTTAATTAACGCATGACACTCGCGGTGCTTTAAATTAGCATAATAACTAAATTTTATGTTGCATCTACATACTTTAATAAGCACAAAGTATCAAATGAAATGTGTGCAAAAATCAAACAAATTTCTATTCATACATATATATGCTCATAAACACAAATCCATTAATATTTAAATCGCGTTTGGCCATGAACACAACCGGCAGATAAAATTCAAACAAGCTTTTTAGAGGAAAAATATGGATTATTTATGAAAAAGTCGCGCATAATTTTCATGAATATAAATATTAAAGCATTTTCATTCTAACAAAAATATAGGTATTCAAACGAATTCAACTGAATTAATACACATAAACAATTATTCTTACATTTAATACTATGAAACACTAAGAATTTGTTGCAACAAAGTGAGCACGAACAATGTGGCACATCGATCGATAGGCAGACAATTGTATTCGCAGATCAACGAAACAGATAAATTTATGGTAATGCAAACAGTGTAATTGCATGTCACATTGAGAACGCCGGCACCACATTAGCGAACACACACACATACATATTTACTTTAACGCATTGAAACAAAAAGTTGCGCAGTGAATTAGGTGTTGAGAAGGGTGAGGTTGGCCAACATTACAGAGAAATGTGTGCAAAGCTCTTCTTTCGAAATAGGGCATACCATATAGGGTGATTTTTTTATAAACTTTTACAATACTTCAAATACAACTTAGGAAATTTTATGAAATTAGGAATATTTTGGCTACAGTAGTTTGCGATTTTTATTTACTGTTAGAGCAAATTTTTAGTTTTATGAAACTATTTTGCCAGTCACAACACCTCCCAGCATATTCGATTTTACCTCTCGAGTAACTCGCCGACGATGGATATTGACAGGTGGAACCAAAAATTCGCCAATAAAGTAAAGCTATTCATTCTACATTTCTAGATCAAGAAAGCCTGGAGAATTTTTTCAGTAATCCCAATAGGTCAATTTTGATTATTATCCGTTAGGTTAGAGACATACCTCATCGCTGATGTCTACGAAGTGATATAAATAAATTTACCGTAAACAATTCAAGTTTTGAATTTGATTTCCCTGATTTTTAAGCGTTGTTCCTTTCTAAGGCTTACGATAGTAATTCGCCAAAGTATACTGCTCATAAATGTCAAACGTATGAGTTTGTTTTAACATCTGCTTTGACAGTTATCGCTCTAGGAAATTACATAAAGCTCAAAAATTTCAATGTTATATACATTAAGACAATAATTAAATGACTCAAAAATTATTTTGATTAAAATCAAAAATATCAAATCTGATTCCGTAATAATCAACAAGTTAACTATTTTACAGTCGACGGAATGTCATATGAGTTTTCAGTTCGATCCTGAGATTTCCGCTTAGTCTCTCTCTTACCGATGATTCCCCCTCTCCTTTATCTAGACAGGAAAGATCGACTGGAAAGGTTCATCCAAACAAATTCATCTGACAAGATTTTTAGCCTCGCTACATGAGCGCCTGCTGTACAGTCCAGACTAGAACGCCTGAGAGGGCGAGGATCTCACCAGACCTATTGAGATTTATCACTGACCGGAAAGCAAGGTACTAACGCCCCGAAATTGCTTAGCACTTCTCGTTACCAATTGGCAATGTGGAATAGACGCGTTAACCACTTAGGTAGGTTTGCAGGCACATCTAAAACCGTTGCCGTGCTTTGGGTCCGGCACCGAGTTGCAGAGCAACTCCACATCGAACTGACACAAGGCTCTACCCGCATTCTGGTATTAAACCACAACCACCACGATACTTCGCCCGGGGCCTACCACAATGTGCAGATGGGAACGAATTTCAAGGGCTATTGCTGCAAGTGGTATCAGATTTACGTCTTCGGTCAGACAGCGTAGCCGAAGCTGCTTCTAGTTGAGCACCCATTCAACACATGACTGAGGACATGGTAACTGGTCTCTAGTTGTTTTTAGCGATAATATATAGTGATTTAATTTCAGTTCAAGCTAAAGTAGTATAGCAAATTTTTTTGACTAGACTAGGCTTATTGCTAAAAGCAATATCTATATATAAATGCATAATGAATTTTTGGATTTTAGTCGCCTCTTACGACAGGCATACCTTACCGCAGTCGAATTCTTACTTGCACTCCCTACTCTTTAGGGGAAAGCACTTTGGAGCAGCAGACTAGCTTTAATAGCAAGTATTTTCGCAAAAAAAAATCGATCCTAGTGCTTCATGCTTTCACTTACGAAATATACTTCCCAAATATGCTTTATTTAAGTCAGCGGAATTTATCCAGATTTACCAGCTTCCATGCTTCTACCGCTCTATTCTGCTGCAACACCCTGCTTGTTTAATAAATTTACATTGACAATTTTGAATAATATGGAACATTACTGCGCTTGTCAAATTTTAATTAAACAATAAGACTTTGTGCTTTTAATACGCTGGCATAATCAAATTAGCTTAATGCGCTTACCCGCTTTGCTTTGCCATGTAATTACTCAAGCTGATGAGGCTGAGCGCCTAAAATGACACCACACACGGTATTTATTGGACGCCTTTGCAGCTGTGTCAGCAGTGTCAAGTGTCAAACTCGAAGGCAAACGCCAATATGATTTGCCTTCACAGTGCTCTCCGCACCACCGCCTGTAGTTTAGTACATACAGGGTGCTTATGTGCGGCTATGTGCGCGTATATATATTTGTATGCGCCGTCAGTCGGTGGCGTGTGTACTACAAGCGTCTATAATTCACACTTGACGTTGGCAAAAGTCACGCACTGCTGTCAAGCTATTTGACATAGAAGACACACGCACACACCAACACGCACATACATATATATTTGCAAGCGCAATTTGATTCTGAGTATGTGGCAAACAGAAAACTTAAATACACACCCGAAAAGTTGACTTCAGTTTGCTTTTATTAACTTTGTAAACACTACATATCTCTGGTGCAAATCAGGGGAGGGTAGCTCAATTCTTTGCGGTGTTAGCGGCGACAATATCGAGTTTTGCTAAAGTCACATACTCGAGGTACATGTGCGCCACTTTTACTTTGCGCTACTACAGGTGAACTCACACCAGCATATATAGTGTTTGTGTTTGAACTTTAATGTATGCCACTGCCAATTTACTGACTCGCTTTCATGTGTCGTAGAAAAAGTTATAAACGTAAAATCACTTTATTGCTGAGGCGAAATTTCATTGCCACTACGGATTTTAATGTAATTTGCAAAAGAAACGTACACACACACAAACAATCAAGGCGATGTATGCATTTTGTGCGTGCGTTCGCCTATTTTTAGGCGAATTAGCAGCTCATATATTATTACTGCCTTGTCGAAGGCTCACGCATTCCTGTGGTTACTCAGCAACTTTTTTACGACCCTCTATAGCGCTTGGCATAAGCTGCTTTCTAGGTAGGCAGCTTTGGGTGATGACAAAGCTTTTAGGCGCCACGACTTGACTTACAGCATATGTTTAGGGTGGGGTAGGAAAAGTCAATAACGTTATTCAAAGTGTATTACATACAACACTACGAACAATTTACTACATACGTATGTATATACAATATATATGGGCTGCCAACAATAAATTTATGACGAGCAAATCTAGGCAGGTACTTTTAGGGGTTACTAAATTTTCAACAGTTATGCCTGGAGGAAATTTGATTTGCAATGAAAACTTAAAAGTTTCTAATAGTCGCTAATTTCTTGTTAGCGCCTAACAAAATTATGGCCTTCATAAGTTTATACGCGCGAATATAAGCACCTAAAAAACGTGTTCTAAAAATATTTGCATATTTTAAAGCGCCGCAATCGTACAATATACTCGTTTTGCATACCGTTAAACGATTTATCCGGCGCTGAATTCGATAGTTCCGATCAACATATTTTTTTTTTCGTACTAAGCTCTCGTTAGTTTGAGCGTACGTAAAACGATTTGCATACTTTTTGGCGATTAGGAAATTCCCAACATTGCTTATCCAATTTTTTACTTTTCGCAGCTAACATATTTCGAATTCGAATGCTGGAACGACAACATTTTTATGCAATAAGCGCACATGGTTGCGTTTGAAAACTTTTTTTTTAGACTATGTGAAATTCTGCCGTTTTTTATCTTAATTTGTGCGCTTGTTTCTATTTCTATCTCTCGTTCAACTTTCATAGGGATATACATGCGTTTTGCTGCAGATGTGCGGCATTAAATAAAAGCTTGTGCGAAAACAAAATGGCGTTGTGTTAAATAAAATGAAAATTTGCAGATTTCATATTTTAAAAAAATTTTTTATTTCAAATATAAACAAATCGCTATTAAGCGAGGTATACCTGTGAAAGAATTTGAAAACTTTCAATATAAAAAAATATTTATTGAACCGAAAAAGTATGAAAGACAAAAGTTACAAGTTAAAAGTAAACCAATTTTTCCGGGGGTTCCGGGGTTAAACATTCTATTATTAGCTAGAAAACCAGCAATCGGATCTTGAAAGATTCCCGAGATCTAGCTTCATAAGTTAAAGTATGCATTTATCTCCCACAAATATATTAGGGTAGCATAAAACGACTTAAGTCAAGGTAAGTGATTTAATTTTGTGTGGACGTGTTTGTATAAAGTTAATACATTTTTTTTATCGTAATTCGAAGCTTTCGATTCCAGGTTCCAGCTTAAAAAAAAAAACTACTGAAAATTGCATTCGAAACAAGTTAATGACAGTAACTCGAGTTGCTCATATTAACTTAAGGCTACCTTAATGTAATGACCAGGATATAAAAAGAAATTTAAATCTTCATTAATTTTCTTGAACCCACATTAATTATAAGCTACTTTTTATATTTCTAACTTAATTTAAAGGCTTTTAAATCGGAGAGTTTTTAACAAATAAAAAATGAAGGAGGATTTTCAGTAAACTACAAAAATGAATGGAACAATGTACCTCGAAATTTTTTTGTATTAATTTTTTAGTATAAAAATATTTTTATGGAGTTGCCACCTAAAACAATAGTTTAACAAAATCGAAATAAATTTTTTATTGAAATTGTTTTGAAATATTTAGAACTTGTGGTAAAAGTAAAAGTAAAAAAAGTAAAAGTAGTAAAGTAAGTAAAAGTGTATACCGTGCTAATTTCGCAAACAGTAGAAATTCCATAGGTGGCTCCGATATCATAATACTTAAACCTAGAACTATATATATTTCTGGATCCATTCCAAAGTGGAGACTCAAGAAAATTTAAAACTAAAGGGCCGATAGAGATTGTAAACGAAGGGAGTAAGAAAGCAAATATCCAAAGATATGTCATAATATGGCAATATGCCAAGGACAGACAGACAAATCACTCACTCACACACCACACCACCAGCAAAGATATGACTCATGTATTTTTTAATGTAAATGGAAGGTGGCAAAGTCGCAGAGCAAGCCATAGTAAGTCAAATATTGTTAAAAAGCATTCATTTTTATGTAAAAGACTATTAGGTATTTTGGGTGTGGGGGCATAGACGCCGACACGACAAAGCGCGAACAGACAATGGGCAAACAATTTTTTGGGATTTTCATTTCATCAACACTGCTGTCCACCACCACTCACCAAAACAAACGAAAATGTAGTGGACAGGATATGGAAAAAGGGATCGAAGCAGATAACAAATCGCTCCTTATTGCTTTCATTATTAATATTTCAGCGTAAACTATTGTTGCGGTCACCGGTAAAACTTTTTTTCGATACAGCGCACAGACAAGGCCTCCACTGTGTCACAGGCACATAGCTGCGAGACAACAAAAAAGTTCTGTGAACATTTTTTGTCGTTTTTTGTTTGTACTTCGGCTACTGCATATAAATCATGTTCATGTGTTGCATAGTTTTACGCGTTTTTGCTTGGATCAATACTATGAATGAAAGGCCTTGTACATGGCGTACATGTTCTTTTGGGTTTACGTATAGATATAACGCAGGAAATAAAAGTAATTTAATACTAGAATATGTGTTATATATGTTACGGTACAAAAATAAACATATCGAGTACTAGCGTCTAAAGTTATGCTAGAGAAATAATAAAAATAGTGCTTTATATTGTCGGCATATATTAAGGAGGCATATGAAATTGATAATTCTCAAGATGTAGTGCGTATTATATCTACCCTCGTAGATATAATGCCCTAACATTTCATTTCACTCAGCAAATCACTTGATTTCTGTCTTTTCTAAACTCTCTAGGTAAAATTCCTGTAGTAATACTTCTTACCGTACACATCGGCTCTATTCAAAGCTAAATCAAAGCTAAAATGAACTAATTTTTTGATTGATCTAGTCTAATTAGAGTTTCTTTGATTAGGTCTAGTATGATTATTTTTTGAAGTGTTCTTCTTGTCTAGTCCATCATGCTAATATTTTTTAGCAATAGGAAAAGTATATCTTTAATAGGATCTCATATGAAAATAAACAGATTGCACTGGCGCATTTCAAAACGGGCCTTAATTTTACTCAAGCTTATTATCTGCGTTTTCTATCACTTCTGCAATATTTTCAAGGACAGCAAACTTCTTAGCCTATACTTAAGCCTAAAAAAAGAAAACAATCCCCTTCCCTACTTTGTTACTACGCAATCAAGAGCGTAAACGTTTTATTGGTTGATCTACAACAGTTACAGTTAAGTGCCTTAAACTATGTACTTAAATATTGAAAATACTTATATAGATATTTAGAAATAATTTCAATCCGTTTCTCACTACTTTGGCATCTTGCTTCCTACGCGTGTGCGGGTGCCTATAGCGCAAACTTTAAAAAGCAAACTTTGATTGCGCGCAAAAAAACTTTTTAAATTGAAAAATAGTTTAGTTGAAAACTGGCAATGAAATAAAATAAACGCACGAATAAAAGAATGAACACAGTCGGCGCACAATTAATTGAAAATACGCCAACGCTTGCTTGTCTCGCCACGCCGCTCGCGCGCTCCACTCATTCGCCTCAGCTACCCAGCCATCCAATTATTTGCTCACTAGCTAGGTATATATACTATGTATACATTTATACGAAGTAAATATATTTTTACAAAGCGCCTACAAAAATGTTAAATAGTTTAAAAAAATAACCGAAACCGTAAACTGTTGCCGTTCTATGGTTTTAGGCGCTTTTGAACGAGGAAATCGTAAAATGATTAGAAGAGATACATAGAATAATATATATGCCTGTCTAACGCGCAGTTAACTTTTGAGCAATTTAACTTTTTCTCCAAATAGTTTATTTGCATTGCCGCTTTGGGTCCTTTGTTGTCTTCAGCGAGTGAATTTGCCATTCGGCACATAGTTTTCGCCTTTGAAACCGAACATTTAATTTTGGTGATTTTCAATTTCAAGTGTATTGGATAGTTGCTGAAATATTTCACATTTGAAGTGATTGAAGAAATGTTTGGGAGTTAACAAAGAGCAATGGAAGCGAAAAAGAGTATAAGAAACTGATGTGATATAAATCGATAATACTCTACCACCGCTAATCGATAACATTTTATATTCCTTCAGAAATAATTATTCGGTTTTACGGTAAAAGAAGCAATGTTGAATTGATCACATTGTTATCACGAATATAATCTTGAACTTGTTTAATCTTACGTATTATATTTGAATAAAATTGTGATAATGCCCCTTCTGTTGCTTTCACACTGAACCAACATCCACAAATCAGAGAACATTTTCAAGCTACAGACCGTCGCTGTATGACAATTGTATTTTGACATCTGCGTACAACTATTTTCCAAATAAAAAATCAGAAAACACAGTCTAATTCTTATGATAGAAATTTGCATGATGACACTTTCGCGTACGTTGGTTTGAGACTTTGGTTTGACAATAGCATTTTAAGGCAAAGTAAACCAAGAAACAAAACCTGCTACACACGATGCAATTGCCAAACAATTAACCCAGTCTAGGAATTAAAAACAGGTATTATTTTTTGGCTTAAGGTACACTTTAGGGTCCTAAAAACATTATTTAATTCAAACAATGAAACGATAGAACAATGAAAAAAGGTTTCCCAGTCCAGTACGCTATAAAGTCGTAGAATTCGGGGCACTCAGCTTCTGCACGTTATTATTGGAACCGCTCTTTCATAATTTAATAGTAATATTTCGGTCAAAATTTTACCCTTTATTATAAATCCGTTATTTTGTGAAACATTATTGTTAAGCTCAGAGCGTACTTACTATATTGGCAAGACGTATGCATATTAAGATCCCGTTTTTCGTTCTGTTTGAGATAGTACGATTTGCAGTAATCAGTATCGCCGCTAAAGGTCCCCTTGAAATGGGCCATTTCGAAGATTAGTCCAATCGCCGCCATTTTGTTTTATAATGTCAGCTTAAAGATTTTTTTATGCTCTCAAATATATGTTTAATAACAAGCTGGAAAGAAATAATTCGCTGACTTTTCCTTGCTCCCAGAATAAATTGTTAAAATTACGCTTTTTTTGAGAGCAGCCAGCCTGGCAAAATCCCTTAGTAGGCGAAATAATAAGGTCACTAGTATAGATCAGAAGAAATCAAGAAAGATTAAATCTAAGTTTCAATTGGCAGTTTATTTATTATTTCTATAACCTTGCAATGATCCTTTCAAAAAATATTTAAAACTCGGTTCTTCAATACGAAAAATTAATGAAAAATCAGTACCCAAACATATAAGTCCATAACAAACACAATGAGAATTACAGAAAGCTGTAGACACTGTAGACTGTAGACTGTAAAGAAAGTTAAAATTTTCGCGCGATTGAGTGAGGAGGGGAAGCGAACTTTTCTCATTCTCATCACCGCCGCCGTCGTCGCCGCACACTCAATTCAAGAAAAACGATTTATTTAGCGTCAGCACCAAGTAAACTTCATTTTAGAGAAATTATAAACGCCGCAGCGCTTCACACGCTCCTTCTTTTCTTCCGAAGCCGACCATTGTCAAACCAACTGTTTAGAAAATATGCAATTCACAGCGCGGTCAGCGCCACCGGTCGTGGTCATTGGTCGCAGCTTGGGAAAAATTTTAGTTGTTATGGCTATTGTCTAAATTTTTCATTTCATTTTGCTTTATTTCCCTCCATTTTGTGTTCGTTTTTGTTTTCGCTAAAAATTCGCTTCAATTTTTCCATTGTTATAAGCTAAGTGTTTTTTCTTCTTTCTTTCTTGTTGTTGTGTTATTATTTTGCTGTCTTTTGTGGCCTTGTATTCGACGTTAAGTCAACCCCTCCCCCTGGAGTATGGTTTTAGAATTCTTCATTGTTGGCAGTGGAAAACAAAAGAATTAAGTAGGGAAAATAAAAAAGAATACAAGAAAACCAAAAAATAATTGAAGCTCACAATCATTGTTGACAATTGTTTAAAGTCCCGTTGGAGTTAGCTAGCTGTCCAGCAGCAGAACCAATTTACCAATTCACCAATCCACCAACTCCAACTGCTCTGCTACAAATTGAACTAAACGATTCTCTTGTTTCGCCGAAATGACAACTCACATTTCCGCTTTACTTCTACTTGCACATGCCGAAGAAAATACAGTTAAAACTAAACACAATTTCTTTTGAATATTTAAAATTCAATTTCAAACACAGCATAGTTTAAGGCGATTAGAATAATAATTGAATTTTTGGGTCATTTGGAAACGGTGCTAAAGGTGAATGCATGGCACTGGGGATTGCTTTCGAAATGTGCAAGATATTTTTATGGTCCTCTAGTATACATATCTACAAAAACATTGTGTTTATATTCAAAGTAACTGTTTCGTCCTAGCAATTTCAATAAAGCACTGGGAGTTAAATACTCTTCCCTTTTACTGATTTTATATTGATGAAGAAGTTTCAAAAAAAAATCCCCACCCTTCTGCGTACCGACTACGGTGCCCGTATTTCATTTAGAAACATTTGAAATTTGGTATTCTGAATTACGACGAATCAAAAGAATTCGTTAAGACATCGCACTATTTGGCACGGACACTCGAAGTTTGCGGGAGCGAGAGCAACGAGGAAAGCGTATCGAGATGCTCGTCTACGTTCGCTGCTACGATTTGTAAACTCTACCTTCATTTTGAAATTCTTTCAATAGTTTCGAATGTTAATTTTATTATATATGTTACAAAGTATTGTATGTATATACAAATTATCTAATGAAAATAATTTTGTTTGCCGCATAACCTACAAAACCTATAAAAATTTTAGCCATTTAATCTAATAGAATGGCAGAAAATGGCCAAGGCAAATTAGACTATTTGTAAGCAATAGGTTTTCATACAAAGGAAATGTGCCGATAATGAGCAACAGAAGTTTCCGTGGTTGAACAGGGTACGGTTCGAATTAAAATGCAGAACAGCCCTACTATATATATCTCTTAAACTACTTTTTTTGAAACGCACTTGCATTGAGTTTCTATTAAATGGAAAAAGCTTCCAATTATAATATTTATGCCTCTACTAAGGCTAACAACTCAACTCAACTCCATTTCACTTAAACATTTATTTTTGGTATTTTCGATAACAACTCAACCTGCAAAAAATTTAAGTTGAGTTGTAATGGTATAAAATGTTTGTAGTTTTACCTTTACATCAGTTTGTGCGTGCGTTCAGGGATATTAAAAACTGGAAACTCATTACTAGCAGTTCTCATTGAGGATTCTTGCAACTGTTTTCGTAAAATTAATTAAAATATTGTAAACTAATTTTCAATCAACAATTCCTTCGCAAACACCAACTAAACTGTATTATTTTAATTACTCTTTCCAAAGAGGTTCTTAATTATCTATCAAGTCGTTATTTATGGTAATAACATCACTACAAGGTCTTATGAAGTAGGTTGTAACTCGTAGCGCTATAATTGAGCTCAGTGATTTTAAAGTTGAGTTTCTTTAACTTCAATTCAACTGAGTCAAGTTGTAAGCCATAATAAGGGTATTAAATCAAGTTTTTCATCGTTTTCGGCTGACACGTACATTGCATTTTGTATTTACCTTCTCATTAATTTCAAAGTTTTTCAAATTCAAAAATTTTCAGAATTCTTCATTAATAAAACCTAAATAAAATATAAACAAACATTTTTAAAAATTTCTTATAAATATTTTTACTTACCAAAGGAATATGTATCCAAAAAATTTAACCAAAAATGTTGCCAGAAATAAATTGAACAGAGAAATTTTTCTTGTTGCTTCGCTAGTTCATCAATCGGCAGGTGTTTGTAAACTTTTTCTGTATTATTAACGGCATTTGTTAAACACAACAGTGCCACAATACCCAAATCGATTATTCATTACTTGTTTTTCAAGCTGTTTGTTTACGCGCACATTTAAATTTCTTTAATGCATGTATATATATAAATATTTTTCAAATACAACAAAAACAGTAGCAACAACAGTGAGATTGTGAGATTTATGCGCTCATTATATTGTTTTTCCAAATCACAAAACGATTTTGTAATGCTTTTAAATTTAGACACCTTTCATCTGGTCACAGCCGAATGAAAGAAATTCACACATAAACTAATGGTAGTTGTTGCTTGGGTGCCGCACAAAAACATAGATCCGTACAAACATAAAAACTTATTTCAATGTCGGCGACTAAAGGCACAAAATGACAGAAGGGACGCAAGAGAGGATTTATTTTTGTTACTGTGTTAATATGTGCTTGATATGCTTACAAACACTTCGAAAATATTTTTACATATTTATATGCATGTAAGCATGTTGTTCGGCCTCATTATGCTGTCGAGATGGTAAGTTTTTCTGTTTTGATTTTTTTAAATATTTATTTATTCAATATATTTAAGCTTCAACTTAGTGTGATTAACTTATAGTACAAATTTCAATAATATTTAATCCCAAATAGTTTCATATGCCTTCAGAAAGTACCAATTTAATTTCACCGCCTTCAATATTTCTTAAAAAAAGATTATTAGACCGAGATTTGCAGAAGAATATGTAATGGATCTTCAAAATTAAGTTACGGTTTCAGATTCTAAGTCAAATTGGTTTTACTGAAATTCGTCTCCGCAAGAAGAAAAGCCAGATTTAATGAAATACCCTAAAGAGCAGAGTTTTTGGAAATTGTTATGAAATACAGGGTGGTTCTTTCTGAAATATTTTACACAATCTTTGACCACAAAATAAAATTGTGGATTCATTTCTTGTTGGAAATATGAAAGAGAAAGTGAATTGAGAATAATTAAGTGATTTGATTGAGGTAGAGATGATCCAAATCTGAAACATCTTCAAGTATTGGTATGGATGTTACAATAGATTATATGCGAGAGATCGTTGACAGGGCTTAGAATACGGCCGAACATTTGACAGAATGTTTGACACTGAAAATGTTTTTTGTGAGTGGATTTTATAACTGCCGAAACAAGTAGTTTCTACATCGAAATTTTCCTTTTACATGTGATTTCAAGAAATTATCCCTCTGTTAGGGTACTTTAATACCCAGGTTTTACTTCTTCGTATTATGTTTGCGAGATTGTTTGAAAAGCCCAGTTCAAGTTATGCGACGCATTCGAGGTTAAAAGTTCTCTAACACTCCCAGAAAGCTTGAAAATGTGATGGAGAATGCAAAAAGACAACTCATTTCGTATTCAGGTGGTCACTTTAGAGCTGGTCTAAATTAATTGTAAAGAACTAGTTTTCTTATAAACACATTATATATAGATATTTTTAGTTTTTAAGTCTTCACTTTTGTAGTATTCTGAGGCATTTCTTGTAGACGAGTTTCTAAGTTAACACTAGAAAAGCGGAGAGAAAAGTTCAGCGCTATCTGTATGAGATAGTTAATAAAGTAAAGAAAAGGTTACATGAGCTTTAAAGTGCATAAATGTTAACAGGGATTGCTTTCTGACAATGGTAGACAATATGTAAACTTCAAACTGATTTAGAAGAAAGTGTTTGGCTTATCTTACTATATAAAACCAGTCCAACATCTCTGACAGAGGACCTGCTGCAGTATTAGTTTTTGAACTTCTTCGAAGTTAGAGTAACTTTTAGAAAAGTTAGGACTATTGCTCATATAGAACATAAATTTTTCGAAACACCGTGTATATGAAGGGGAATTTAAAATACATAATGACAATAATACCGACATTAAAAAAGTAAATTTAGCTTTTTCTGGTGAAGCTATGTGTTTGCTCTTATAAATTACAAACGAGTCGCTTGCTGTATAATCCCAATTTAATAGCTGTCATTTTACATTTCCCCCAAACCAAAACTTTTCGCATCGACTTGGTTTGTTAGCTGGTTATTTGGTTCGCTGATTTTTCGCCAAATGCTCGCTTGTCATCTTAACTTTTGTCAGCTGTCAGTGGTAATTTATGCTCAACAATCGTAATCGTGCGCGCTTAGCTACAACTGGCATTGCTGTTGTTGTTATTATTATTGTTTTTCTTGTTGTTGCCATATCCGCTTCCCGCTCCAATCTGCAGTTTTAAATTTGAATCCCTAACTTGATACGTGCATGCCATTCTTCAATCCGTGCGCCTACAAGTATGCTTCATACGCGGCATTTACAAGTGCACTCATGCGCATAATTCACGATTGCAAAAGTGTTAAGCTGAATTTTTTATTGGATTTTCATTTAAGCGCTGAAAATTGTCTTCAACTAATGCCGATTTTGCATAGCTTGAGTCCGCTGTCTGGCGCACCCAAACGCACTCATCTTTATAAACGACAATTGCGTAAAAATGTATGTATTGTTGCCGTCGAAGCACAATTAAGCAGGACCAAAAGCCGAGTTGGAATATTACAAACATATTGTGCATGCAACTCGCGCTCCTCTCTAAGTGCCATTGATGCCATCGCATTCCCGAGCACTGAAGGCAACAAAAGTAATCGCAGCCAAAAAAAATAAAAAATTTAAATTAAATAATATTGGACTTAGTCATAACAGTAGTTCTGGCAGCAGCAGACGCATACATACAAATAATTTACATACATTTATGCTTGTGTGTTTGTGTGTAGAAAGTCGGCTGTGTAAAATGGCCCATAGAATAATGAAATGCAACGTTGCGTTGCAAATTTACGAGACGTGCCACCACAGTCCAAACAGCGCCACCCATGCATGAGTCTTCACACATGCATACAGCAGTATCTCCGAAACACAGCAACAAAAAAAAAAGACAAGAAAAAAAAACCAGAACGCACTTGACTTAGACGCCACAAAAACCACATCGAAATCTCCCCCGGCAACGCGCTACGAGTACAACCAGCCTCTCCGCACTCACTCTCTACGCTCTGCCTTCTGGCTATTAGCTCGTTGCACTGTCTTCACTCTCTTCGTTAGCGTACAAACATTTTTATTACACACGCTGCAAGCTGCGTTGGTGTTAGTAGAGCAGCAAAAAATGGCCTAAACTTTTGAGCGTGAGCGAAACATTTTGGCCGTTACGTGCCTTACAGCTTTACAACCATTTGCGTTCTTTTTTATTAGTTCTCACCCTTTCAGTGCGTACTAAGTATGGCAGACTGTGTAGTAGGAAGCAATACTTGTTTCGTTTTACTTCTGTTTCTTTCTTTTATGGTATTGTTTGGTCATTAAAGGAATTTCCGGTGGCCAGCGAAGCGTAAATTAAAAGTTCTCCGCTCCCCTTAACCAAAAGGCAGTCAGACAGTTAGTCAGTGAGTTTAGGAAATCAGCCAACGAACTGTACTTACAATTAAATTGTATGAAGCATGCGTTCGACTTCAATTTTTTCTGCTCGCTAGGTAAGCCAGAGTCGACAGTTGTGGCATTAAAGACGACTTATAATGACACTCACGCACCCATATATGTATGTATATGTTTGTATTGGTAGCAGATTTTAAAGTCAGTAGCACTGTAGTTTAACGCTAGTTAACGCGAAATTTATGCACGTTGATCCTTTAGTATTGGCACGAAAGGAAAACGTAATGACTTAATGAAATATTAAAAAATATTAATAAGAGTTTATAGACTTTGCATAAATGACTTCGCTGGGGCCACAATGACTTTTCAATATAAGTGGTTTGTTGATTCGCAATTCTTAAGAGCTCTCTTGGTCATAAACGAACGGTATCTCGGGGAATCTTACGTAAATAAAATACGATTAGCTTAAAGACCCTGTGACCAACAAGATTTGTGGCACAAGATGTGGCAAATACAGTAACTCGGCAATCCTGGATATTATCGGTTATTCAAAACAACTTGGCTGGAAGACGACAATTTGTAGTCACTACTTTACGGATATGCGGCATGTTTTAAAAACTAATTTTATAATATTTATAATCAGTCTGGGTAGACAAAGCGGACTGATGCATATGCGACCGATCTTTCAGGAAGATGAATGTATTGTTCTAAGAAGTGTTGAATCAATGAGGTTATTTTAGTACATTTTAAACTTCCTGCGGCGCCCCAGTGTCTATTGCGTTCCCAATCTACCCACTCAGCAATCATTCGTCTTTAAAAAGATGAACTTTATAGGATACTTCCGGCCATCAAAAATCGGTAATTTTTATTCATTGCTAATTCCTAATTTATGACGTTCTTTGATCTCACAGTGGGTTGACACCCGGCTCGTTGTAAACGGATTAGCCCTAGGTAAAAGCTGTCAAGGCATTGTTTGTCTTGCTTAGAATTCAAGGTCTTGCCAAGGACTGCTAGATCGTCCTACAATACGGCTATAAGGATACCCCCGACCCTTTATCAATTCTTCATCCAATACCTCGAGCCTCAGCTTGAAAAACCAGATGTCAACTGAACGTTATAATAAAGAATGTGCAACTGTTTCATAAATTCTCTCAACTGTAAGTATATCTAAAATTGATGACGGTCGGTTGCCTTAGAATGTTTGCCTTGTGTTTATGGTAAGTCTTAGCAGATATTTGCAATTGTTGTTCTCTGAAAGAGTTTGATCCCTGAGTTTAGCATGTGAAATTCAAAACCTGTGACCAAGTGTCAGACTTTCAGTCTTGAATTTTAGGTATAAGGGAGGCAAAAAGTTGGGAACATATGTAGATTTTAAAATGAAATAATTTGAAGTTACCAAATTTAAACAAGTGGCACAAAAATTATGAGTACATCTAATATGAAAAAGATAGTTAACAACATTGAGAAGAGTGCATCAGATTGAATTGAAATGGTACTATTTAAATTATATACTTTAAATTTAATTAATTTCGACGAATTTAAATTTAATCAACTCAATAAATTTCGTTAAATTTTTACTTCAATTCTGCTATCTTTAGTTATAACATTAAATATCACTGGATATTTTGAGATCCAAATTCCGATTGCAAAATTAACTTAAATGGGAACATTTAGTATTACACATGCATCCACCAACCACCAACCACTCTAACCAGGCAGAGGAGGCATGAGTAATAAGTGTGTAGGCTGATATACTTTTGAAAAAAAAAAAAGCTCGACAGCGAAACGAAATGTATGTCCTCTGTGTGTTTTGCTGCCGCCAAGAAAAAATCAAATTATAAAAATTAAATAATCGAAATACGCAAAGTTGTTCGCTTTATACCAAATACTTTATATTTAGCAAAAATATTTTCGTCGTCGCTTTTCTATTGCCGCACACTTTTTCCGCTTGCTTTTGTTGTTCTGCCAAATTGGCTGTTTCGCTATGAGGTCACTTGGGTTTTCTTGGGTGTAGGTGTTGTTGTTTGTTTAATTTAGATATTTGCTTTTTTTGTGTATTAACATTTTATGTATTTCATTAGACTTTAACTTTTCGTTGCATTGAAATGGCGAAGCGCGCTGAGTGCGTGACTATCACACGACGATTCAGTGGTTCCCAACTGAAATTCAAATCGGTTGTCGTTTCTTGATGGATAGTGTGACATCGCTGAAAAGCTTGTCTGCAATATCGCTCAACCATAGTTAATTAAGTTATTACGTAATATTAAGTAAATTAAGTAAGATTAATTAGCTGAATTTGATTCGCTAAAGCTTGAAGTGTGGCAAATAGAACAAACAGTTGGTAAACAAAATAAACTGACATATTCAAAAAAAGATTGAATAGCAAACAGTTGCAACACTTTAATAATAATAATACACATGCTCTCTTATATTGAAATCAAATGATGAATGAATAACTGTGCTGTTGCTTTAACTTGTGAATCAGTTGAGGAGCGAGTGGCGAATCGAACATGAATCACTAGTATAACAGTTTTAGGTGTATGATGCAAATTTCACTACGGATTTTATAAATTTTAAGCAAAAGGATATTGTATATGTATGATAAGTGTTAAAAAATATACTCCTTATTTCTCCTAATCTCATTCAAAATGGATAAGTAGTAAGTATCATCGTGAATTATGTTTTCACCAGTTGTCGCAGGCGCTTACATCAGAAGAATTTGTAATTATTTGTATTTTATTTTTAACACAGCTTGTTTGAATTATAATTCATTTCGATTTATGGTTGGCGTTTATGCCTATTGTAGATTTATGGTCGAGCATCATCGCTTAGTTACCGCGTACAATTTGACGTCATACGCTAAATGGAGGGACTCAATACTTTTAAGGCGCCACATAACGGCTGAAGAATTAAACTAAAAAGTTTTACTTGGCAGAAACATACAAAGTTTTCAATGTATTCGGAAAATTGTTTCCATAATGTTATGTATGGAACCCACCGGATCTTGTCTAACGAGTAGTAGTAAAAATTTCAAAAATCGTTAAAATCCTATATTTTAGTGCAAGAAAAGCAAAATTTTCTTAACCTGTATTGAAAAGAACTATATGTATTCGAAGCATTAGTTATAACACACTATGTAGTTATACAACACATTGGATTCAAGAGCTACGGGAAAAGCAATAGCGAGGTTTCCAAAATTCTCTGAGACGTGTTCGTGACGGTTACAACAGCAATAAAAACACTACCAACAGAAAATACTGTTTCATGATTGTTTTATAAAATCTTTCAAAAGCTCAAGCGCAACTCTTTCATGTGAAAGCTCAGAATCTTTAGTTATCACAAAGCTTTCATAAGCTTTTTCCGCTAAATTAATAGTTATTTTATAGTAATAATTTTTTCTACTAAAGCGAGAATTTTTTCTACTTTTCATCCATCTATGTGCTTACTTCAAGATCGCTTAATTGTATATATTTGCTATTCATTTTTTGTAAATTCTAACATGCAAAAAAGGGGTGACGATAGCGCCATATTTCAGCTTTATCTAAGATGTCGACTTCACATTTCTTTGAGTTATTGAACAGGATATAGAGTTATATGAGGTAATTTATTAGCGAAGAAATATTAGGAATTTTTATTTTTTAGATGGTTTTTCATGGGATAGAATATTTCGCTCGCTAAAGCATATTTCACAAATATAATATACTTTTAAGTAGCTCGATCTCGGCAAAATAAAAAGGTGGAAGGTGTAATAAAATCTTAATATTTATTATTTTGGTTATATGATAGGAATTATTTTGTAAAAAAATTTTTTTTAATTTTTTATTTACATTCAACAGTGATAACTCTGCCAAATAATCTTTTAAGCATATTTTCTATATTTTTATACCATTATTTATTTTTTTCAACTGAGTCATCGGTTTGTTAAACTGAACACAATTTCCCCACAGATATATTTTTTATGTAAAACATTTATATTATTTCTTATATAGACAAGACATTCGCTTGATTTCAAATGTTGTATTTTTTGTTGCTTTTTCGTTGAAATTGTGTCACTTACACTGGATTATTGTTTTTGTTTCACAAATCGTGTGTAAAGTCTTAAATTAACTTTGGCCTCAATTTTTTATGCTGTGCATATTTTGCACACTATTCTCATTTACCAAAAAACTGAACACATTTCTGCTACACTCCGCCTGCAAATCCAATTCGGCGGGTGAATAAATGAGTGGGTTTACCAGAAGAATTCAAAATTTACGATTTACTTTTTCCACTTGTGTCGCATAAAATTCAGAAATTCGGAAATCCTTGCAAATAAAATTTTATTTTTGTATAATTTACTTTTTTATTGTTGCTAGTCGTTTCCTTTTGACCGCAACGGTTTCCGGCTGTTCTCGTCGTACACACAGCAACACAATAACGGTGTTTTTTTTTTTTAATTTAAATGCTTTTCAAAAGTTTATGAGTGTGTGTTTGCATGTATGTGCAATTGAATTGAAAACGGACGCGTTTAAAATGAAATTCAACTCGAAGAAGCGGAAGAGACGAGTCACAACACACTTGAACACCACACGACGTTTGAAATGAAACTGAAATGAAATCCACTTGACGAGCTGGCTGGCTGTTGGCTGGCGGTTGCCACAAATGCGCTGCGCTGCCGGAGCACAACACAAGCGACAGCGGAAGCACAACACGGCAAAAGGAGCGCGCACAACAGTTGGCCAAAACGAAACACAAACCAGCACAACGCGATACAACTCGTTGCCGACAGTCGTCAACCGCCGTTGAATGGCTGGACAGACGAACCGCAGAGCGACGTCGACGTAGCTGCGACGGTGTGACAGCAGACGGTCGTCGAGAATTGGTGGCAAGTGGCTGCTGACATTCGCTGCGACTTGTGCGCCGCTGTTTGTTGCTGTTATTGTACAAGTCACTGACTGTTGGCAACATGAATGAGTGTGCGGCAAGGCGACACAACGGACGAGGGTTAAGTGAAAAACGTTTAAAAACAGCAAAATAAAGAATGAAAAGTCCAAAGTAAAGGCGACAACAAACAGTCAGCAACCCCTAAACAAGTTGCACGCACACACACACACACATACCGTCGCATATGAAACGCGCGCTCTCTGAGTGTTTGCCTGAAGCGCACTAATGGCCCGGAGAGAACGCGCCTCTGCCGTGCTCATAAATTATTAGTGTAAATGTTGCCGCTTCATTGCTCTTGCCACTTATGTATGCTGCTTGCTGCCGCTGCCGCTGACGTTCACACAGCCACATGACATGTGTAGATGCATATGTGTGTGCGAAAGTCAGCGTGGCAAAAGCAACAAAGCCGCTGTCGCAAACAGAAATTGGCCGTCATGCCAAAGACAATGTGCAGGCAATTGTGCGACAAGTGGCCAACAGTAGCGAAAATATAAATAACAGCAAATATTTGCGCTGAGAGCAAATCGTATTTCGGGCGGCATTCTCCAACGAGCGCCAAAACAGCTAGAGCAAGCGATCCATTTGTGTTCGATTATGAATTTCAATTCTCATTCCGTTCGTTCGTTAATAAAATTGTTCGTAAGAATTGGTCGTGTGTTTATGAAAACATTTTGAATTTCAAATAACGGATAAGTAATCACATTTTTAGCTATAATTTGATTTTTGTCTGTTTCTCATAACAAGTTTGGGATCATGTACATTCTTTCAATGAACAAATATCTGTAGTGTATAGTTTGCTTCCGAGGATGTCAGTATGCCATTTTTAGCACCTTAGCAAGAAAACTTTTGACCGCGTTTCGTTTTGCTCGATGTTTCACATTTTCTCGAAAAATTTAATGGGCGTGGGAGTGAATCAATAGGCCCATTTTTTCTAGGTTGGTACGACCGTTTGTCCTGCGTGTAATATTTTATATTTCTAATGGAATTACCGCTACGGTGTCATTGTATTTTGCAAAAGTGTTGCTCTTAACGGCTAAACAGTCAAAAAAAGAATAATGTGAGAACATAACTTGGGTCACAGCAATATCTTACGATTATGTTCGTTGAACATAATTGAACACAGGTTGCTGTTGAAATCATAAAAAGAAATTCGCTAAAGGAACTAAAAGCTGCCAGGAAATTAGGGTTAGTCATTGGTTTTCTTGTATCGATCCAAGATAATCTTATTTCTGAAAGCGATAATGAATTATTTGAATTTAGTATTTTGAAAAGGCACTTTTTATCTCCCAAACCGCTTATCCAACAGAAGTAAAATTTATATACGTGTCTCTTAAAAATTAGACTTAACTACAAAGCTAAAGGATTTACTTCTAGTACCACGCTATCATAGAAATAATATTCATTTTATCAGACTAGCTAATATTTAGTATTCATAAGCTCTATGCCTTGAGATAACACTGTTTCGTTTGAACCACTTTCGGGGTGTTTCTCGTTCGGTTCCCTAATTTTTATTGGAATTACTTGTTCCACTAATTATCAGTAGTTATAGTACCGTAATTTGTTTATAAGTTATATGTACATGAATATAATGCGTCGTAGATCACGGCTACTGAAATGTTCGAATGCCTTTTTGTGTTTTTTATAAACAACAGACGCTTTTAAAATAGCTCAAGTGCTAGCTTGGTTGCTCACATATTCCTTTCCAAAAATTCAAAACGAAAATAAATGACTCCGCCGTTAAGGCAAAAATTTCCAGCGCATTAAAAAGTTCAAGTTCACGTGGAATATAAATAAGATGTGCACACATACATACGTGCACTCTTGAAGGTATATACGTATGCGTATGTATTATTTACATGGGCGCCTCTTAAAATAGCGCACGCAAACGGTCAACAGCTAACACAAATTCAAGATTGTGCATAGATTCAGTGCAAAAGTGAGCCTCATTATTCGAATGCAGTCTGCACTGGAATGCCCAATTTTCTAGAAGGCAGACACGATAAATGTTTACAATTTCCACGAAGCGAAGTAAGCAAAAACATGGCCCCATATACACAGATATATGTATGTATGAATAAGCAATTAAAACTAGAAAAATATGCCAAATTACTTTGGATGATTTACAACTTTCAGTTGTCACGTTGCAATTTTACATCTTTTGATAAATCTCCAGCATGTTCTATAATAAACCGTTTAATGGAATTTTAGTTTTTTCTTTGGAATATATTAGATAAAATGATTTTAAAAATCTTTTGTATACCTATTTTTTATACTCTCTCACTCACTCATAGTGATATCAAAAGGAACAAGGTGGTAAGATGAATTTTTTTCCTGACGTATGTCTGCCCTTCTGCTAGTTTCGAAACGATGTTTTCTAAAATGTTAAATGTGCTCATTAAACAAACTACTATCTCAAACTATATTGGAAAAATGAGCGAAGTCGAGTAACAAATATTAAAACCTCTCATTACGATTATGCTTGGACGTACCAAAGTTAACTGTCTAAGCTATAACGTCAAAAATATTAAATTTTGTGGTAAAGGTAAATGCAGCAGTCCTGGACCAGTTAAAAAATTGTACTATATGCGTGGCGCCGCCCATTTGTTCATATTTTACGCAGTATTTGACTAATTTGAACCAAATTTGGTTCGCAACATTTTCATCGCATCTATATATCAGAGACTGGAAATGGGTTGAATTTAGCCATTCCAATAGAGTCCGAGACAAGTTGCAGTTCTCATCTAAAAATGGTCCAAATTTATCCCGTTGTGCCGAGGACCCCTGTACTTACAGTCGAATTTATACCGTATATATCGGTCAGTATGTGAAATACTTAAAGCCAGAAAATGTGAATCTTTTCTCGAAGGGTCGAATAAAATTTAGTATTTATTACATACGAAATCGGCCAAACATATCCCATATAATGCATATACTCATTTTAATGATTTTCGCACTTCTGGTTAGATCTTTCACTATTCACCGTATTTTATTAATCGTACCACCGCACCATAATTATTTCCGTCTCTTCGGTTAAATATATATTTTCTAAAAGTAGGTTTTTCTATTAATATCATACAAAACTTACAAACTGTAATCTTGTAAGATTGATTACATAATACTAAAAGTAACGCGTTTACTGGGATTTGGTAAAATATCACACCTGCCTACAAGTTTAGCTTTCCCATCGCTAAGTCAAATGTTCGGCAGAGTTAGAAAACCGTTAATTGAGAGGCTAGTATTAGCGTTTTCCATACGTATGTACTTGTATTGAAACCATACTCAAGGGGATTATAGAAAGTATAAAGGTGGGTAAAGTTGCTCGATGTAAATAAAAGTCTTTATTCGATATTTTGAATTTCTTGTATATTGCTTTATACTACTATTGATATTCATATTTCTAGCCTTGAGATGAATTAAAGAAGAATGTTGGTTGATGGTGGTTCACGATGATCAATACACTCTCCAATTTATTTGAACCAATTCATGGAGTTTGATTGAAAAAATTCCGAAATAGTTTATTCGCGCATCGATAATATCTTCTTTTGACATTTTTTAAATATTGTTGAGCGCTCTACAACTTCCTAAGAATGCTTTAGTTTTAATTTAAATGATGAAATGTATACGAGAATCATAATATTTTAATAAATCTTTTATGGATTGGGTTACTTTATTGTTTAGTTGACTTATTGTTACTGTAGAGTTAAACTGTCTAAAAAAAGTGCCAAAATAGAATCAGAAACAAATTAATATTCGTTTCTGAAAATAAAACTCGAATTTTAAATGAAATTGAGAATACAATTGATCTGCTTGTCCCTTCTCAAATCAACAAATGAAAACCAACAGCTGTATTAATCAAGAACTTCAATATTATCATTTCTTCTTTTATTTATTGTGCCAATAATAATAAACAAGGTATTTTTTAGCACTGAACCATAGTTTCTATGCCCTGTGCCTTAGTACCGATCAGGCAATTTTCAGAAAAACTTGAGGAAACCTTAAACATAATTTCGGGAAGAAAATTTTCTTGCCAACAATTTCTTTCCCAACAGATTTCTAATAAATACTAACCACTATATTTTAACCATAAGGTAATTACGAAAAAATTCTGTAGTCGAATTAATAAGTTATAAACCACTTTAAAATTAGTACGAATAGCCCAACGGTTCTTTTATATCCCACGAGCAACTCGTATTTTTCACGTGGTAATGTGCTACGATATGACAATTTTCAGATTTCGGTGAGAAATATACCAGTCTAATACTAGTTCTTAAAAGGCCAAAAATATCGCACACAGTAGTAGTATATAATTTTACCCTTAAGTCGAGTTTAGCTATTCTCTCTTAGAGTCAAGGGTTCTTTCTCTTTCCACATTTGATTTCATATCTTTATCTTTCCTGATTTTGGAGTACTATATATTTCATATGAATAAAATTAAAATTTAATTTTTAAAAACTCAAATTCTGTTGCCCTCCGCGGCTACATTTATAGGCTAACACCTTGAGGCACGCCGAAGACTGTCAGAGGAACACTTCCGAATGAATAACCGAGCTGGGTAGAAGCACACTATAATTTCCAATATTTCGTCAAAGTTTGATTCGTTAAAATTCAATAAAGCATATATTTTTGATTAAATTAGATTTATTAGAAAAACCGAAACGTATGTGGAGAATTTATCCACTGTAAACCCATGTACCGTTATTGTACTTATTGAATATGTAGATACATATGCACGCATGAATGTATGTAGATAGGGAAAACACTGAAACATATGGCAAAGCCATTTCGAAATTTAACTGAATTTAAATGAAAACTATAAGCATTCACTGAAGCATTCACTGAAACATTCGACGAAATAGAATTGAAATAAACTAGAGACTTTTTGAGTAATTTTTTTTAAATTTATGTGCGATCTCATTCTTATTTTTAGCAATAGTGGAAAGCAAATAAATAAATAGCAACTGCCGCAAATGTGGAAAACGTTAAAAACGCCAGAAGCGTTGACCAAGGAGACAACTGCGGCGACATTCGCCATTCTCATGGAAAGTTGACTAACTGCCACGCCGAATGTTTCGCCCGTTGGTGCGACCTGCCAGTGAATTCGCTGCGGTGGTTATTTGCTTGATGGACAACCTGAATATTATTGCCGTTTCGCTGGTCATTTGGCCAAGAGCCAAAACAAACGCGCGTCTAACGTACAAGCGAAAAGATGTGAGAGCAAAAACGACAAAAATAAGTATGAAAATAATCGCTGAAAGTAGAAGGCCGCTGCCTAAAATGCTCATAGCTAGGAAAATAATCACGAAATCATCCGTCCAAAGAAAAGTCTCCAAAAACGCGGAAAATTATAGCAATTTTGGTTGTGTAGAATAAAATGAGAGCATCATTGAGAGTGAGAGCACAGCGCCGTTATAATTGCTGAGCGGCTGCTGCTGCTGTGTTATTGCGTAAAATTGTTACATACACACATGCATACTTCGTGGCAGCTGTTAACCGGAATATACATACTAGCAGCCGCGGGTCAAAACGGCGAACCAGCTTAGCAAAACAAAGAGACCGATAATGTTAAGTCATTTATTGCGAGTGGCATTATCGATGTCTAAGCTGACTTCTGTATTAATTTCTTTTATTTTATTAAACATATGTACACTATTTATATAAATTATGCAGAAATAATTAAATTTATACAACATTTTATTTCAAACCACTCAGTACAGTTTCGTTTTATTATTATTGTATATCATCTCGTTAATTTCTTTCAACTGCTACTTAGAAACACCACAGCAGCTGCCGTCTCTGCGCCATTGCTCAACAGCTGTTCGTTCCATTGCCTTAATTCTTTTTATTGTGCGCCTTAGTCGGTTAATTATGCAATACACAGTGCAGGTAAAATTCGAGTGGCTGAAGTAAATAAAAACATATACCTTTTTATTATATTTTATTATGGTCCTTAGAACAAGTGGAGCTGCTTCTTCCCAACAGCGTTCAGGTGATACAATGATGCTAAATTTTGCTATCAGTAAAGGTCAAAAGAATGTAGTGGCGAAGCAAAGAGAGTGCATACCCAGTGAGAAATTGAATAGGAATGCCTGAGGATTGCAAAATATTATTAAGACGGATGAAATTGCTCTGTATTGTGAACTTTTTTTAATTAGAAAGGACACAAGCATGAAGACTACGATCATAATTGGAACTCAAATATTATAGAACACCCATGAATTTTTGTGTTTTTCGTATTTATCGATTGAAATTATATAAACCACCAAACTCATTAATACATATTGTAGCAGCGACGAGTACATATAACAAAGTCTTGAACACATTTTTTCCATAACTGCATTTTTTAAAACGAGCAATTCGGATTCTCAGAGACTATAGCACGGATTCATCTGAATTTTAGCAGTAAATTCAGAGTACGTTATCTGTTAACTGTGCACAGTTTTTTTTTTTTTGTTATGTAATCGTAACTTTTTATAAATGATTTACTGGTACAGTTAGAGCTCTTTGATAAATTTCTTCAATAATCGTGTAAATTTCAAATAAGTTATTTGTAGCATTTAGCTAAGAAATTATATACTTAAGCAAAAAAAAATTTCGAAGTGTCTCTAAGCAATGCGAAGAAGAAAGGCTGACACAATAAAGCGACTAAAATCATTTCGAATTTTATGCATTTTCCTGCAGCCAAACGTACTTATATGTCAACATAAAGAGTAATTTAACTCAATTTAAAGAAGTTTTGAGGAAGTACTTGACAATGGCCAGGATTTTCTCTTTAAAAGCTTAAGTTTTGCTACCTCAAATTCTAAAAATTATTGAAATAGTTTATTGGTTGCAGGAATATTATTTGTTACAGCTCGCTTTATACTAAATGAACTTAAGTTGTTAATCTGCAATTAGTAGTATCTAAACTTAGGCAGTTATTGACATTATATTCGCTACTGCTAGTAACGAACCCTGTGACTTTATATACTATTATCTAAAATTCATTGTACAATTATGCGCCAACTTGTCTACTGCGACAGCTGTAGCTTAGTTATGCCCTTTTTGTTGCTGTTGCCATCCAAACTACGCCGATGAAACTCCTAAATTCTTAGTTCATACAAACAACATACAAACACATTAATGTGTCTACACTTATCATATATATATACCGGCACACTAACCTTTGTCTACTTCTTACACCAAACATAAACCTTTCTCTAATGAGGGTGCTTTTGGCTGGCAATGGTGATTTGCAAGACGCACGGAAGAGCAATCTATGTATGAGATGATGTATGTAGTGGTGTCATTAACCGGACAGGTCAGTATTACACCTGATTCCACGCTCCACAAATGAGTGTCTGCAATGTGCCCGCCTATTGCTGGTTGTACGAATTCTTGTTCTTGTGCTCGCAACATGCGGTAATTTTAGAATAAATGCGAATGAGAAGAAGAGCAGTCGCGGCTGTTGCTTACATTGCTGTCACGGTATCACAGTTACTCAAACATTTGCTCAAATATCACCGTCGCATTAACGGTTTTGCCATTGTTTCTCTTTTATGTTGTTATTGTTTACACATTCATTTGAGCTGTTATGGATCCTTCATGGTTTTGCAAACTTATTTTGCATTTACCAATGTTTCTAATATTATTTTTTATAAAGCTATTATATTTTTTAGCTATATCTAAAGTAATATACTTATATGTATTAGGATATATCTACTTATAGGTATAAAAATGTGCTTAAATGAAGTTGAAAGTTGTTGTTGATATACTTGTACCACGTAGTCCTGCAATAATAGCTCACCATTATCCCCTAAGGTATAAAACTGACTGTTTAAGTTCTCAGCTGAACTGTCTTTAAGGTTTGAGTGATAATACTCATGTTTCATATTTTTGTTGTTTTCTTTGTTATTGTTTGGATAATGAACACTTTTATGACTTAATTTACTATTCACCCGGCATATAAAAGTATATGGTTACTTTTGTGGGCAAATTAGGGTGTTTCAATTTAGGGATATTAATATTTTTAATACGCACATTTGAAAACTTTCTAGCTATGCAGTTAAACTAGAATGGAATCCTTTATACCTCGTAAGAGGTTATTAAACAAGGTATGGATATATAATTCAAAGTTGTGTTGATTTATATATAACAGAAGTGGGGAACACTCTTCTATTTCTTTCAAGTGTAGTACGTTATCATTCAAAAAATAAAAGAGACCGGCAACGTAACACCTTCTAACTTCCTTTTTGAGCATAAAAAAATGTGCCCAGATTTTTGTCACCCAACGCTGATTTCAATGAAGACTAATTTGTCTAAGTATGAACTAAAGTTATACTACTAGTTTTCAGAGCTGTGGTTGCTTAAATTTCAGAGATGCCAAGACATTCGCTTATGTACTTACAAGCGCAGAAATTTTGTAACAACTTTTTCTGTTAGCTCAAACTTAACATAGTTGATTTGGCTTATCTAGCAAGAAAAATGGGGCGTTGTCATAAGAACTTCAAAATTTTATGTAGTATAGTAAAAGAATTTGAGAGTGAGAGAAGTTTAAATTTGTGTACTATCTATGTCAGAACCAACATTATATATTCTTTATTAAGTGTCATCCATTATTCATATGTTGTGTCACATTTTTTTTTTTTCGATTTTAGACATGTACATTGATATTAAACAAGAAATTTCGGCTGGAGTTCAGAAGTACGAGATATATAGAAATATTTTTAGGCGACCCTAATAGTTTAACTATAACATATATGCATGTCTAAACAATAGAAAAATAACAGTTATAAATTGTAAAAGGCCAATTCCGATGTGCTTTCATTAATAAATTACCGTTTACCGATTTCCACCAGAAAATGTATAATGTTAAAAATTTTCTAAATTGCTCCCTGTTCAAATCTAGCTATAACTTATATTTAATTATTTGTATTGTCAATATGTATTTATTATAAATAACTAATTTTTTTGTCAGTACTAGATATCTACCACCCCGTTTTGATAAAATACCACTTACTTAAAGCAAAGAATGTTTTAGAATATTGAAGTATTACTCACCGAAATAATGGAAGCTGAACACCTGAATCTGAAAGTAAACAATGAAAACATATCTTATATATATATCTTATATATGTATATCTTATATACATATACAGTTCATATATTATCTAAATTGTTTAAAAATTTATATAAATACACAGATCTGGAGTAAGAACAAACATTTTCAAAGGATTTTATACCTAAATTTTATCCAAGGCAACCAGATTTGTTCCAGTTGAATCAAATTGTTTCTCACTGCCAACAAATAATAGTTAGCCAAGCTACTACCTTTCTTCACTACAGAAGCTAGCAGAAAAGAGTGAGACGAAAGCGCTTATAAGCTTTACCTTATGCTGTCTGCTGTCTGCTGTTAGAAGACCGTTTTTCGCTGCTGTCAAAGAAGGAAAGAGCTGTTGAAAACATATGTAAACAAGCTCTATTAAATAAATCGGCTTGCTTTCGATTTCTTTTCATATTTTGAGTATATATATAAATTTTTTGTAATAAAACTGAGGTAAATATTAAAAAATGGTAGAGATTTGAAAAAAATGTATTCTATAATACATAATATATTTTACTAGTTCTAAGCTACTTTATTGGTTATTGATCTTGTCAAGTAATTTATCTCAGTATTCGATGTGATTGTTAAAAGTTCCTTCAACTGTGTTCTTTCCATTTCCGATTCTTTCAATTTCCGTTCTCTCCTGAAGAAGCAATGCTGAGTATCTTGAATTTGATCTTACGAACAAGCATCACTAAACTCGCCCTTAAATATCCAATTCCTTCAAGGCATTGCAGTTTTCCCTGTTTCATTGTTTCGTTCGGGAACCTGCCTGTAGTGTGTTTGACAGACAAATGTTACGGGTGTGACGTAATGGACGAAAGAAAGAGAAAGTTTGACAGTACTCTTATGTGACTTCTTCCTATTGTTTCGTCCATAATATAGCATGCTTTTGAATTATATCAATCTTGCTGCATAAACACATTATATACATATCGGGAAATATTTTAGGGCTTCAGCATGCAAATTTTATCCACTACAGTGTAATACTAAAAACATTAGCTTTTATTACAAAATGATTTTATTTATTATTACTAGTATAATATTATTATAGTTACACTATAATATTATTACATATACATTTCAATATTTTACTGCAATGTTAAAAAGCCCGTTATACACTCAACTCTTTTCACCGTGCTCCAATTCCTTCATTTCCGAAGCTGCTATGTTTCGGCCATCCATATTAAAATTTCTGAAGTTACTAATCAAATTTCCACAAGCACTTTAAATCATCGTAAATACATATGTTCTTAACGAATTGGAGAAAGGTATTTATACATTTCTTCGCTGCTAAGCATCTTCAATTTCATTACTCCATAAAATCACTCAGAATTGCTTAATACCCGCCATATATCCATATAAATACGCATGTGTGTGTATGTGTGCCAAATAAAATCAATTGAAATAAATTTTCAGGCTCCATTTAGAGCGAAAGTCCGTTCAATGCTCCCGCTTGCAAATCTTATCAGCAATTCCGATATATCAGCTAAATTCAATTGGGTTCCATTTGCAGAATTGCCATGATTGCTCCACTTGCTTTACTATCCAAGGCAAAATGCAAATAAAATATGAAAATAAAGGCACAGCACGAATTTAAGATGAGGTCGCAAGCTGTGATGGCACGACGCAGTGGCGGCGTGAGGAGGGGTAATTCAGCAAGGAAACATTTGCAATTACACTTGCCTTGAGTCGGTCATTAAATATTAAACTGAACAGGTATTTCTTTACATTGGGACAAGGCGCAAGACGCGCAGGCTGCCAGTTGCCTGCTTTTCGCATCGCTTATTCTGAAAATTTCATTTCATCTAATTTTATTTCGCAAGACTGACGGGCACTCACGCAGGCATTGGTGGATTGGAAAGCGGGTGCCATTACGACGGAAATGAACAAACGAGCACACAAATGAATTGGCTTAAGAAAGGTAAGCTCGGGAACTTAGCGCTACATATTGAGCGAGTAGGTAGTAAGCTCTTAGGTGCTGCACGTGTATATGTGGGAGAGCAGAGAGCTGATATGAACTATAATTCGTAAGCGCGTTTTAAATTCGAAGGAGCATTTAATTTTTGTTACACTTATTGTATTTGCTCGGCATTACGCCGAATATTGCGCGTATTAACGCCATCACAATAATGGACTACACCCATATCACCGTTATCAACATCATTATCATCATTGTCTTCTCAAATGTTTGGTTTGAGCTGGAGCAACTGCTGGTTACGGTTGACCCACAACCTCGGCGCCGTCTGCGTTTTTATTGCCAGCATTAAATGGGCAACATTTGTAATATTGTAAATGTCTTAAGCGAACCTGTTTCCTCGCTATGTTTTAGAATAGTTTATGATGCGACGCAGATAAGGTTGAAGGTGGCAGTAAAACATCTGAGGCCAGGTCGCGCAAGCTGTCAAAAAAGTTGTGGCAATTCGGTGTAACGAAGCGCGAATATCTTGCTGTCATGCACAGCTTCAAATTCGACACTCACCCTAATTACAAAAGGAGCAGAGAAGGCTAAATTTCTTTCAATTTATCACGACATTAGTTGAGAGTAGAAGTAGAAGAATTAAGAGTGAGTTCTGACGCAATTTTTTAAGTTTAATTTAAAATTAAATTTTATTTAGTGGCCACTCGAAGATTTTATAAAATAAAAGTGAGTTTTATTTACTATTATATCTATAGACTCTCTTCGTTGTGGATTCATGCTGCTACAAAGTCCCTACAAGCATTTATTTTCTATTGCGATCATTTCTGCAAGTGGAGCAGAAGGATACAATATCTCATCATCTAATATCGAGTTCAATTATTATATCGTTCAGGTTATGAAATATGTGCGCCACTTTGAAATCGAAAAAACATAGAACGACATATAAAGCTACAAGTACAACAATTAAAGGTATCGTCAGATATGGCAAGTAAAGTACTTTCGACTTGCCTGTCAAACTGCAGAAAGTCTTTGCAGGAACCGTCACAGTTTATGTTTGTTTGACTAATAAAGCAACATGTTTGGCAACATCGACAGCATTGAGAAGTAATTTACTAACAAATTTTCTATATGACATTCAGATTTTTAATGTACTTGCACAAAAGCTTGATTAAATTTCTCAATTTTTCAAATGGAAAATTTGCGTCAGTTTCAATATTTTGGACATTTTAGTTTCGAGAAGTTTTCGAGAATGAAAAATTGCAAGCTGCAAATAATTTGTGATCCAATGAAAATTACAGAAAAGAAAACTTCTGCTATCACTTTTCATATGTTTACACGGTAAAGTAAATTATTTTTACAGAAAATTAGTTGAAAAGGCGTTTTCACTAGCCATGTCTGACATCCCCCTTAATTAATATATTTATTGATCGACTGCAACTCTTGATCTCTATAAACATTGTCCAAGTAAATTTACGCGATTTCTGAAAAAAAATTATAGATTCGGGAGTTAACAAACCGTGACGAAAAAAACGGTTTGGGAGTAAACAATTCAGATGTTAAGTCCTTTACCGACAAACCAGCAGGTCTTATGGACCCTGCATATCTCGATATTTCTAATAAAAGGATTTTGATCTAGCAAGATAGTCCTATGGTATTCGAGAAATTCTTGCAAAAGTTGTATAACCACTTTAGCATGAACAAAAGTTAATATCTCATATACTTACATACATACTTCTTTGAGTAATCGAGAGAGCAATAGCGCTATGCTTAATACTAGATTTTGAACTGAAAGTATTGCTACCTTTTTTGGTTTGCGTTTAAAGCAAGTATCATATTTCGCTTATTTTTCGTGCGTCGTATACGAAGTAGCACATAATCCAGAGACCCTATTGGCCAAGGCGAATTCTTAGAGAGGAAGAGAGAGAAAGCACTTCTACATTTTGTAAAGAATGTGTGTTTTAAATTAATGTTAACTAGAGAAACCAAGAAATTAACCTTCTTTAACACCGATTATTTGCTCCAAATATACATATTTCAAATAACTTCCTTGATGCGAATAATTGGTAAAGCTATAGAAGTATTAACTAAATTCCGTTCAAATGAAATATTGATGCAATTTTTCCAAATCTTGCGTATAATTCTGTCTGAGACAGTCAAACTCTATTCAACAATAAAAAGTAAAAAAATAAAATAACTCTTTTTTGGAATCCTTGAATTACTGCACTATGTTAGCCCTCTAATGTCCTATCGCGCGGATAGTTTCGACCGCTTCTTCAAAAAACTCTTTAACAGAAGTTTTGGGTGAAAAGTTGCTAGTTATAACTTTCGATTAAATTATTTTTAGAATATTTCGCTATGAAAGTATTTGTTTTAGAATACAAATCTTATGTAAGAATAATTTAAGTGGTTCCACGTTCACGAATTTTTACCCATTAAATGAACACTTGACGAAAGGGGAGTCATAATAGTATCTAACGAAATCTTTCTAAGTAACAAAACTATGATTTATTATCACTTTGGTAATAAATATTTGATATTTGAATCAAAAGCATCTATGCAATAAAAACGGTAGGTTAGAGGACTTATTTGGTGATTACACTATACTTGGTGTTCGCTTTGTATCGGAGGTCTAACTTCATAATACCAGTAAATGAGGACCACATCGCTCTAACAAGCAAAAATAAAGTTTATTCATCAACTATAATTTAAGATGACCAATTAACTTTTGGTAAATACTATCTTGTTTGTGAAATCCAGCAAATAGTTCTTTGACAAATTGTAAGTCGTGTAAATAACTAACATTTGTCGATTTACCAGCAAATCCCTTTCTTCAAATTAATCGTGAAACGGATGTACATACGTCTGACTCGTCGGATTTTCAAATTTAATCAGTAGCAAAGAATACAGTCAAATTAATAACAAAAGAAAGTCAACAAGAATTTGTAGTGCAAACAAATAAATCTAACAGTTAAATGAGATTCTTTATCCGTAATGCAATTTGAGCAAACAAACAGCAAAAGTTGCAAACAGTTTGGCAAAAAAAAGATAAAGAAAATGTATGAAATGAGAAGCAAAGTTAGAGGAGTAATAATATCAACAGTGGAAACAGTAAACTATTCAAACCTGCATTCACTTGAAGGAATCTCAATTCGAAATCAATTTACTTTCCAAAAACGAAAACGAAAAAATGCTGCGAAACTTCGTTAAATATTTGAAGAGCTTCACGATGTTCGCTTTCATCATAAAAACGCATTTTTGTCTGAACAAATATTTGCAAGTGCACATTATAAATCGCGAGTTGCTAGGAAAATTCAAAGCGAAACTGAAACAAGTGGGAAATGTGGAAGTACTGAAAAGATAAATCACAAACGATAAACAAGTTTCACCGTAAAATAACCGGACTAAACTACGTAGTGTCCTTCAACTTGGCGCAAACATGAAAATGAGGGAATGTTTCAAAGAATAAAGTAACTGCGAAAAAGAAATGTGTGCTAAAAAGGCAACAAGCAAATAAAAAAAAAACACATGCTAAACAATGAAGGGAGTTTCGGAGAATCCCTGTCAGTGATTAGACCATAAAAAAGATTTGACAAAATTATTTTTGGAAAATATATTAGAATACGATGGAAATATATAATGGCTCGTCAGCCTAGCGGTTGTTTGAAATACCTGAACTAATTTTCCTCTAATAAGTTTATCGCGTAAGTTATATATCGGCCCAACTTGGTGAAATCATTTCATGATACAGTATGAAAATGATCAAATCGGGTAAGAACCACGACCACCTTCTGTACAAGGGTTTTGTTGAAAACTATTAAGAGTGCGATAGCTTGCATGCGTATAGTTAAAAAATTAGACAATGGGAATGGTACCGCCCCTTTTAGGTAAAATCCCATACATCAGCAACTTTCACTTTTCATTAACGTCATCAGCAACACTTCATTAACGTCCTTATTTTATGGCCAAAATCGAATTATAATCACGCCTACTTCCCTTACAACAAAATATTGACTTCCTTCAGATTTTATCGCTTACAATATATAAATGAAGCATCAATGTAGATATTGGAATAAGTAGTGCCTTCATCGTCCGACATCTCTATTTTCAAAATTGTCGAAATTTTCAAGATCTCATATACGAAATATTAGGACTTTTCGGTTTACTTTATGTCGTATATTTACGCCAAATAGATAGTCTTTTAGGTTTATTCTTCCAGAATTATTTTCATATATATAATATAGAACACTACTATTTAGTAACCGCTTCTTCGACAACATTTGGGTACCTCCTTTCTAGCCGTAAAACCTTTTCAGGGTTTCTCATCTTATGCAAATAGCTTCTTTCATATGAAACTGTTTTCGTTTTTTTCTTTTTGTTCTTTAAGCCACCTTTAATGTTTTACATGGTAGAACATTTTTAGAGCACTTTCAATACATGCAACCTCATTTTCTTTCAAATAGCATTCATTCTAGAGTCCAACTTACTTAACATTTGAATAGTAGTTCTCTAAAGGAATTTCTGGAGATAAATGCACGCTGTATATGCGCATGGATCTCCATATTAGAAGTATGACTACATGCTGGGTGGGAACGGTGGTGCCCGATTTCAGAGCTTGCTTGCTATTCTTTCTAGAAGACACTCCAAAGTACAAGTACTCATTTGTGCTTAGCTGTAAGCTGTCACTTTGTTTGCATCTCATTACAAGTTGAGCAACTTTTTGCGACACGTCGGAAGTTCACTTTCTCTAACTCGTTGCCAGTTGTGTGTGTTTGGCTTGTTTTGATGTACGCCCTGTTTGTATTTAATTTAATGCAAGTGTACAAAGATACCTCTTTATTAGGGTGGAGAAGTTTTCACTCTGGCATATGGTTGCATTATTTTACACTCATGTCCATTTAGAGAATATATTTAACAACCCTTGCAATGGTAGAATATATTAATTGTTAAGGTTTAAGAAGAGATCATTGAAAACTAGATTCCTGCAGTGAAAATTCATTTGAGTGAGAAAATTCTTATCTAAAATTTTTTATTATGACAAATCCTTCAATTAACAGAGTATTAGCTTTAATTGGAATCGTTTTGTTTTCCTTATGGATGAAAGTGAAATTAGGCCTTGTGTTTATATGTTACCTGACGATTAATGTAAGTAGATCTGAAATAAAGTGTTAATATCTGGTGGGTTGCAATATCTTAGGGAGCAGTTAAGTACTTCGACGTGTTGGATGTTTATTAGATATATTTTTAGTTCTAAATTTTATAGTTTAATTTTGAACCCTTTTCTGAGCTAATTTAAAAGGTACTTTTAGCATCTGGCTGCAAAATTCAATCTTTTTGACTAATCAATTAGCTTAGTTAATATGAAGAATTATTACCAGACGAATTTAAATGAAATTAAATATTATTGCAAAATTTAAACATAAAGCTCTGTTTGTCACTCTTTTCTAAATGCCGAATTTTGATTCATTAATACGGTATTTATGTACATATACATCGGAGAGAAAATATAGTTTCTGAAACAATTTTTTCAAAAAAGAAAAGAAATTTTGCAAATGTTGTACGATTTATAAATACCAAATTTTACTGTTTACATGTAAAAAAAAAGTTTGTAGTGGTGAATTCGGTAGTGTGGTGAATTTGCTATCGCATACTTCTCAGTGTTTTGTGTCTTTCATTTAAATACTAATTTACCATTCTACCTACCTCCAAGGCTCTTTATCCCTTTACCACTTTATTTATCAGATTAGAAAGAGGAACAATTTTTATTTAACAATTAAAAGGACTTCAAACACTAGCAGTAATACCAGGCACACCAAATTGAGATTACATGGCTTATCAGCCTCCCAAGTATAACTTAAATTCAACAGCTTATACTACAACTATGTGTAAGTAAATGCCCATAAAAATATAAAAAAAATATATTTCAATCTGTGTTCTGGGTTTTGAAATCGGAAAAAATATTTTCATTAATATTTATCTTGATCTCTTCTTCTTCACTTCGATCGCCTCTTCTTTCTTCTCTCTTTCTGAGAAATATACCAAAATTTTTCAAGAAGGTTTTGAATAGTAGGCAGCTTGCTTCACACTGACCGAAATTCTAAATTTGTATATGCTATTTTTTTACTCTGCTCTTTTGAAGGCAACAATAGAGTTATTTAGCTAATTTGAATAGCAGTGAGTATGTGGATACCACATTTATAACCCCTACTTCTATGTACTTGTATTCACGCTACTTTATTATATTTATACTTTCCAAAGCATGACAAGACGAATAATGTTAATATATACAATAGTATTTATGTAATAAGATTCGAACTTATAAAGCTTATATGCTTTATGATACCAGATCATTATTTCAGTCGCAATGATTTTCTACGCTGTTCTTATTTATAAACACGTTGTAAAAATATTAGGAAAGTTATTAGAAAATTGCGCTCATGAAATATGAAAATTCAATTTCATTTTATATGTATAGAAAATAGAAAAGTTGCAGAATATAATTACACAAATGAGCTCTAAGCAGCTGTCGACGCGGCCTCGGTTTATCATTTGTTACTTCCAAATTCCAGTGTAAGCACACCAAATTACTAATTTGTATAATTTTGTTATTCCATAATAAATATTTCCCCATTATTTACTAATGGTGAATTCAAAAGAAACATATGATTCGCTTGCTGCCGTCCATGTATGTGTGTTTGCATGTATGTGAAATACATACACGTGTGGCTGAGCATGTCGTGTGTTTCCTCATTTGCCTTATGCTTTTCTTTTATATTTCTGCGCTACTCCTTATTTTCTTTTAGCAATCACCACAAAATTTCATTTATTTTCATCCGCACTCTCCGCTGCATTTCTTTCAGTATGCTTCACCCTGCGCTTGCTCCAGTATTGTTTTTTTTTTCTTTTTGTATTCAAATAACTGGTTTCCGCTTCGTTATTCTCCATGTACCTTTGTCGCCTTCGCTGCCACTTTCACCCGCTTCGCATTTGTTGCGCCCTGTGAGGCTTCAGTCAAATTCAGTGAAGTTCAGCAAATTTGTTTATCATACGCACCGTGGTACTCACTTTGTAATGAGACTGTGAAGCCAAGTTAGCAGCTGCGCTGCCTTTTTTCTTGTTTTTAATTTCTCCCTCTGTCTCACTTTACCTACAATATTCGCAGAATATCCAACGGCGCATACCTGTTCAACCCCCTTTTTTATATTTGTATGTATGTGTGTGTGTGCCCAAACTGTGCGGCATAATTTGTTATGATTTCTGTACCAATCATAATTTAATGATTTCCTCCGTGGATAATCTTTCCGGTACGAGTGAGCGGTACACACACACACATACACATTTTGAAATCGGCTTTGGGAATCAAATACGACGCAAATTGACTTTACCAAGGCTTAGCCTTGGTTGCACTTTGCCAAAGCAGAAGTAACAGGTTAGTGAGAAGAAACCAACTGGGAATCAACTACAGCCAACTGAACCGCAAAGTTTTATTTGATTTAAAATCGTTAGCAAGTATAAGCTATGAATTTAACCATTACCGCTCTTTAAATATGTCGAGGCAGTGATTTGCTAAGAGGAGAGGGTATTTGTTGTGGATGGCAAGGGTTGTTTCGAGAACGATTCCCAATATGGGGAAACTTAAACAACCGCTCCGGAAAACACTAAAGTTCTATTGCAGAAACAATATAAGAAAAATTTTAATAAAACTAAAATGAGTTATTTTCAGTAGCGCGGCTGAAACTTTTTGTGCATTTTTTTCCCGGCATATTCTAACCCTCGATATCCAATCTTGACGGTCTATTCTGTTCATGAAATTTTATTTTCGAATTCCCAGAAATTACCTGGCATTTATTTCGGTTAAAAACTGACTTTATGCAGTTGACTTGTTGGGAACTAACTTGTTGGGTTCAAGTAAAGCTGAAAATCTTACCGTATGCCGGTTGTTGAAGGTATTAGAAATAAAAACCATAAGAAGATTTTTGATGGGTTCGATAAATGAGTTTTCAGACTTTGCAAAGAACGATTCAAGTACGATGCCCATCCAGGGGATCAGTTATAGAACCTAACCTAACTCTGTTGCTATGGTCATCAATTTGTAGCACAGTGCTATCAATCCAAAAATGATTTCCAAACTCAGTTGAAAGATGTTGTACAAGTACTACAACAGGAAGCTATAAAGCCATTGTTGTATTTTGTAAATTTTCCGGAAAGATAAAAGATTCTTTAAGTTGCGTTGTCATTCATCTTTTTATCTTAAGGATACTTGAGATAACTTGCCACCTTTGCTGCTAGTTTTCAATTCTTTAATTGGCAGTGGTTGGTAAAATGAGAATAATTATTCCAGTAGGTTTATTGTTGCTATTATACTGGTACAAAGTATTCCCCTAATCATTTTCAGAAGCGCTGCCGAGTTGGCAGTCCTTCCCCGGATTAAAATTGTGTTTGGTTCCGGTTACCCGACTATCGGGGCACGGTTCCGACGGGCTTTCTATGGCGAAGCTCAGTTTGCACTGTTCTTTATTTTAGCAAACAGGGAATCCATTTCTAGCAAAAACACGTTCTTGTTCAAAATCGTCTGCAGCCATAACATGGAACTACGCATTAAAATATTTGTCATTACACTTCGAGGCAGAAAATTTTTAAAACAAGCCAAGCTACCCTGCTGAGCCAAACAGTTGGACAAGTGTAATTACAAACAAATTTCCATTGCATAATTCCATTATAATTGAATTCTCCACTGCGACGCAACAACCCATGCTTGCGCTTTTATCTAGAAAGCGCCGAAAATCGGAATATTCACCAACCAGCCTTCGAAAGATTCGCCACCAAATCCACTGTGTCGCCGCAGAACAGAACAAATCAGACAAATCGTTCCCATTTTATGTACTCATTTACATATTTGTATGTATGTATATCGTTATATTCGCTGCTCGAGCCACATTAGAGTATATTAGGTCTAAGGCCTGTCTGATGAGTTGAGTTCCCAAGGGGACCTCACGAGCTTGCGTAACGAACGCAAATGAAATTCGAAATTCGCATATGAGAAATATAACGTAAAAAATAAATACACACACACGCGCGCTGTGCACTGCTGAAAAAGCAGCAACTTAAATTTAAACAGAAAACAAAAACAAGAACAATAACAATGGCAAAGCAGCCGGAAAGTGACGTGAATGTTGCAAGCGAGCGAAGGGCCAAAAGCATCAACTTGAGGACCGAGTTGATGAGCATGCGGCAAGCGCAGGGATGGCAGCGCGTAAATCGCTTATGGCGTACTGATGACAAACAAAAACAATAACAACAACAACAACAGCAACACAATTTCAATTCCAAATCCTTTTATGCGCGTAAAAAGGATTAAGTCATGTAAAATAGAGTAAAAACGTTGGCAGTCAGCAAGGTGGCGTGTGTGTGTGTGTGTAAGTGCGTTCACCAACGCATTTTTCTATCGCCGTTTTAGCCAAATGTGCGCGCATTGGGCGAGATTTTCATATTTGCAAACGCAAATGGGAGCGTAGACAGACAGACAGACATAAGTAAAATGGATAAAAAGCGTGTCGGTGGGATAAATAGACACAGTTATGCCGGCAAATAAATGCGCGGGCGCCCTATGATGAAAACACGCGTTGGCCATGTTCAGCAAGTGCATATTTAAGCCGCATATGCTTTGACGCACGTACGTGTGTGTGTATGCGTTTGATGATACTCGTGGCATTGACTGTTACATTCGCATATAGATGTGTATGTGTGTGTTGCGTATCATTAGTCAGTGTTCAGTTGTACATACATATGTATGATTTGCATATTTGAATACCTTCTTCCACATTGTGCTGCAACCGTCAGCTCATTCCCGTTAACTCCTCCAGTGTTTTCATCACACACATACACAAACACATATTACACATTTCACTCTCATTTCGACTGATGTCAATGCGTCCCGAATTGGTTTTAATGTACTGATGTGGAAAGTAGAAGTTTCGGTTAAACTGCATTTCCTGTGCGAGCACGAGCCGCGCATTGCGATTCGAGTTTTTTTACAGCGAAATGAGTTTTCTATGGTGATTACAACGCTAAGCGCCGAGTTACTCGCTCGTTCTCTATGTTTTAATTGCTTCGCTTTTCTATTTCTTGTTTTATTTCTGATGTAAGCGTGTGTAATACCTAAATCAGCACCGAGACCTCAATCATACAAATTTAATACTTTGTATGTATCTTTCCGTAATTAATCATAAAAGCTTTAAAAATAAAACCTGTTATAAAATATTTTCAAATAAGAGCACATATGTAGCTAAAATGTGCGATTCGGATTCCACGTAAAGAATACCAAAGCTGTCATCAGCGCTCAATAAATACGACAATTAACAAGTAAGGTATAGCTAATTTCATGACCTGTGGGGGTAGGGTGTCTTTCTGATCCATCAAGGACGAACGATTCGCTCCGATACGAAATTTGATGTCTTACAGACATCGTAAGACATCGGAGATGAAAAGCCAGCATGACGCAACTAAAAAATAAGACTGAGTAAAATAGATCCAGTTCGAGCTGGCTTTCACAGGAAGAAAAAGTGTCTGAATGCCACTTGGAATAAATTTCGTATAAGTTTTCGTAAGACTTGTACAGCTGTTTAGAATTATGTATGTATGTATATTAGTAACACCGCAAGTTCCATCAGATGTATGAAGATCGAGCCGCTGGAAGAAGTATTCGCCCCACTCAACATATGGCGTCACAAAAGAACGGGAGAAGTGCTGGCATTGGTGCCATTTCAAATAGAAAAATTTTGAATTTTTGGTAGAAAAATGCTGTGGCTCTTTTATGAAAAAATTTATGAGAGAATTTTGCATTTCTATAAACTAAAGTCAAACCTTACGTATTCATTTCATTTATTCATTCATTCATTCATATATTAAAGTTAATACATATGATTACAACGAAAATAACATTATTTCCCACCACTCAGTAGTGGTGAGTTAGCTGTCAGTTACTTCCACTGGGAGGTGAGTGCCTTAATTGTGATAGTGTTGTGATAGTGATGATAGACATTGTTATAGTGTTGCCATATTTAGAAAATAATATCGAATTTAGAAAATAGAAATACTTGTTCTTTAGTTTGGATTGGTCAGGAAGAAAAGAAAGTAGGAGATTAATATGCCATAAATATTTGAAGATGACAAAACATTGAACACATTGAAAATGACAACATCTGCTACAACCGGATCTAGAGAAGTGATCGGTAAAGACTAGGAAACGATGGTGCTAATCTTTAATAATGAATTTAGTGCTAGCGAAACTTACTGAGCTATAAAAGACTCATTTAGCTAGCGAAGGCAATAATTTCTGCTTACGGCGAGTGTTCAATGGGCTGTGAAGTGACTGTCCCTGTACTTATAACTCCATTAGGCAGTTTTAAAGCTTCTCAGTTTTATTATTCTTAAGGTACAGTAAGGATGTGTTTCAATTAAAAAATGCAAAATTTCCAAATTTAAGTTGGACACCGTGAAAATGTGAAATTTTACAGAGGGGACCTTATAGATTTCAAGTAATTTGTTAAAACAAAGCTTCCAAATTGTAAGCTTTCTATTTTTAGTTTTAATTATTTTTATAATTATACGGCACACTTTCCTTGACTGCTTAATAACTTATTTTATATTAATTAATGCCAAAGTGATAAGAATACCTACGCAAAAAAAAACTAAGAATATCGTATAAGGTATTTTAAATCCAGTTTCTTTTCATGTGTTTTGTTCTTACTTTCACAACTGATAATCAAAATATTTGCAAATATTTGCAGACTTATTGATAATTTCTTTAAATATTAATATATGTATGTATGTATATGTATATATGTATATATACTTCGGAGAAAATTTATTTAAAATTAAAAAAATGTGCGTAAAAATACGGCAGCTACATTGTTATTTTTTTTTTCTATATTAAAAATGATCTTTCAGGATTATTTGAAGATTATTCTACTAGTTGCGGTATAAGAGGAACATCAAGGTCACTGTGTTCGAACTGCGAAAAATGTGGAATGCAGCCAAAATTAATGAAAGCTTCAATTCCCTAGAGAAGTCTGTAGCATATTCAAAGATGCTGAGAGAAAGGGACTCTAGCACAGGACACAATGATTAAAATAATACCTGGTAATACATATTACCAGAACATAGCACACCCAGTCTTATATCAAAATTCGTTAATGGTAAAACCGTATGCCCACACCGTCGGCACTTTCCGAGCTCAGCAGCGACTGCAATCAGCAGCAAATTGAGAACCCCGCTAAAATTATTCAAAACGAATTAGATTCAGTCTTGTTTATTAATTTATTTCATATTTCAAATAGAGTAAATGAGAGATATAGGATTTCAGATACAATAGAATATTAAAGTGTTGACTGAAAACCGAAAGCATGCCTTAGAACTGAGACGTCCGCCGAGGTGGTCATACCTCTAAAAAACAAACCGCCGAAGGTACATTTATGTATACTAATTATTGGAAGGCATATGATTGCTGGTGATCACGTGCATGAGCATCGTGAATTCAATGATAACGATTCTGATAAGTCTTCTATGGTCAAAGGCGGTACGCTTTCAAGGAAAATTAAGTCCAATGGCGTTCTATTAAAGAAAATTCGTTCGTTATTGCGTTTTCTATCCTAGACAATTATAACGACCTTCAAATTTTCGATGACATGTTTATGAAATATTTGTGGCGTAATAACATCGCTCCAAGACATCGGAAGCCGTTAGCTCCATTTTTCGTTCCAATTAGACGTTTATACATATAAACTTTGAAAATGTATTACTTTATTGCATTGGAGATTATGACAATAATCCCTTTGTGTTAAGTACATAATGTATGTTAAGTGGGTTAAACATCGTTTAATAGCTTCCATTAATTTTGAAATTAGAAACTAAAAGGCTCCTGCAGTTAAAATGAAGAAAGAGAGAGTATTCACCTATATTTATTTCAAGCCCGTATTTGAGGGATACCAAACTAAAATTTTCGCCGCTATTGTAGTTGTTTGCTATTGTACGTTACGTTACGTTACGTCACATTACGCTATTGTAATGGTGGTTCGATGCATGATAAGGGTTTCACTAGGAAAATTTTGTATTGATAAAATATTGTGCTTTTTCCTTCGATATGAGTTTCAAACGCAAGAATATCGTATATGGTTCTTAATGTTGTCGTTGTAAAGAAGGAAAATATTTCCCAAATTACGTAGACCCGATTGTAGTGGAAACAGCCGCGTTTTTAATCATATAGGTGGTCGTTAGTTAGTAACTGTTATATACTGTTTGACAGTTATAACAAATTAAGCATTGAATATGAATTTTTGAACAAACTATTGGCGAACATTTCTTCGTATTAGTCACAGTTTTAATTTAGATCTCTGCTCCTAACTTACAATGTCGGCTGAACATAATATATTTCTGACACTTATTCTACATGTGCCCAACTATGTAAATACACATGCACACATACTGACATGCAATCTGACCTCGTTTTACTAACGAAATGGCATTGTTATTTTTACTCCAAGCTGTGCATATTTAATGAGAACTAATCCAAAAAAATGTTAGCAAATTAACACAATAACAACAACAAATTCATTTACTATTGAAGAGACAGGTCCTACTTGCATGTATATGTATGCGTGTGCGTGTGTGTCTACATATTGTAGGTTTAAGGGCATTTGTGCTTAAGTCAAGTAGCCAAATCATGAGAAATTCCAAGAATTTTTTGTCGTTTTTTTGCTATTGAAATGTCAAATTAATTGACAGCACACAAACTAGCGGCAAATACTCACACGCACACATACACATCAACATGCATATATCCTTGCTCGCTTTTAGATGTGATAAAGAGGGCAGTGAACGAGAGAGAGCAAATGGCGTGGAATGGGAGGGAAGCGCAGGCAGAAGAGTCCATAAGGAATGTAGAAGGAAAGGAGTGTGTGAGAACCAGACTAACGGTAAAGAGCAGGTTTAATTATAGAAAAGTATGTGCCACAATGCTACGATTTACGGCGCTGGTGTGTGTGTGTGAGTGTGTGGGTGTGCAAATATTTAGAAATGTACTTGCACACATGTGACTCCATTGTGGCAATGTCTGCACCGTTAGACTGTCTGTCTGTCTGCCTTCATTCTTCGTCAAATTTCAATTCAATTTTTTCTCTCATTTATATGGTAAAACAAATGAGAGCATTGTTAAACATTGACAAAAACAAAAAAAAAAAAAATAAAAAAAAAAAAAAAAAAATAAAAAAGAATAAAAAAGAATACAACAAAAAAAAACAAAGAATGGCTACGACAGAATGGCATTCAGACAGACAGACAACCGTAAAGAACTCAACTAATTGAAATGGAAAAGCGCAAATAAAAGCTGTTTTTGCAAAAAGGACCAATTCCGTTGAATATAAAACAATGCCGCACACACACGCACACACACACATGCGCACAGTCAATACGAAATGATCGCAGCGCGCGTTGACTGGGCGATTGTTTGTGTGTGTGGAGGGCCATAAAGCTGCCGGAAGAGTAATCACGAGGAGGTTAATGTGCATTTCAGCAAAGATAAAGCACAGCAATTGAATGCGCCATTTGAATGCGCTTCAACGGTTCATCGATTTGAATAACCGTGTGCATGTATGTATGTATGTGTGTGTGTGTGTGCATGGCTTGAATATATCTGTCAGTCTGTGTATTGATTTGCATTATGTCGTCCATTTTGCAGCGCTGTCATCGCCATCGTTATGCGCCGTCACATTAATGCAGCACTGCGACGTAACGTTGACGAGAACTTACGGAGAACGAATGAGCGAGCAGACAGCGGAATGTCGAAACAATTTAAAACAGCTCAATTCCTCTTAATGCAATTCTATTCAATTCGCATTCTCACAGCCAGATTCGAGTTTACGTTAGCTTCCACTGCCGCTCAGTGTCAGTTTCAATTGAGTCGCGCTGTGTTAAGTCAAACTGAGTTGAATTCAATTTATTTAAATTCAATGGAAAGACTAATGATAACGGATATGTTGTGAATTTTTGCGAGAGAGTGAAAAGCCATTCAAACAAAAATTGATTTGAAGTCTAAGGTAGTAAACAACGTAAGGATCTCAAAGGAAGTTCAAAATACGAAACGTTAAGCATGAATCAGAAGTTTACTTAACTTAACTTGTAGATAATCGAAATTACACTAATTTCGGCATAATTTAATATCTCTACTGTTCTCAGAGTTACAGTTTCTTGCCTTCACTCAATTCGTAGGTGAGGGAGAAAATATTACTGCTCAATTTTTGATTATGGGACATGGTTTGAAGATCAAAATTCTCTCCGTATTAAGAAAATTTTATGTCAATAGAACTACTCTTGACAGCAGTAAAACTTCCCTGGTTGTGTTGCATCAATAAATCTAATAGGATGGATCATACGTCTTAGGGAATATTTGAAAATTAAGTATTCCCTTTAGATACCCATATTTGTAAATAGCTTTCAATAAACTATCTGTTTTTTTTTTTTATATCACTCTTAATATCAATAATCTCTTATACAAAATAGATATAGGTAACAACCCTATTGAAAATATTTCAAGATACCTCAAAGACACCAAAACTGGAATATTGAAGTCTCTTCTTCTTACTTGACTAACCGATATGTGCAGATTTGTTATTATATCCGATTTGATAAAAATTTCGTGACGAACTACTTTATACTCAAGAAAATATGGGCTGCGATGCGGTAGATATATACGGTAGAAGGCCAATCGGATAGACGGATATTCTCATATTCAGGCTAGAAAAGTTATGAACCGCTTAGTAGATGATAATTCTACTACTGTGTTATTGCTTTTAGAGTTAAAGAAGCTGCTGCGGTGTAAAAATGTGTTTTGTGGGAAGTAGGTATGGTTGTGCTCCGATTCCCTTGTCACATTGACTTAACGGGGCTTAATGGCGTCATAGTACAGCTTTATTACAATTTTTGTAGTTTTAAGCAATACAATAATCTGGGAATAGGGCAGGGTTGTGAACTAATTTTCACACGAAATGGGCCCGAACTGATTGAGGTTATTCAAAATAGGCTGCCAGTTTCTATCAAAATCGATATACCTATCTCGTTTAGTTTAAGGAGTTGCAAGAAAAAGTAGGTGAAAATCGGTTCCACGTCTATCAAGTTTGTACAGAAATTCGTTGAATTCAATTGATTTTGATACCTTAACTTAAGGGGTGTAATTATTTCTTAATACCATTAGAGTTTAATGCAATCCTTTAGCGAATTCCTCTTGAGTATTGCCACTAAATATTTGTACTAATTTAAGCTAATTTCTGACGAAAACTCCTTGAGTTCATATATTGCCTTTGAAAACTTTAAAAATCTCGAAACTTTCGTCATTACATTTTATGTAACAAAAATCTATAAGCTTCTGTAAATAAACGTATTGAAGCTATAAAGGTAAACGAAACTTATATTATTTTTGATTACATATATAAACACACGTGAGAGCGACACACCATCATAATTGCACACAATGTAGCAGCATGTCAATTAAGCATTTTTCTTCGTTTATCTGGCATTAAGTCCTCACTTGCTGACGGGATGTAAACAAAAATATTTACTTTTCTCGAGAGGATTTCACTCAACACAACAGGGATCCGAAAGCAATTGAATTAATGTTGTTATTATATACCAGCCTGGTTCCAGTTGATCTCAATTGAGAAAAAGGATTATAGTTGTTGAAGACAGATGCACAGGAAAAATTATTCCATTTCAGCGAATGTTTTTCAATTAATTTATAGCCACTTAATATTTCCTTTTGTTGATTAGTGTTTGCTGAATTTGTTTTCATTTACACTCCGATTAATAAAAAACCGAGAAAGTAAGATAGTGCTCTCAGCTTTCCAATGGCGAATTCAAAGTGGCTTCGAAAATTACGATTTCTAAAAATCGAGAAAGTGTGAAAAATTTTGCTGTTCTTATCATGTCTTTATATCAAGAATTATTTATATTGGAAGCTTTGTGGGGTCGCTTCGAAGTAAACTCAATAATTGCCTCACTTCTCCATCAGGCGGTTACAACTTAGAGCTTATTTTAAAGACATTTAATTTTTTACCTCTTGATAGTCTAGCAACAGAAAAAGAAACTTCACGACGCGACGCTGTTCTTTAAATTTGAAACTGGAATGTTCGATAAAATAATAAGGAATTCTCAGTAAAAAGTAAGGTCGAGTTCTTGCTTACTTGATATTTTCAAGGCAGTATTGTTCTCCTCTTTTCTCTGTTCCTCAATTACGTACCAAATTTACAGAATTTACGAAAAATCTTTCTCTATAAAAAAGTAGGTGATTTGGAAATTCTGGTGAAGTGCAGAATTTCGAGGTCTTGGATCATAGTGATAACATCCGCTCATTTTTTTGATACGGAACTTCACTATTTCGTACAAAACACTTGATGGAATTTATAGGTAATAATAATTAAACCGAGTTCCATGTAAATAAAGTAGATTGCAGAATCACTCCAACTATAAGTTGATGCAGGCTGGCTATCTATAAACTTGTCACCAGTGAGTTGGAATAATATAACATTCATTCATTTCCTTAATAATTTCCATTAGATATGGTATGTAGAGACATCTAGGTAAATAGAGACCATTTTATGGGCCGATTACAATTGTGTTCTACCTCTCTCATATACCAAATAAACAGATTTAAAGAGGATATAGTAAAATCACATCAAAAGATTATACGGTCTTAATTCAATGAGAGTTAGACCTATTGTGAACTCAGCCGAATGGAAAACTACCTATTTTATACGCCTCTTATACGCCAAGAAAATATCTCTTAATTAGCAAAGTCAGCTGTATTTTCCCTAGTTGTATTAATTTGGTTTTTAAATAATTATACACGCTCCATTATTTGAACTTGTCATTGTAGTGTAACGGCATTGAATCTCGTTCACCGTTGTTTTTTCTGTTCCGTTCGTCGGCTGCTCTTCGTCACTCTTTATTTCCTATCCACATTATGTTTTGCCAACTTTCCTGCTTTGTGACTTTACGAACACAGGAAGTTTTCCGGTATTTTTTAAATGTTAATGCTCCTTCACGGTTGTTGTTTTTGCGCTACGGTTGTTGATGCTGCTATTGCAACTCAAACATAACTTCACATTTGTTTTTAATAAAATGAAATAATACGAAAACAACAAATAAAACTGCAACATATTATATATAAAAAAGCGCGGAAACGAGCAAATCCGCCGAGCCGCAACAGGGTATTGTCTCTGCGCCGTAGAGTCCCTAGCTATATACCCCCTACCAAAAGGTTGCTTATTTAATTAAAAATGAAAACAACGCAATGTTGCTAACATTGAAAGTTTTACATCATCAACAAAAACAATAGCAGCAACAAAAACAAGGGAGGGAAAACAGGGAGTAATGCACTCTGCCCCTGAGATTGTCACTGTCGATGTTTTATTGTTGTTATTACGTTTATATTTACTTTTCAAAATGTTTCCTCCGATTCACACACACTCACGTACTTATTAATACAAATGTACGCATCTATGAGTATTTATTTTCTCTCCTTTACATATATGCACTCAAGCGAACGCATGTCTACTTATTTGATGTATTATTGGAGTAATGGTGGCTTATTGTTTGATTTGCCGGCGAAAGTCGTCGAGAGTCTGTCAACGAAACATATAATTGTGCAGTTACCTTTGTGAACTCGTTAAAAGTGACGGATGAGTTGCCAGAGGGAGTCGCAAATGCCGTTAATATTTACTAATATTATTAACCAGAGTTGCCAATTGCAAAATAATTTCACGCCTTTATTAATTTCATATTTTTGGGAGCCTATATAAGTACTGAAATGTACTTAATCTATGGAGAGAATATATTATAATATAAGGCTTTTAACTGTTAGGAGAATTTCTAAGTAAGAGTGAAACTTTCTCCTGGCTTGCTCTGAAACTCCTCTGTTTTTATGTTCTGTACACTCTTTTCTTTCGGAAACATTTTCTCAAGAGAGGAATTCTCTCGACAGAGAGAAGTAATAGTTGAACATGCTTTAATCAAAATATAGAAAAATAGGCTTTTCTGCTGGACCAAAATCGCAGAAGCAATGATGTTGAAAATGAATATTGCAAAATCCGGTTACTTAAAAATGATATTTTGGAAACTAATAAGCACTACAGGGTCATAATAGGTGGTTTTGTTCTCATATTGATCCTTGAATTCTTTAGAAGTACAACCATCATGTGATCAGCCATCTCAATGATACTAATTGGCCAATTGAGAAGAGTGATTTGATGTTGTAATCTTGAACGAGGATGTTAGATGCATTGAACTAAGGTAACTATATTCAATGGCAATAACGATGAACCATCCGAAAACGTATGGTAAGCAAGCCAAATTCGAGAAAGGTCTAGAGCTGCCGATAAGGCTTTATAAAACTTTAACAATAAGAGGTAGTCAGCTTGGTCCTCAAAGCACTAGCGCATGTTGTTAACGGAGTTTCCTTAAACTTTGTCGACGAATCTAGATCTATTCATATTCATATTCCATGAATTACGAGGATGTAAGCACTTTCGAGTAAACCAATAAAATACTTTCCGTTAATTCTTTAAAGCATAAGAAAGAGATTACTTTACGAACTATCCAGAACTAGAAAGAGGTCTTCTTGATTTTTTTGAGTATTGGGTTAATTTAGATATCACATCAGTAAAAATATGGTATATTGCAGTTCGAGCAGTATTGGACCACAGGAGTCCTTCAATAGTCACCCAGAGGTGCTGAGGAAATTTAGACATTTTTTAAGAAGAGAGATTTTAAGATTTTTTAAGAGAGAATACAGCCATGCAATCGAGAATATTCTCAGAAGGAGCAACTGATACGCCCTAATGTTGTTTAACTTGGTGGATCAAAATCATTCTGAATTAACAACAAAGTTAAAAGGGTATGAATGTTGCTTTCTTCATAATAATAATATGCAAACACAGAAGTTGCATCGATTTGAACTCGCTGGCAAGTATTTCATTGTGATGGGAAAAAAGTGGAGTTAACTTGAACAGAGTACTGGAGGGCAAAGAATGTTTTAACTAATACATTTCTGTTTTAAATAAAGCAATTTGCTCATTAGCCGCAAAAAAGCGAAGCGGAAAAATTGAAAACTCGCTAGCACATTACCTCGTTGTACTTATGAAGCTATAGAGGGTATTCCTTTTAGTGATGTATAATTTTTAAGAGTAGATTCCAGTAATCCAGTATACTTCGGTAAAGCATTACGGAAAGGCTTACATCGGAACAAAGTTTAAAAATTCTGAACTTTTTTTTCTGAAACTTGAGTTTTGCCAAGGAAATTTATAGAGCTTTAATACTTATCAGTGATGAGGCATATTACGAAATAGGTTGAGCAAAAATTGCTTATTTGCAGTGCTAAAAAGCATAATGATACTCCGTGGCATCCATTGCATACAGAAAAAATTGCTACACCAGCCAGCATGTTGGTACGTTGAAGTCATTTTTGGACCCAACTTTTTAAAACGAAAGCTCACTGACTTGTGACTCTTTTGGAAGAACTTTTTGTTACCAAATCGTGTAAAGATTTGATATAAGCCTGCCAATTGGCCATCTAGACCACGAGGTTTAAGTATATTAGATTGTTGTTTGTCGGAGCTGTTTTTTGACGGAGCAGTTTATAACCAACATTCGGTGTTTTATTGGCTAGGAAATAGAGGGCGTTCTTCGTAAGTCACAGTGACGATACAGATATGTCTACAAATCTGTTGAAACCCTAAAACTTCGGACTAATAAAGTACAATTACTCAACATTTCATACACTTTCCTATAAATTTTTTGAAATAAAAATTTTTTACCTCTAAAAGACACCCTATATGTTCAAATGTTAACGAAAATATGTACATCATTGATATTTAAGCGAAAAAGAATATATATAATTCCATGAATGTCTTTATGTATGAATGAATAACATATTTACATGCAATGATGGCGGTATCATTGTATTTAAAGACAAGAGTTTCTGTCTGCTTTTTATTATTTTGCAATTATACACAAACAAGCGCTACACACACACACATATATATACATACGCACAGGAAAAAGCATTCCATTGCAAGTAAACACAAAGCAGTGTGCATGCGTGCGTGTGCGCGCGTGTGTGTGTGTGTTTCGACTTCAAGTGGTTTCTCGTTGTCTGCTCATATCCGTAAGCGTTGTTTACATGAGCTGCCGCTGCGTTGCTCTTAATAGCCAAGTGGTCGCTGGGTAGCTTTGGAGGGAAAAAGTAATTTTATTTGTATGTAATAGTGAAATTGCAAATTGAAAAAAAAAAAACAGAAACGAGAAACCTTTAACAAGAGCTCAACTCACTCAAAGCTCCGAACCTCTTCTCAACAATTATGTATTTGGTCGTGTGCTGCCGGCAAAGCTTACAAGCGACTTGGGGCATACGCTGACAGCGCATGTTGGCAGCATTTTATATACATAAATACCCATATATGTATATGTATATATATATATGTACATGTGTGTGTGTATATATGCGCGTGCAATAGCAATAAAAAGGATAACGGCAAATTGGTTGCAGAAATTCTGGCGCGCCATTTGAAGGCTGGCTGGCAGGCAGCAAATGAACGTCAACAGGCAGTTGGCAGCTTGTGATTTTATTAGCTTTTTTGCTGTTCTTGTCGTTTTTGTTGTTGTCTTAAACTTTTTATGTTGCAGTTGCTCCTTTGGCTTTTGCCTAGATTCTTTGTGAAACCTTAAGCGTTTGATAAAGATAAAAAGTGTAGAAAAACTTGTGTTTCTCTCATTCATTTTTAGACTGCTTGGAAGAGAGAGTTAACAAAAGCTGCATTTTCGAGCTATATGCTTATTAGTTCTGATAATAAATAGTTTTAGTAGTTTTCATTCGTTTATCAGTGCGTCGGCAAGCTGGTCTTGGTAGGTTGAAAAAGGCGATCGACAGAACGCCTGATCGCAAGCGGCCTCACCTAAGCCATTATTAGGTCCAGCCAACATTATACTCCGCGCATGCTCTGCAATTTGAACTTCGGCGAACTCTGTTATGTTAATTAATTTGCTCTTTCCTAAGAGTAAGAGCCCTTTCTTCCATACACTATCTATGGCACCCCAAAGCTCGTAAAATCCGCGTTTTCTTTTATACTTACATATATGAGCGGGATAACCCAGATTTTTAATTTTAGATTTAGCTTGAGAAGCGATTTGAACCAGCTATACTATGAGTGTTATCTGGTACAAATATAGCCAAGCGAATTGGAGCCGAACACTTGCAACAGTAACGAAAAATTTTTTTCCACTGGGTTACCGGTTCCGGTTCCTAATACTTTGTCTAAAACTATATATTAAACGTACACCAACAAAGTAAAACGACTATGCCACAGTTAGGGGAAAGTGGGACCGTATGTTTAAGAAAAATCAATGAGAAACTGTTGAATACTACTCATCAGTGACATGTTATTATCAAAGAGCCGTTCCCACGACGTTTGGTTCTACGTAACAACGGACTGTCAACACAACAGCATTCCTCAAGATTATTTGAACAATATTTTTTTTGCCGCTTAGTTCAATTACTCAAATTGAACCAACAGAACTACTGCCTGAGCACGTCTAACCGAGGTCTCATCGAGTTACAATAATGACGCTAAAGCTGAGAACTCATAATAACTCATTTCCAACGATTTACGGAAAAGATTTCCAATCCAATTCAATTTCCAATAACTAGCCGCGAATGTGCTTTGCATCAAAGTCTAAGTAACTGGTAATATGTGTCGAAGTAACTGGAGCCGAAGGGTTTCATCCTTATTTCTTGGAAATCATCTTACCATTCTCCACTTGGAGCACCGCTTCGCCGAAAGGGAAAGTTTGGCCAAAGTATGTACTGTTGAGAAATTTCCGTAAACACTTCTTTCAGTCCAATGTTCTAAAGTTAATGAGCTTGCAAGGATGGGGACTTCATTTCCACTCGCAGTAGAATAGGCCCGTGTCGATCGTCTGCTGTTTTTGCGTTTTCGTACTAAATGAATGTGCACCACGTGAGCTTGACGCATACTGGGCAACGACTAGTACCTGCGCAGTCTTTCCAACTCAATAAAAATAATTATAGGTTTTTTTACCTTTCCTTAACTATAAGGGTTTTAACTGGTTTTAACACTGTCTTATGGATTTCAGGCTAAAAATCTTACCTTATGCCTCACCTCTGCCAATTGCAGAGCTTCTTGGAAGAGGATGAGTTCTTAACACTTCCTTCTTGATTGTCCACTTTTACGAGGACAAGGCTAAAACACATCGGATCTCACATCTTCAGACATCCAGATGAACTTGCTGTAATAAACATTAGTCGTTTTATGTCACAGATTTGTGATGGAGTGTTTTCTTGTGGATGTGTTTTCTTGCTTCATAAAGCACTGTCTTTAGCACACCAAGTATGATCCCAACCGCTATAGACCAATTTAGCATTACAATTTCAGCAGTACTATGCTCTTCAGAGGAAAACTTATGCCCAATTTCTCTGAGCATTAATGTTTTATTCAACTTGGAAAGAAAAACTGTATACTGTACGTTTCCCTTTCGACCTAACACATCATTTAAGTTAGGGAAAAAGTTCATTTAACACGGAAAAATAAAAAATTCTAGATTTTTAGAAACTATTGGACTGAAAATTTATTTCGTTAGTTTAGAGGTATTTGATCAATAAATGGGTGGCATATTATTATTTTTTTATCGTATTTCCATTGCCAGCTTCTAAAATTCGAACAAAAACTCCGCACAGAGTTCGTAACAAGACAATCAAGTGCAGTTCTTTAAAATCCTTTTACTTCTTCTCCACTCTCTTAATTTTCTGTTCTTCAAGGCTTTTTCGCTTTTTTAAGGACACATTGTAGTGTTTTTAGCACTGCGCAGAGGGCAGCGTTCAATCTGCTTGATGGCACCCACCTCACGTCCATCATTTCAGTTGCTAAACCTTTCCACACCTCCTCCGCCGCTTACTTCTACGGGAGCGCCCAAAAACATACTGCACACAATAAGCGACTGAATGAACGCTTTGATTAACATTTCTCCACGTTTTAGTTGTGCTTTTCGCAGTTTCCGCACAGTTTCTACCTCCCTAACGTCAGCGCTCTATGCTTTACGCTGCACACTGTTGTGTTCGTTTCGCAATTTTCACGTTTTTTGTGCGATTTGCTTTATTACTTTGTGTTGCAGCTTTTCCGTTGTTGGTAATCCTGTTGAGTTGGCATTTTCTTCTACCGTCAGCTATTGTTGCGGATGTACATACATTTTTTTGTTATCGGTCTTGTTGTTGTTGTTATTAAAGCGTGTTAATGGACAATGACCATTGTGTTTGTTGCGCATCGTTGTTTTTATTGTTATTCCCGTTGTTGCTCTTGCTGTTGTTGTTGTTAATCAGCCCTGGGGAATTATGATGATGCTTAATTACATTAAAACAACTCCGTGTGCTCTTTTGTGGGCGGTGCTGCATGCTTTGCACAATTCTACTAGCAGCTTTTTTTCTGTTGCTTTCGTCACATCGCTTTTATTTATATTTTTCTTTGGAGCATACTTTTGCGCGCAGTTTCATTTTCGCTAGGAGGCTTCTAGCAAAAAAAAAAACGGTGGTGACCGTTGCTGTCGGGAGCGCTGCCGCGACATTGGATATTGACTTCCATTCTTTTGCCTTCAACTTGCGTTGGGCTCTTGGGATTTTCGTTTTATTCTTCGCTCGCAGCATAGAAATATAAAAACATGGAAGGAGCGAAGCTTTTTAAAGTAAGCTCTAGGCAATGCTTTTGTGGACAACGTTCAGCTGAGGGCAGAAATTGGTCATAAAAATTGTGAGCATGTTGTTTTTATTAATTGAAAGTGCCCGCGAAAATATTTTCTTTCCGTGTTTGTAAGAATTTTTCAATTTTCGAAATATTAGATTTAGTAGATTTTACTGATCAAAATTCAATTTAGGAAAATTCACATATATATATATATATATAGTGGAATAGATTCGTTTGAAAAAAAAAACGTATTTTGAAATTCATAGACACATTCTTAACTTGAAATTTATAATTTTCATACTCTCTCACAATGTTGCCAGAATACAATAGTTTTCTCAGATATATAACCGTTGTTTGTGGCAGTGTTACCAAGAGTGGTGAGTATAAGATAGCGACTTACTACGCCATAAACGAAAGTCCCCTTATTTCACTCGTGATGTCAGAAACTAATGTATTTTACTTTCACAAGCACTTCAAGCATAACGGGATGGAACTCTAGTAATATTTCTGTCCATCATTCTTATTTTGTTGTTCCGCTCTCTAGCAGGCCTGATTTACATATCCCATAAACTAGTACCATATAAGCATCAGGCTGGATGGAAATTTTTTCATTGAGTGGTAACCGCACTCTCCTCAAATATAGAGGTTTTGTTCGAAACTAAAAAAATTGTGATAAGAACCTAAAGTAAAATGCCATAAATCTCAAATATAACTACCATAATAATAAAAGAGACATGAAATTTCATGTCACACGAACTGATCAAATCTGCTTTTCGGAAATGTGTTTCATTTTGATCCGTCTGAATCAATTTTCCTCCGGAGTTTATCACAAGACTTTCACTGAACTTGGGCCTGTAACTGCTTAACACTTTCAAAACCATGTTTGTTTTTGAGTTCAGTCACATATACGACTCTAGAAGTTCGCATAGAATCTATTGAAGTATTAGCGCCTTGAAAAGAAACTGTTAAGGATTTGAGTCGTTCTCAATTAGTAAGAATTTTGTATCAGATACACAGATTTGCTCAAAAACCGAGATCGATCCCCGAATGCTGCGGTATTGTGTTGCACACCTTTTGATCCCAAGTTGTCCTCTATGTGAACTGTCATTTAGCCTCTTTCGGTATGATTATTATCTTTGATGACTTTTGTGGGAATGTGCGAAGAGAAATGAAGAGATAATATCAGCGAGATGAACACAAATATTTTTCAACAAAGTTGATATATAGTAGTATAAGAATAAATTAAGAATAAATAAGAGGAAATAAATTTTACCAATGTTTGCCTTTAGAGTATAAATTACAAATAAAATAACAAAATATTTACCTAAATAATTTCCGAATTGTTCGAAGCACTGACTAATTGGTGCATGAGTGAGCACGTGTTAAAACTCGCTTACCATATACCATAAAATTACAGGCGCTTTTTATACTTGAATTCTTTTTTTTTTTATAAGTTGGCCCATCAAAATTTATTTGGACTACGTTTTTATTATGAAAAGAATTAATTATTTTTCTTTTTGTTTTCTCTTTTTGGCGAGATTTTTATAAAATTTGTCTATAATTTATTTTGCAAAATAAAATAAATGACTTATTTCAACTTAAGACATAATTTTACTGATTTCAGAAAATCCCTCCTTTCATTAGAATACAATATATTACCAATATTTTAGGTATTGTCCGAGCTCATCAACTCTTGCTAAATATTCAAAATATATGCAACGAATACGACATAAGGCTACGAAACGAAATTTTTAAGTACATGAACTTAGGTTTTTTCAAAATCGACTTCAGCCTTTATTCCTTGTGACCATACACACAATACAACAGTAGCTATAGTAGTTGAACAAAAAAATGAAAAAGCTCTACAATAATAATTTTACAATAAAATTATCAAGGGATTACTAATTTAGGAGGAATTATCGTAATAAAAGAAGACTCAGAAACGGAGACAATGATTTTCGAATGATCGAAAATTACCCACTTTACGGCGGTCAACCGATCGAATAAAGGTCACGCAAACACAAAAGAACAGCGGTAATAACCGCGAAATTTTGCAAAAACATAGAGTAAGCAAGATAAAAAAGTCATTGGAAATGCGAAAATCGAATATAAAGAGAAATCGCACAGTTATTTTCTGTGGAAGTGAAAATATCATAAATGATTGCAATGAAGTTGTAGAGTGGAAGGCAAAATGAAAAGGGAAAAGTAGTAAACAACAGTTTGCTGTGGCAACGGATTCGGCAATTTGGTGACCACAAGAGGCGTGGCAGACGCATGTCACTAATAACTGTGAAGAGAAGCTTAATAAAATAAATGCAAAGAAAGCGAGCTGAATATTTTATTGCCGGATTTAATAAATTGCGCGTAAATAGGGCAGTTAAATGAATACTTCACAGAAATTCTGGAGCGTTTCGATAGCTTTTCGTTGCGTTTTTAATTTTTTGTTTTTATTTTTTTATTTTGGTTTTTATTTTCGGGTTATTTAAATAATTTTTATTGCGATGGCTTTGCTTTAAAAGCTAGTATATGGAGTCGCTCTCTTACTCTTACATCAAGTTTTGACATTCACAAGTTCTTTACTAATTAAAATGTGATGGAGAGTTCTGAACAGATTTTATGAGCGAAGTAATTCCAACTCAAGTTGATAGATCTATAACTTTAAGTGATGTATGGTGGAATATCCCAATATTTTACAATCTTAGATAACTTATCTAAGGCTAGGGGAAGCCTTTTTCCGTTTTCATCAATTTTTGGTATCGGGAAATGACCGCATCACTGAAAGTGGACGGTGCTATACCCATTGTCCAATTTTTAACCAGTTCCTTTGAAGCCCTTAATTACCATATTGAGTGTGAAATCCAATACTTCTAACTTAACTGCTTAACGTACTTTCATTAGTTTTCAATATAACTGTTATATAGGGAGTGGGCGCCGTTTTAATCCGATTTTACCCATTTTCACATCATCTACAGAGGTGCCCGAGAAATTTATTCCCAGTATGTTTGGTTGATATAGCTTGAGTGGTTTGTGAGATATGTATATTAAACATATTATGGAGCGGGGTATGTACACTTTTCAGAAATTTTCAACCGACATTTGTCGCTCCCTGTTGTGATTCCCTGTACCAAATTTCAGTTTTACATCTTAATTGGGAGCTTAATTATAACATTTGATAGGTTTTCATTTAAAGGCGTTTTGTGGGCGGGACACTAAGCGATTCCACCCATCTGAAATACGAACCTCGTCTGAGCGCCAGAGAACATGTGTACAAAATTTTATTAAGATATCTTAATTTTTACTCCAGTTGCAACTTGCACGGACAGACGGACGGACAGGCAGTCAAATGGAATTCAATTCGTCTCGTCGTCCTGATGTGTCGAATATCTGACATGTCTATATATAACCCTAATAGCTTTAGGTTTTACAAACGACTGTTAGTTGAACAAGACTAATGTGTTTTGTTGCAAAATGTTGCGAGAGTACAAAATTTAATTATCCACACCCCACTGCTTATCAATACCTTTTCGAAAACACCTGCTAGAATCCTTTAACACCACTGCCAATGAAGAGTTGTCAGCTCTTGATGTCGTTGAAAACTGCATTAGCAACGGGTTTTTAAACTAGAATATTTCTATAAAATTTTAAGAAACTGGCAACACAACTTAGATATTTTAGATATATTGAGTTGTTAACGATACCACATTGTAAAATTTCAACTAAAATGGAGTTGAGTTGTAAACCGTAAGTGGGACATTAGTAGTTATTATGTAATTAAACAATTATTTTAAAAATAAACATGGCCATTTCTTTTGTGACTCAAAATGTAATGAAGTTAATGATGATACTGGTTTGTTGAGCAAAGGCATTGCCAGGCATTCCCGGAAATATCTCTCTATTTTATGTTTCTAAAGTAGTCTGGAAAGATCTTAAAGCTACATCGACATGATTTGTTGGCTTTTTTGAGCACATAATCCAAAAGACCAAAAAATAATGTATATGAAATGAGTTTAAAAAATAGATTAGAATATTAGCATATATAGATGATTTATTTTTCCATATCTTACTAAATAAAAGTATTTACTCCAAAATCAGTTCTGTTTCTGTACTTAGAATCCCATATATACCAAACCCATATATTTTAGCCCAGTCCTTTGATCTTCATACTTTAGAAAGTCTCAAATTTCTACAAGGCGTTGATATATATAATGGAAGGTAGACAGAAGTCCAAGCGTCATTGAGTTTTCGGTAGATATTGTAGTTAAGAAGAGGAAAGGTAATTCTTAAGAATATTTAACAGTAAACGTTTTTAGATATTGAAATTTGTTTTATTCCTTGGTCTTTATATTATTTTATATTTCGTGGATTTATTGTAAAATAAAATTTAAATGGGGGCAATCCTTATGAAATATATTTTTATTTGTAAGCCTCCTAAAACCCTCAACGATATCCACTCTCATTGTAAAAATTCGTTTATAACATAAATTTAAATTAATTTAAAATTTTAATAAGATGGTAACTCTGTATACAATCTTCGCAAACTTTCTGAAAATTCTTCTGTTTCTTATTTTGTATTTAATAATATTATTGTAATTGCAATGAATTGCAATTTTCGCAATGAATTATGCGCGAAAAATCCACTCTGTTCCAAATCCAAAATCCACTTGTTTGCAGAAATTTAACAAAATGGCGACCACGTGAGCACAGCTGAAGTGGCAATATTGCTGCAACATTGCCAGTGTCAGCGCAGCCGACTGCAACCAATTTCCTGAATCCTTGCAAGCGAGTCTATCTAAATACAGACAGACATGTGGAATATTTGCATCCGCGTATTTGACATTTTCAGCTTTTCGAGTTGGTTTAATAAGTATATATTTGTAGGCAAATATGTGCATATGCGAGTACAGTTATGTAAGCGCATAGAGAGCACATATACATACACACGTACTTACTATATATTTTTATAACACTTTTCCCTTGTAAAAATTGTGGGTTCCGCTCTGCTGACTTCAAGGCTCATCACCATGCCTTTGATCATTTCTTGTGCGTGTGCATGTGTGCCAGAGCTGCAGTCAACCATTTTTGGTGCCACCAATCAGCACCTTGCCATCCTGCCCGCCGGCACCTCGACAGCTGTTATCCTGTTTTCATATGCAAACTGTTGTCAGCACAGACACACAAACACACATGCATACGTAGATACATATGCATATACATACATACATATGTATGTGTGTGTGTTGGTGGCTGTTTGCAGAGTGGAGGTAAATGCAGATTTTATTTATCCGCCAGTGCAAACTGCAACTTGCACGCTCTGCCTTTTTTTGTGGACAAATAAATGTGTAAATGATGGGTATTTTTTTCAATATCTCTCACATTCACACACAAAGATAAATAAATTTCATTTATTTTTTGGGTACGATTGAACGCGTCCGCATGATGACGCCTTTTCGGCGGTGAAAAATATGTGGAGCATGAAGAAAACTGGCTGCTGGCGGATGGCGGCAGTGCAAGGGCAGCGAATAGTTCCAGTGGTTGGCCGGATCACTGGTGGGTTGTACTATATATATATGGAGGAACATTGGTATAAACATGTGTGTGTGCAGTTTCATCGCGGAAATTGCATCACTCAAAGCATTCAAATGTCAGTGAGGCGAAAAATAAGAGAAGAGAATAACAAATCCAGCACAATGGTCCTTATAAATATCAGATAGAGTATGCCTATAATATGTACAAGGCAAAGGTCTACTGGACCACTATTATATTTTGGTTGCTCATTCAATTATCTGGTAAAGCCACAACATATGAGCATTTCAACCGTAACAAATTATGTTCAAGGGCATCATTACATTTTTCTCTTTTCATGCCTTTTTTAAACGGTATTGAGACTTTGGTAGTATATATATGAAAATGTTTACTATGAAAAGACAAATTAATTTAACCGACCGTATGTTTTATGTCAGTTACCGTTGGGATCACAAACGGTAAGCATTCGAAATGGGTTGTGGGTAGGCAAATATGAGAGGAGCAAGGCAAATAGTGTGCATAAAGAATAGTCAGAAGAGAGTACATATATATATGTAACAAAGTCACGTTAGTATTAACTCAAGAATAAATAAACCGGTATTTATGATTTATTATTTGTTGAATCCGTTTCCACCTTGAATTAAAAGAGAATTAAAATAACGAAAAAATTAAACTAAAAATTTATTTGAGATTGATGTCCACATGCACGGAGACGTTTTGAATCGAAATGTAAACATAAATATTATATAAAGAAAAAAACCACAATAATTAGAAGACTTCCAGCAAATCCGGAGTACTTTCTCAAACTGTTTACAACATATTTTGTAATTTTTTTCACAACTAATTTTTTTCAAAGTTTGATAACTCTGTTCAAATATTAATATATTGTCTCTCGTAAGACATTTTGATGTACTTTCTGTTTGGACATTTGTTTGGATATTTGAAGTACTTAAAAATTCTCCCAAAATATTGCACTGTGTGTAATAATTTTGATCACTTAAGTTTTATTTGTAGTACTTAGAATAGGTCCGTGTATAAAAAATTAATCAAGATTACGATTAATTAATTCGTCATTCTCAGTTATCTGTCGGTCCATCCCTCTGTCCGCGCAAACGATCGGGTGTGTTAAAACTGTGACAACTTCATATCCAAATATCGCAGACTATACATGATTGTCCCTTGTCACTCTGAGAAGACCAATTTTGGACGTAACCATTGCTACGCAGAAAATCTTGATATTCGAGAAAAAAGTAGAGTTCTTTAAATCAGTCACTAGTTAAGCTATGAAAGGCCCAACCAAAAAGAGGAATGTATATTTTCTGCAGTGAGAAGTGCTCATGACCCTCCGCTAAATTGGCAATTAAAGCTAGGCCAACCTAATTTGGGATGTTCCACAAAAAAAAGCGTGTTTTTTTTTATCAAATGTTTACCATTACTTTTGTTAACCCTACTTCTGGGTCTCTCTGTTCGTTCTGAATGTTTCTCAGCCGAAAACATGAATATATATTGTCAAAATGCTATACAAATTTAGATGATGACAGACGGAATCAAACCGTTATTTTGCTTATGCTCTCCGCCTGAAATCTTGGTTCTTAATTGGAAAGGCTGATTTCAAACAATAGGTGTATCTACAGCACGAATTAAAATTGAAAAGCATCTAAAATTTCTTCATTTGAACGATAGCATATGCTTGTGTCCCGAAATCCCGCCTGCGGGTCGGGGGATAAGAATTACCCGCGGTAAGGCATGTATGTCGGAAAAAGCGACTAAAATCCATAAAATGCACCGCATTTGAAATAGACTTTGCTAAAAATAGGCTATAGTGTAAATAGTGCTATATTACTTAGCTTTAACTGAGTTTATAGCACTTTAAATGTATTGTGTACACACTTAAAGAGGCATTTTAGTTCAAGCTACAAATGCCACCAGTCGGAGTAGAATGGGTAACTCAAATGGAAGTAGCCTAGGCTACAAGGTCTCACCGGAGACTTTAATCTGGTACTACGGGGAGGAGGAGCCCGATGGCGTTCGCTCCAACCTGCTCATTGCGGTAGGCCCTTCGGGGAGTATTGTGGTGGCTGTGGTTTAATACCTGAATGCGGGTAGAGCTATTGGGTGATGTAGCTCAGTGTGGAGTTGCATTGCAACCGGGGCTCGCACCCAAAGTACGGTAGAGGTAGATAGGCCTCGAGCCCTACCAAGGTGGTTATTGTGTCCATTCCACAATGCCGATCGGTACCATTGGTTTTAGCAAAAAGCTATTACTAACGGGGCGCTGATCAACGCATCATATTGATCCGTTGTGTTATTGAACACCGTGGAGTAAGGCTGTACAACGGCAAGTACCCACGTAAAGCACATCGTTCACTGTATCCCGAAATCAGCCCGCATATAAAATACTTACAACTCATCAATAAAGTTTAAGCTGGGGCTGGGTTTTTAAGTTCTTAGTATTATAGAGCAAAAGCAGGAGGTAATACAGCAATTCCACAAATTTGGAACAAAACTT